>JBAIZL010000406.1:1287500-1557500 GCA_036971475.1 Prosapia bicincta
AAGTTAACTTTTGATGCTTCAACTGAAACAATGATTCAGGAAGTTTTATGAACAGATTTAATTTGGTTTAACTTTTATATTTTAATGTTTTTTTTAAGTTGGAACCATTTAACGCGGCAGAATATCCGGTAAAAACAACGATCATAAAAATTAAACAAGTTTTCTGAACTAACGCAAGAATAAACGATAACTGTCTTGTTAGAGTTAATAAACCAACTGGAGTTGGGAACAGACTATTGTAAATATGAGTCATTGACAAAATGCTTGGACGCCCGAAAAACCTATTGTGTCAACATAAGATTGTAGTAAACCAATGTCAGCTTATCTCGGCTATAAATAGTCTCGGACGTGACATATGTATTATCTTTGTCTCCGTTTACATTACGATCTCCGAAACACTTGGCACAAAAAGAAACAAACATTCTGAGTGAAACGTTGAGTGCTTATTTTAGTATGTAATATATTTTAGTAATAGGGTCTTTAGTTTTGTATATAAATTTTCTTTTTTCTCTGTCTTTTTTATTGTTTTCTTATTTGTCATACAGTAATTTATCATTTGTATTATTTCTTTTTTTAAATTGTGACCCGATAAATAAAACAATATTTTAGACTCTAATACACTGTTCTGATGTCACCAATAAAAATGTATATGTTAGAAATAAAATTATTGAGATGAAAACAACGGGGTCGATAATTAGATGCTATGACAGGCTATGCAACCCGCATGGCGTTTTACTACCGTCAGAGCTGGAAGTTAAGGAAAAACAGGCAGTAGTTTGATGAGATCACCAATATCGCCGCCGTGTTGAAAGTGTTAAAAAATGTAATACAGTTAATAAATAATACAGTTACTAAATTACGGCCTACTGAGTTTGCTTCGATTAAATTCCATTATGTTCAAGTCATGCTTCCTGAAAATGAATTGGTGAGTGTACTTATTTACCAGTAAATTTTCATAAGCATTAGATAACTTATCATAATAGCCTATACAGAGTAGACCCTATGATAAATATTGAATGTGGATATCTAATACAATGAAGAAACATCAATAAAACGTTTTTAACAACTTATATTTCAAATAAATTGAGACTTTATAAAATATTATCCTATATTAACATCGGCCTATTACACTAACTACGCTCACGATATTATACTGTATCCCTTTTATTACAGCAGGTAGTGCGATATGCGTAAGATGGGGTGGGAGCATTCTTTACAACACAACCTTTCAATAACGAATACCTCTCTACAACGAATTTTTTCTCTGGATAATCGACTTCGTTATACAGAGGTTCGACTGTACCTGTATCTAATAAGAAAACTTAATGTTTCATCAATATAATGGAGTTTTGTTCTCCCATATCTGATAATTTTTTTGCAGAACTGTGATAAACTTAATATGTGATGATAATAAAATTGTATGGATATGTGTGGATGTGATACCTAGGATCCTGTACAGTTATGAATATTTGACATTAGATATCCCAGAAAACTTTAAATTTTATAAATAATTTTAAATTTAAGATTGTTACAAATATTTTCCTAATCATTCCCCCTATTCAATTTTTTTCAATGACACACTTTTTAAGAAAATTACTTAAAACTCCATTTTCAAACTCAAAAACTTGTAAAAGACAGATTATTTGTTTTGTGCTGGCATACAAAAATTTCTTCTATGTATAACTATCTAATTATTCCATTAATTTGTTAAAATCCTATCTTTACTGGATTATGTCAATTATGAACCCTCATGTGGTTTTTAAGAGTATTTGGTTTTGAGCTCGACCAGTTACATTCTGTACACTTATAAGGGTTTTCTCCATTGTGCATCACCATGTGAATTTTAAGTCCACTGGAATCTGTAGATGCAAAATTGCACAACATACACTTATGTGGTTTGTTTCCAGTATGGGTCATCATATGCCTTTTGACTGCACCAGCTTTGGAACTAGAATATTCACAATGTTCACATTTATAGGGTTTTTCTCCAGTGTGTAAGCGCATGTGCTGTTTGAGGTTACCCCCCAGTGAACATGAGTAGTCACACACTGGACACATAAATGGTTTCTCTCCTGTGTGAACCCTTTTGTGTTGATTAAGTTTTCCTACTTGTGTGCTAGCATAATTACATTCAGTACATTTATATGGCTTTTCCCCTGTGTGAACCCTTATATGTCTCACTAGGGCACTTGAATCTGTAGCAGAATATTCACAAATTGTACATTTATAAGGTCTATCACCTGTATGTAACCTCCTATGTATTCTGAGAGCACTAGATTGTGCTGTAGTATAGCTACATTGGTTACATTTATAAGGTCTTTCACCAGTATGCACCCTGAAGTGTTTCTTAATTGCTCCAATATCAGATGCACTATAACTGCACAACGAGCAACTATAAGGCTTTTCTCCCGTATGCACCATTAAGTGTCTACTAAGTGAGCTTAAATACAAAGCAGAATAGTTACAAAATGTACACTGCAAAGTTTTTCCTCTTGTATGAATTACTAAATGTTTTTTTAAACCTTTTGAAGTTGAATATTTCAAACTGCAATACGTACAAACAAACTTCTTTTCACCAATTTGTGTATTACGAGGCTTTCCAGATCGACTACATCTTTTTTTGTGTTTTTCATGTAAATTGTCTTCTAACACAATTCCACATTTTTGACAGGGAGAGCATGTACCTGAAATCAAGATAAAGGTTTTATTTGTATTGTATAATTATATACAACAACAAAGTATATATATATATACATACATATATATATATATATATATATATATATATATATATATATATATATATATATATATATATATATTTAGATTAGTTTTGGTTGGTAAAGATTATTTAGATTTTTTGGACTAGGAGACTGACAGACTTACCTTGGTAAGAGTCCACTCTGTAGTCTTGAAATAGTAACACATAA
The DNA here is from genome assembly GCA_036971475.1 of Prosapia bicincta. NCBI lineage: Eukaryota > Metazoa > Arthropoda > Insecta > Hemiptera > Cercopidae > Prosapia > Prosapia bicincta. Next base: position 1,290,431 of record JBAIZL010000406.1, read on the forward strand.
AGGCACTTAAACAATGATATATTTCAACCACACAGTGGTCTTTATCAATCGAAGAGAAAACACAAAAAGAAGTAAAATAATTGTAATCACAGATTGTGTAAAGTAGAAATCAGATGTGACATCTGTGGACACAGATGTGACATCTGATTTCTACTCTACACAATCTGTGATTACAATTATTTTACTTCTTTTTGTGTTTTCTCTTCGATTGATAAAGACCACTGTGTGGTTGAAATATATCATTGTTTAAGTGCCTTTATGTGTTACTATTTCAAGACTACAGAGTGGATTCTTACCAAGGTAAGTCTGTCAGTCTCCTAGTCCAAAAAATCTATATATATATATATATATATATATATATATATATATATATATATATATATATATATATATATATTTCAACAAAATAATCAATAATGTCAAAAAGTCGCTGAAGCAATGTTTTAATACATTTATTAACTAATTTTAATACTACTTTCCATTGCAGAAAATATTTTAAAACCTATCCTTAAAAAACCAGGACAAAAGATGAGATTATACATAAAATAAAGAAAACATACAACACTAAACGAAACAATTATCTTCATTCTGGCTTTAAAATTAAACCACACCATCAATAACAATATTGTTGGGAATTGATAGATGCTTTACACAAATCTCAATTAAAACACAATCATAACAAAAAAAATCACCCTCATAACACTTCAATAAAACCTCTCAATCCATTCTAACTAAACTGACTCTGATAGTAAACTATTATTTTATTATCATCCCCTATTACACCATCTATGTTTCCTTGGCAATAAAACCTCTCAATCCATTTCTAAATAAACTGACTCTGATAGTACACTATTATTTTATTATCATCCCTTATTACACCATCTATGTTTCCTTGGCAATAAAACCTCTCAATCCATTCTAACTAAACTGACTCTGATAGTAAACTATTATTTTATTATCATCCCCTATTACACCATCTATGTTTCCTTGGCAATAAAACCTCTCAATCCATTTCTAAATAAACTGACTCTGATAGTACACTATTATTTTATTATCATCCCTTATTACACCATCTATGTTTCCTTGGCAATAAAACCTCTCAAACCATTCTAACTAAACTGACTCTGATAGTAAACTATTATTTTATTATCATCCCCTATTACACCATCTATGTTTCCTTGGCAATAAAACCTCTCAATCCATTTCTAAATAAACTGACTCTGATAGTACACTATTATTTTATTATCATCCCTTATTACACCATCTATGTTTCCTTGGCAATAAAACCTCTCAATCCATTCTAACTAAACTGACTCTGATAGTACACTATTATTTTATTATCATCCCTTATTACACCATCTATGTTTCCTTGGCAATAAAACCTCTCAATCCATTCTAACTAAACTGACTCTGATAGTAAACTATTATTTTATTATCATCCCTTATTACACTATCTATGTTTCCTTGGCAATAAAACCTCTCAATCCATTCTAACTAAACTGACTCTGATAGTAAACTATTATTTTATTATCATCCCCTATTACACCATCTATGTTTCCTTGGCAATAAAACCTCTCAATCCATTCTAACTAAACTGACTCTGATAGTAAACTATTATTTTATTATCATCCCTTATTACACCATCTATGTTTCCTTGGCAATAAAACCTCTCAATCCAATCTAACTAAACTGACTCTGAAAGTAAACTATTATTTTATTATCATCCCCTATTACACCATCTATGTTTCCTTGGCAATAAAACCTCTCAATCCATTCTAACTAAACTGACTCTGATAGTAAACTATTATTTTATTATCATCCCCTATTACACCATCTATGTTTCCTTGGCAATAAAACCTCTCAATCCATTCTAACTAAACTGACTCTGATAGTAAACTATTATTTTATTATCATCCCTTATTACACCATCTATGTTTCCTTGGCAATAAAACCTCTCAATCCATTCTAACTAAACTGACTCTGATAGTAAACTATTATTTTATTATCATCCCCTATTACACCATCTATGTTTCCTTGGCAATAAAACCTCTCAATCCATTCTAACTAAACTGACTCTGATAGTAAACTATTATTTTATTATCATCCCCTATTACACCATCTATGTTTCCTTGGCAATAAAACCTCTCAACCCATTTCTAACTAAACTGACTCTGATAGTAAACTATTATTTTATTATCATCCCTTATTACACTATCTATGTTTCCTTGGCAATAAAACCTCTCAACCCATTTCTAACTAAACTGACTCTGATAGTAAACCAATAATTTATTATCATCCCCTATTACACTATCTATGTTTCCTTGGCAATAAAACCTCTCAACCCATTTCTAACTTAACTGACTCTGATAGTAAACTATTATTTTATTATCATCCCCTATTACACCACCTATGTTTCCTTGGCAATAAAACCTCTCAACCCATTTCTAACTAAACTGACTCTGATAGTAAACTATTATTTTATTATCATCCCTTATTACACTATCTATGTTTCCTTGGCAATAAAACCTCTCAACCCATTTCTAACTAAACTGACTCTGATAGTAAACTATTATTTTATTATCATCCCCTATTACACTATCTATGTTTCCTTGGCAATAAAACCTCTCAATCCATTCTAACTAAACTGACTCTGATAGTAAACTATTATTTTATTATCATCCCCTATTACACCATCTATGTTTCCTTGGCAATAAAACCTCTCAACCCATTTCTAACTAAACTGACTCTGATAGTAAACTATTATTTTATTATCATCCCTTATTACACTATCTATGTTTCCTTGGCAACAAAACCTCTCAATCCATTCTAACTAAACTGACTCTGATAGTAAACTATTATTTTATTATCATCCCCTATTACACCATCTATGTTTCCTTGGCAATAAAACCTCTCAACCCATTTCTAACTAAACTGACTCTGATAGTAAACTATTATTTTATTATCATCCCTTATTACACTATCTATGTTTCCTTGGCAATAAAACCTCTCAATCCATTTCTAACTAAACTGACTCTGATAGTAAACTATTATTTTATTAGCATCCCCTATTACACCATCTATGTTTCCTTGGCAATAAAACCTCTCAATCCATTTCTAACTAAACTGACTCTGATAGTAAACTATTATTTTATTAGCATCCCCTATTACACTAGCTATGTTTCCTTGGCAATAAAACCTCTCAATCCATTTCTAACTAAACTGACTCTGATAGTAAACTATTATTTTATTAGCATCCCCTATTACACTAGCTATGTTTCCTTGGCAATAAAACCTCTCAATCCATTTCTAACTAAACTGACTCTGATAGTAAACTATTATTTTATTAGCATCCCCTATTACACTAGCTATGTTTCCTTGGCAATAAAACCTCTCAATCCATTTCTAACTAAACTGACTCTGATAGTAAACTATTATTTTATTATCATCCCTTATTACACTAGCTATGTTTCCTTGGCAATAAAACCTCTCAATCCATTTCTAACTAAACTGACTCTGATAGTAAACTATTATTTTATTAGCATCCCCTATTACACTAGCTATGTTTCCTTGGCAATAAAACCTCTCAATCCATTTCTAACTAAACTGACTCTGATAGTAAACTATTATTTTATTAGCATCCCCTATTACACTAGCTATGTTTCCTTGGCAATAAAACCTCTCAATCCATTTCTAACTAAACTGACTCTGATAGTAAACTATTATTTTATTATCATCCCCTATTACACTATCTATGTTTCCTTGGCAATAAAACCTCTCAATCCATTCTAACTAAACTGACTCTGATAGTAAACTATTATTTTATTAGCATCCCCTATTACACCATCTATGTTTCCTTGGCAATAAAACCTCTCAATCCATTTCTAACTAAACTGACTCTGATAGTAAACTATTATTTTATTAGCATCCCCTATTACACCATCTATGTTTCCTTGGCAATAAAACCTCTCAATCCATTCTAACTAAACTGACTCTGATAGTAAACTATTATTTTATTAGCATCCCCTATTACACCATCTATGTTTCCTTGGCAATAAAACCTCTCAATCCATTTCTAACTAAACTGACTCTGATAGTAAACTATTATTTTATTAGCATCCCCTATTACACTATCTATGTTTCCTTGGCAATAAAACCTCTCAATCCATTCTAACTAAACTGACTCTGATAGTAAACTATTATTTTATTAGCATCCCCTATTACACCATCTATGTTTCCTTGGCAATAAAACCTCTCAATCCATTCTAACTAAACTGACTCTGATAGTAAACTATTATTTTATTATCATCCCTTATTACACTATCTATGTTTCCTTGGCAATAAAACCTCTCAATCCATTCTAACTAAACTGACTCTGATAGTAAACTATTATTTTATTATCATCCCCTATTACACCATCTATGTTTCCTTGGCAATAAAACCTCTCAATCCATTTCTAACTAAACTGACTCTGATAGTAAACTATTATTTTATTATCATCCCCTATTACACCATCTATGTTTCCTTGGCAATAAAACCTCTCAATCCATTTCTAACTAAACTGACTCTGATAGTAAACTATTATTTTATTAGCATCCCCTATTACACCATCTATGTTTCCTTGGCAATAAAACCTCTCAATCCATTTCTAACTAAACTGACTCTGATAGTAAACTATTATTTTATTATCATCCCCTATTACACCATCTATGTTTCCTTGGCAATAAAACCTCTCAATCCATTTCTAACTAAACTGACTCTGATAGTAAACTATTATTTTATTATCATCCCCTATTACACCATCTATGTTTCCTTGGCAATAAAACCTCTCAATCCATTTCTAACTAAACTGACTCTGATAGTAAACTATTATTTTATTAGCATCCCCTATTACACCATCTATGTTTCCTTGGCAATAAAACCTCTCAATCCATTTCTAACTAAACTGACTCTGATAGTAAACTATTATTTTATTAGCATCCCCTATTACACTAGCTATGTTTCCTTGGCAATAAAACCTCTCAATCCATTTCTAACTAAACTGACTCTGATAGTAAACTATTATTTTATTAGCATCCCCTATTACACTAGCTATGTTTCCTTGGCAATAAAACCTCTCAATCCATTTCTAACTAAACTGACTCTGATAGTAAACTATTATTTTATTAGCATCCCCTATTACACTAGCTATGTTTCCTTGGCAATAAAACCTCTCAATCCATTTCTAACTAAACTGACTCTGATAGTAAACTATTATTTTATTATCATCCCTTATTACACTAGCTATGTTTCCTTGGCAATAAAACCTCTCAATCCATTTCTAACTAAACTGACTCTGATAGTAAACTATTATTTTATTAGCATCCCCTATTACACTAGCTATGTTTCCTTGGCAATAAAACCTCTCAATCCATTTCTAACTAAACTGACTCTGATAGTAAACTATTATTTTATTAGCATCCCCTATTACACTAGCTATGTTTCCTTGGCAATAAAACCTCTCAATCCATTTCTAACTAAACTGACTCTGATAGTAAACTATTATTTTATTATCATCCCCTATTACACTATCTATGTTTCCTTGGCAATAAAACCTCTCAATCCATTCTAACTAAACTGACTCTGATAGTAAACTATTATTTTATTATCATCCCTTATTACACCATCTATGTTTCCTTGGCAATAAAACCTCTCAATCCATTTCTAACTAAACTGACTCTGATAGTAAACTATTATTTTATTATCATCCCTTATTACACCATCTATGTTTCCTTGGCAATAAAACCTCTCAACCCATTTCTAACTAAACTGACTCTGATAGTAAACTATTATTTTATTATCATCCCTTATTACACTATCTATGTTTCCTTGGCAATAAAACCTCTCAATCCATTTCTAACTAAACTGACTCTGATAGTAAACTATTATTTTATTATCATCCCTTATTACACCATCTATGTTTCCTTGGCAATAAAACCTCTCAATCCATTTCTAACTAAACTGACTCTGATAGTAAACTATTATTTTATTATCATCCCTTATTACACTATCTATGTTTCCTTGGCAATAAAACCTCTCAATCCATTTCTAACTAAACTGACTCTGATAGTAAACTATTATTTTATTATCATCCCTTATTACACCATCTATGTTTCCTCGGCAATAAAACCTCTCAATCCATTTCTAACTAAACTGACTCTGATAGTAAACTATTATTTTATTATCATCCCTTATTACACTATCTATGTTTCCTTGGCAATAAAACCTCTCAATCCATTTCTAACTAAACTGACTCTGATAGTAAACTATTATTTTATTATCATCCCTTATTACACTATCTATGTTTCCTTGGCAATAAAACCTCTCAATCCATTTCTAACTAAACTGACTCTGATAGTAAACTATTATTTTATTATCATCCCTTATTACACCATCTATGTTTCCTTGGCAATAAAACCTCTCAATCCATTTCTAACTAAACTGACTCTGATAGTAAACTATTATTTTATTATCATCCCTTATTACACTATCTATGTTTCCTTGGCAATAAAACCTCTCAACCCATTTCTAACTAAACTGACTCTGATAGTAAACTATTATTTTATTATCATCCCTTATTACACCATCTATGTTTCCTTGGCAATAAAACCTCTCAACCCATTTCTAACTAAACTGACTCTGATAGTAAACTATTATTTTATTATCATCCCCTATTACACCATCTATGTTTCCTTGGCAATAAAACCTCTCAATCCATTTCTAACTAAACTGACTCTGATAGTAAACTATTATTTTATTATCATCCCTTATTACACTATCTATGTTTCCTTGGCAATAAAACCTCTCAATCCATTTCTAACTAAACTGACTCTGATAGTAAACTATTATTTTATTATCATCCCTTATTACACCATCTATGTTTCCTTGGCAATAAAACCTCTCAATCCATTTCTAACTAAACTGACTCTGATAGTAAACTATTATTTTATTATCATCCCTTATTACACTATCTATGTTTCCTTGGCAATAAAACCTCTCAATCCATTTCTAACTAAACTGACTCTGATAGTAAACTATTATTTTATTATCATCCCTTATTACACTAGCTATGTTTCCTTGGCAATAAAACCTCTCAACCCATTTCTAACTAAACTGACTCTGATAGTAAACTATTATTTTATTAGCATCCCCTATTACACTATCTATGTATCCTTGGCAATAAAACCTCTCAATCCATTCTAACTAAACTGACTCTGATAGTAAACTATTATTTTATTATCATCCCTTATTACACCATCTATGTTTCCTTGGCAATAAAACCTCTCAATCCATTTCTAACTAAACTGACTCTGATAGTAAACTATTATTTTATTATCATCCCTTATTACACTATCTATGTTTCCTTGGCAATAAAACCTCTCAATCCATTTCTAACTAAACTGACTCTGATAGTAAACTATTATTTTATTATCATCCCTTATTACACTAGCTATGTTTCCTTGGCAATAAAACCTCTCAACCCATTTCTAACTAAACTGACTCTGAGAGTAAACTATTATTTTATTAGCATCCCCTATTACACTATCTATGTTTCCTTGGCAATAAAACCTCTCAACCCATTTCTAACTAAACTGACTCTGATAGTAAACTATTATTTTATTAGCATCCCCTATTACACTAGCTATGTTTCCTTGGCAATAAAACCTCTCAATCCATTTCTAACTAAACTGACTCTGATAGTAAACTATTATTTAATTAGCATCCCCTATTACACTAGCTATGTTTCCTTGGCAATAAAACCTCTCAATCCATTTCTAACTAAACTGACTCTGATAGTAAACTATTATTTTATTAGCATCCCCTATTACACTAGCTATGTTTCCTTGGCAATAAAACCTCTCAATCCATTTCTAACTAAACTGACTCTGATAGTAAACTATTATTTTATTATCATCCCCTATTACACTATCTATGTTTCCTTGGCAATAAAACCTCTCAATCCATTCTAACTAAACTGACTCTGATAGTAAACTATTATTTTATTATCATCCCTTATTACACCATCTATGTTTCCTTGGCAATAAAACCTCTCAATCCATTTCTAACTAAACTGACTCTGATAGTAAACTATTATTTTATTATCATCCCTTATTACACCATCTATGTTTCCTTGGCAATAAAACCTCTCAATCCATTTCTAACTAAACTGACTCTGATAGTAAACTATTATTTTATTATCATCCCTTATTACACTATCTATGTTTCCTTGGCAATAAAACCTCTCAATCCATTTCTAACTAAACTGACTCTGATAGTAAACTATTATTTTATTATCATCCCTTATTACACCATCTATGTTTCCTTGGCAATAAAACCTCTCAATCCATTTCTAACTAAACTGACTCTGATAGTAAACTATTATTTTATTATCTTCCCTTATTACACTATCTATGTTTCCTTGGCAATAAAACCTCTCAATCCATTCTAACTAAACTGACTCTGATAGTAAACTATTATTTTATTAGCATCCCCTATTACACTAGCTATGTTTCCTTGGCAATAAAACCTCTCAATCCATTTCTAACTAAACTGACTCTGATAGTAAACTATTATTTTATTAGCATCCCCTATTACACTAGCTATGTTTCCTTGGCAATAAAACCTCTCAATCCATTTCTAACTAAACTGACTCTGATAGTAAACTATTATTTTATTAGCATCCCCTATTACACTAGCTATGTTTCCTTGGCAATAAAACCTCTCAATCCATGTCTAACTAAACTGACTCTGATAGTAAACTATTATTTTATTAGCATCCCCTATTACACTAGCTATGTTTCCTTGGCAATAAAACCTCTCAATCCATTTCTAACTAAACTGACTCTGATAGTAAACTATTATTTTATTAGCATCCCCTATTACACTAGCTATGTTTCCTTGGCAATAAAACCTCTCAATCCATTTCTAACTAAACTGACTCTGATAGTAAACTATTATTTTATTATCATCCCCTATTACACTATCTATGTTTCCTTGGCAATAAAACCTCTCAATCCATTCTAACTAAACTGACTCTGATAGTAAACTATTATTTTATTATCATCCCTTATTACACCATCTATGTTTCCTTGGCAATAAAACCTCTCAATCCATTTCTAACTAAACTGACTCTGATAGTAAACTATTATTTTATTATCATCCCTTATTACACTATCTATGTTTCCTTGGCAATAAAACCTCTCAATCCATTCTAACTAAACTGACTCTGATAGTAAACTATTATTTTATTATCATCCCCTATTACATTATCTATGTTTCCTTGGCAATAAAACCTCTCAATCCATTCTAACTAAACTGACTCTGATAGTAAACTATTATTTTATTATCATCCCTTATTACACCATCTATGTTTCCTTGGCAATAAAACCTCTCAATCCATTTCTAACTAAACTGACTCTGATAGTAAACTATTATTTTATTATCATCCCTTATTACACTATCTATGTTTCCTTGGCAATAAAACCTCTCAATCCATTTCTAACTAAACTGACTCTGATAGTAAACTATTATTTTATTATCATCCCTTATTACACTATCTATGTTTCCTTGGCAATAAAACCTCTCAATCCATTTCTAACTAAACTGACTCTGATAGTAAACTATTATTTTATTAGCATCCCCTATTACACTAGCTATGTTTCCTTGGCAATAAAACCTCTCAATCCATTTCTAACTAAACTGACTCTGATAGTAAACTATTATTTTATTAGCATCCCCTATTACACTAGCTATGTTTCCTTGGCAATAAAACCTCTCAATCCATTTCTAACTAAACTGACTCTGATAGTAAACTATTATTTTATTATCATCCCTTATTACACTATCTATGTTTCCTTGGCAATAAAACCTCTCAACCCATTTCTAACTAAACTGACTCTGAGAGTAAACTATTATGTTATTATCATCCCCTATTACACCATCTATGTTTCCTTGGCAATAAAACCTCTCAATCCATTTCTAACTAAACTGACTCTGATAGTAAACTATTATTTTATTATCATCCCTTATTACACCATCTATGTTTCCTTGGCAATAAAACCTCTCAATCCATTCTAACTAAACTGACTCTGATAGTAAACTATTATTTTATTATCATCCCCTATTACACCATCTATGTTTCCTTGGCAATAAAACCTCTCAACCCATTTCCAACTAAACTGACTCTGATAGTAAACTATTATTTTATTAGCATCCCCTATTACACTAGCTATGTTTCCTTGGCAATAAAACCTCTTAACCCATTTCTAACTAAACTGACTCTGATAGTAAACTATTATTTTATTATCATCCCCTATTACACCATCTATGTTTGCTTGGCAATAAAACCTCTCAATCCATTCCAACTAAACTGACTCTGATAGTAAACTATTATTTTATTATCATCCCTTATTACACTATCTATGTTTCCTTGGCAATAAAACCTCTCAATCCATTTCTAACTAAACTGACTCTGATAGTAAACTATTATTTTATTAGCATCCCCTATTACACCATCTATGTTTCCTTGGCAATAAAACCTCTCAATCCATTTCTAACTAAACTGACTCTGATAGTAAACTATTATTTTATTAGCATCCCCTATTACACTAGCTATGTTTCCTTGGCAATAAAACCTCTCAATCCATTTCTAACTAAACTGACTCTGATAGTAAACTATTATTTTATTATCATCCCTTATTACACCATCTATGTTTCCTTGGCAATAAAACCTCTCAATCCATTTCTAACTAAACTGACTCTGATAGTAAACTATTATTTTATTATCATCCCTTATTACACCATCTATGTTTCCTTGGCAATAAAACCTCTCAATCCATTTCTAACTAAACTGACTCTGATAGTAAACTATTATTTTATTAGCATCCCCTATTACACCATCTATGTTTCCTTGGCAATAAAACCTCTCAATCCATTTCTAACTAAACTGACTCTGATAGTAAACTATTATTTTATTATCATCCCTTATTACACCATCTATGTTTCCTTGGCAATAAAACCTCTCAATCCATTTCTAACTAAACTGACTCTGATAGTAAACTATTATTTTATTATCATCCCTTATTACACCATCTATGTTTCCTTGGCAATAAAACCTCTCAATCCATTTCTAACTAAACTGACTCTGATAGTAAACTATTATTTTATTATCATCCCTTATTACACCATCTATGTTTCCTTGGCAATAAAACCTCTCAATCCATTTCTAACTAAACTGACTCTGATAGTAAACTATTATTTTATTATCATCCCTTATTACACCATCTATGTTTCCTTGGCAATAAAACCTCTCAATCCATTTCTAACTAAACTGACTCTGATAGTAAACTATTATTTTATTAGCATCCCCTATTACACCATCTATGTTTCCTTGGCAATAAAACCTCTCAATCCATTCTAACTAAACTGACTCTGATAGTAAACTATTATTTTATTATCATCCCTTATTACACTATCTATGTTTCCTTGGCAATAAAACCTCTCAATCCATTTCTAACTAAACTGACTCTGATAGTAAACTATTATTTTATTAGCATCCCCTATTACACTATCTATGTTTCCTTGGCAATAAAACCTCTCAACCCATTTCTAACTAAACTGACTCTGATAGTAAACTATTATTTTATTATCATCCCTTATTACACTATCTATGTTTCCTTGGCAATAAAACCTCTCAATCCATTCTAACTAAACTGACTCTGATGGTAAACTATTATTTTATTATCATCCCTTATTACACTATCTATGTTTCCTTGGCAATAAAACCTCTCAATCCATTCTAACTAAACTGACTCTGATAGTAAACTATTATTTTATTAGCATCCCCTATTACACTAGCTATGTTTCCTTGGCAATAAAACCTCTCAATCCATTCTAACTAAACTGACTCTGATAGTAAACTATTATTTTATTAGTATCCCCTATTACACTATCTATGTTTCCTTGGCAATAAAACCTCTCAATCCATTTCTAACTAAACTGATTGTGATAGTAAACTATTATTTTATTATCATCCCTTATTACACCATCTATGTTTCCTTGGCAATAAAACCTCTCAATCCATTTCTAACTAAACTGACTCTGATAGTAAACTATTATTTTATTATCATCCCTTATTACACTATCTATGTTTCCTTGGCAATAAAACCTCTCAACCCATTTCTAACTAAACTGACTCTGATAGTAAACTATTATTTTATTATCATCCCTTATTACACCATCTATGTTTCCTTGGCAATAAAACCTCTCAACCCATTTCTAACTAAACTGACTCTGATAGTAAACTATTATTTTATTATCATCCCCTATTACACCATCTATGTTTCCTTGGCAATAAAACCTCTCAATCCATTTCTAACTAAACTGACTCTGATAGTAAACTATTATTTTATTATCATCCCTTATTACACTATCTATGTTTCCTTGGCAATAAAACCTCTCAATCCATTTCTAACTAAACTGACTCTGATAGTAAACTATTATTTTATTATCATCCCTTATTACACCATCTATGTTTCCTTGGCAATAAAACCTCTCAATCCATTTCTAACTAAACTGACTCTGATAGTAAACTATTATTTTATTATCATCCCTTATTACACTATCTATGTTTCCTTGGCAATAAAACCTCTCAATCCATTCTAACTAAACTGACTCTGATAGTAAACTATTATTTTATTATCATCCCCTATTACATTATCTATGTTTCCTTGGCAATAAAACCTCTCAATCCATTCTAACTAAACTGACTCTGATAGTAAACTATTATTTTATTATCATCCCTTATTACACCATCTATGTTTCCTTGGCAATAAAACCTCTCAATCCATTTCTAACTAAACTGACTCTGATAGTAAACTATTATTTTATTATCATTCCTTATTACACCATCTATGTTTCCTTGGCAATAAAACCTCTCAATCCATTTCTAACTAAACTGACTCTGATAGTAAACTATTATTTTATTATCATCCCTTATTACACCATCTATGTTTCCTTGGCAATAAAACCTCTCAATCCATTTCTAACTAAACTGACTCTGATAGTAAACTATTATTTTATTATCATCCCTTATTACACCATCTATGTTTCCTTGGCAATAAAACCTCTCAATCCATTTCTAACTAAACTGACTCTGATAGTAAACTATTATTTTATTATCATCCCTTATTACACTATCTATGTTTCCTTGGCAATAAAACCTCTCAATCCATTTCTAACTAAACTGACTCTGATAGTAAACTATTATTTTATTATCATCCCTTATTACACTAGCTATGTTTCCTTGGCAATAAAACCTCTCAACCCATTTCTAACTAAACTGACTCTGATAGTAAACTATTATTTTATTAGCATCCCCTATTACACTATCTATGTTTCCTTGGCAATAAAACCTCTCAATCCATTCTAACTAAACTGACTCTGATAGTAAACTATTATTTTATTATCATCCCTTATTACACCATCTATGTTTCCTTGGCAATAAAACCTCTCAATCCATTTCTAACTAAACTGACTCTGATAGTAAACTATTATTTTATTATCATCCCTTATTACACTATCTATGTTTCCTTGGCAATAAAACCTCTCAATCCATTTCTAACTAAACTGACTCTGATAGTAAACTATTATTTTATTATCATCCCTTATTACACTAGCTATGTTTCCTTGGCAATAAAACCTCTCAACCCATTTCTAACTAAACTGACTCTGAGAGTAAACTATTATTTTATTAGCATCCCCTATTACACTATCTATGTTTCCTTGGCAATAAAACCTCTCAACCCATTTCTAACTAAACTGACTCTGATAGTAAACTATTATTTTATTAGCATCCCCTATTACACTAGCTATGTTTCCTTGGCAATAAAACCTCTCAATCCATTTCTAACTAAACTGACTCTGATAGTAAACTATTATTTAATTAGCATCCCCTATTACACTAGCTATGTTTCCTTGGCAATAAAACCTCTCAATCCATTTCTAACTAAACTGACTCTGATAGTAAACTATTATTTTATTAGCATCCCCTATTACACTAGCTATGTTTCCTTGGCAATAAAACCTCTCAATCCATTTCTAACTAAACTGACTCTGATAGTAAACTATTATTTTATTATCATCCCCTATTACACTATCTATGTTTCCTTGGCAATAAAACCTCTCAATCCATTCTAACTAAACTGACTCTGATAGTAAACTATTATTTTATTATCATCCCTTATTACACCATCTATGTTTCCTTGGCAATAAAACCTCTCAATCCATTTCTAACTAAACTGACTCTGATAGTAAACTATTATTTTATTATCATCCCTTATTACACTATCTATGTTTCCTTGGCAATAAAACCTCTCAATCCATTTCTAACTAAACTGACTCTGATAGTAAACTATTATTTTTTTATCATCCCTTATTACACCATCTATGTTTCCTTGGCAATAAAACCTCTCAATCCATTTCTAACTAAACTGACTCTGATAGTAAACTATTATTTTATTATCATCCCTTATTACACTATCTATGTTTCCTTGGCAATAAAACCTCTCAATCCATTTCTAACTAAACTGACTCTGATAGTAAACTATTATTTTATTATCATCCCTTATTACACCATCTATGTTTCCTTGGCAATAAAACCTCTCAATCCATTTCTAACTAAACTGACTCTGATAGTAAACTATTATTTTATTATCATCCCTTATTACACTATCTATGTTTCCTTGGCAATAAAACCTCTCAATCCATTTCTAACTAAACTGACTCTGATAGTAAACTATTATTTTATTATCATCCCTTATTACACTATCTATGTTTCCTTGGCAATAAAACCTCTCAATCCATTTCTAACTAAACTGACTCTGATAGTAAACTATTATTTTATTATCATCCCTTATTACACCATCTATGTTTCCTTGGCAATAAAACCTCTCAATCCATTTCTAACTAAACTGACTCTGATAGTAAACTATTATTTTATTATCATCCCTTATTACACTATCTATGTTTCCTTGGCAATAAAACCTCTCAATCCATTTCTAACTAAACTGACTCTGATAGTAAACTATTATTTTATTATCATCCCTTATTACACCATCTATGTTTCCTTGGCAATAAAACCTCTCAATCCATTTCTAACTAAACTGACTCTGATAGTAAACTATTATTTTATTATCTTCCCTTATTACACTATCTATGTTTCCTTGGCAATAAAACCTCTCAACCCATTTCTAACTAAACTGACTCTGATAGTAAACTATTATTTTATTATCATCCCTTATTACACTATCTATGTTTCCTTGGCAATAAAACCTCTCAACCCATTTCTAACTAAACTGACTCTGATGGTAAACTATTATTTTATTATCATCCCTTATTACACTATCTATGTTTCCTTGGCAATAAAACCTCTCAATCCATTCTAACTAAACTGACTCTGATAGTAAACTATTATTTTATTAGCATCCCCTATTACACTAGCTATGTTTCCTTGGCAATAAAACCTCTCAATCCATTTCTAACTAAACTGACTCTGATAGTAAACTATTATTTTATTAGCATCCCCTATTACACTAGCTATGTTTCCTTGGCAATAAAACCTCTCAATCCATTTCTAACTAAACTGACTCTGATAGTAAACTATTATTTTATTAGCATCCCCTATTACACTAGCTATGTTTCCTTGGCAATAAAACCTCTCAATCCATGTCTAACTAAACTGACTCTGATAGTAAACTATTATTTTATTAGCATCCCCTATTACACTAGCTATGTTTCCTTGGCAATAAAACCTCTCAATCCATTTCTAACTAAACTGACTCTGATAGTAAACTATTATTTTATTAGCATCCCCTATTACACTAGCTATGTTTCCTTGGCAATAAAACCTCTCAATCCATTTCTAACTAAACTGACTCTGATAGTAAACTATTATTTTATTATCATCCCCTATTACACTATCTATGTTTCCTTGGCAATAAAACCTCTCAATCCATTCTAACTAAACTGACTCTGATAGTAAACTATTATTTTATTATCATCCCTTATTACACCATCTATGTTTCCTTGGCAATAAAACCTCTCAATCCATTTCTAACTAAACTGACTCTGATAGTAAACTATTATTTTATTATCATCCCTTATTACACTATCTATGTTTCCTTGGCAATAAAACCTCTCAATCCATTCTAACTAAACTGACTCTGATAGTAAACTATTATTTTATTATCATCCCCTATTACATTATCTATGTTTCCTTGGCAATAAAACCTCTCAATCCATTCTAACTAAACTGACTCTGATAGTAAACTATTATTTTATTATCATCCCTTATTACACCATCTATGTTTCCTTGGCAATAAAACCTCTCAATCCATTTCTAACTAAACTGACTCTGATAGTAAACTATTATTTTATTATCATCCCTTATTACACTATCTATGTTTCCTTGGCAATAAAACCTCTCAATCCATTTCTAACTAAACTGACTCTGATAGTAAACTATTATTTTATTATCATCCCTTATTACACTATCTATGTTTCCTTGGCAATAAAACCTCTCAATCCATTTCTAACTAAACTGACTCTGATAGTAAACTATTATTTTATTAGCATCCCCTATTACACTAGCTATGTTTCCTTGGCAATAAAACCTCTCAATCCATTTCTAACTAAACTGACTCTGATAGTAAACTATTATTTTATTAGCATCCCCTATTACACTAGCTATGTTTCCTTGGCAATAAAACCTCTCAATCCATTTCTAACTAAACTGACTCTGATAGTAAACTATTATTTTATTATCATCCCTTATTACACTATCTATGTTTCCTTGGCAATAAAACCTCTCAACCCATTTCTAACTAAACTGACTCTGATAGTAAACTATTATGTTATTATCATCCCCTATTACACCATCTATGTTTCCTTGGCAATAAAACCTCTCAATCCATTTCTAACTAAACTGACTCTGATAGTAAACTATTATTTTATTATCATCCCTTATTACACCATCTATGTTTCCTTGGCAATAAAACCTCTCAATCCATTCTAACTAAACTGACTCTGATAGTAAACTATTATTTTATTATCATCCCCTATTACACCATCTATGTTTCCTTGGCAATAAAACCTCTCAACCCATTTCCAACTAAACTGACTCTGATAGTAAACTATTATTTTATTAGCATCCCCTATTACACTAGCTATGTTTCCTTGGCAATAAAACCTCTTAACCCATTTCTAACTAAACTGACTCTGATAGTAAACTATTATTTTATTATCATCCCCTATTACACCATCTATGTTTCCTTGGCAATAAAACCTCTCAATCCATTCCAACTAAACTGACTCTGATAGTAAACTATTATTTTATTATCATCCCTTATTACACTATCTATGTTTCCTTGGCAATAAAACCTCTCAATCCATTTCTAACTAAACTGACTCTGATAGTAAACTATTATTTTATTAGCATCCCCTATTACACCATCTATGTTTCCTTGGCAATAAAACCTCTCAATCCATTTCTAACTAAACTGACTCTGATAGTAAACTATTATTTTATTAGCATCCCCTATTACACTAGCTATGTTTCCTTGGCAATAAAACCTCTCAATCCATTTCTAACTAAACTGACTCTGATAGTAAACTATTATTTTATTATCATCCCCTATTACACCATCTATGTTTCCTTGGCAATAAAACCTCTCAATCCATTCTAACTAAACTGACTCTGATAGTAAACTATTATTTTATTATCATCCCTTATTACACTATCTATGTTTCCTTGGCAATAAAACCTCTCAATCCATTTCTAACTAAACTGACTCTGATAGTAAACTATTATTTTATTAGCATCCCCTATTACACTATCTATGTTTCCTTGGCAATAAAACCTCTCAACCCATTTCTAACTAAACTGACTCTGATAGTAAACTATTATTTTATTATCATCCCTTATTACACTATCTATGTTTCCTTGGCAATAAAACCTCTCAATCCATTCTAACTAAACTGACTCTGATGGTAAACTATTATTTTATTATCATCCCTTATTACACTATCTATGTTTCCTTGGCAATAAAACCTCTCAATCCATTCTAACTAAACTGACTCTGATAGTAAACTATTATTTTATTAGCATCCCCTATTACACTAGCTATGTTTCCTTGGCAATAAAACCTCTCAATCCATTCTAACTAAACTGACTCTGATAGTAAACTATTATTTTATTAGTATCCCCTATTACACTATCTATGTTTCCTTGGCAATAAAACCTCTCAATCCATTTCTAACTAAACTGATTCTGATAGTAAACTATTATTTTATTAGCATCCCCTATTACACTAGCTATGTTTCCTTGGCAATAAAACCTCTCAATCCATTTCTAACTAAACTGACTCTGATAGTAAACTATTATTTTATTATCATCCCTTATTACACTATCTATGTTTCCTTGGCAATAAAACCTCTCAATCCATTCTCACTAAACTGACTCTGATAGTAAACTATTATTTTATTATCATCCCCTATTACACCATCTATGTTTCCTTGGCAATAAAACCTCTCAACCCATTTCTAACTAAACTGACTCTGATAGTAAACTATTATTTTATTAGCATCCCCTATTACACTAGCTATGTTTCCTTGGCAATAAAACCTCTCAACCCATTTCTAACTAAACTGACTCTGATAGTAAACTATTATTTTATTATCATCCCTTATTACACCATCTATGTTTCCTTGGCATTAAAACCTCTCAATCCATTCTAACTAAACTGACTCTGATAGTAAACTATTATTTTATTATCATCCCCTATTACACCATCTATGTTTCCTTGGCAATAAAACCTCTCAATCCATTCTTACTAAACTGACTCTGATAGTAAACTATTATTTTATTATCATCCCCTATTACACTATCTATGTTTCCTTGGCAATAAAACCTCTCAATCCATTCTAACTAAACTGACTCTGATAGTAAACTATTATTTTATTATCATCCCTTATTACACCATCTATGTTTCCTTGGCAATAAAACCTCTCAATCCATTCTAACTAAACTGACTCTGATAGTAAACTATTATTTTATTATCATCCCCTATTACACCAGCTATGTTTCCTTGGCAATAAAACCTCTCAACCCATTTCTAACTAAACTGACTCTGATAGTAAACTATTATTTTATTATCATCCCTTATTACACTAGCTATGTTTCCTTGGCAATAAAACCTCTCAACCCATTTCTAACTAAACTGACTCTGATAGTAAACTATTATTTTATTAGCATCCCCTATTACACTAGCTATGTTTCCTTGGCAATAAAACCTCTCAATCCATTTCTAACTAAACTGACTCTGATAGTAAACTATTATTTTATTAGCATCCCCTATTACACTATCTATGTTTCCTTGGCAATAAAATCTCTCAATCCATTTCTAACTAAACTGACTCTGATAGTAAACTATTATTTTATTATCATCCCCTATTACACTATCTATGTTTCCTTGGCAATAAAACCTCTCAATCCATTCTAACTAAACTGACTCTGATAGTAAACTATTATTTTATTATCATCCCCTATTACACTATCTATGTTTCCTTGGCAATAAAACCTCTCAATCCATTCTAACTAAACTGACTCTGATAGTAAACTATTATTTTATTAGCATCCCCTATTACACTATCTATGTTTCCTTGGCAATAAAATCTCTCAATCCATTTCTAACTAAACTGACTCTGATAGTAAACTATTATTTTATTAGCATCCCCTATTACACTATCTATGTTTCCTTGGCAATAAAATCTCTCAATCCATTTCTAACTAAACTGACTCTGATAGTAAACTATTATTTTATTATCATCCCCTATTTCACTATCTATGTTTCCTTGGCAATAAAACCTCTCAATCCATTCTAACTAAACTGACTCTGATAGTAAACTATTATTTTATTATCATCCCTTATTACACCATCTATGTTTCCTTGGCAATAAAACCTCTCAATCCATTTCTAACTAAACTGACTCTGATAGTAAACTATTATTTTATTATCATCCCTTATTACACTATCTATGTTTCCTTGGCAATAAAACCTCTCAATCCATTTCTAACTAAACTGACTCTGATAGTAAACTATTATTTTATTATCATCCCTTATTACACCATCTATGTTTCCTTGGCAATAAAACCTCTCAATCCATTTCTAACTAAACTGACTCTGATAGTAAACTATTATTTTATTATCATCCCTTATTACACTATCTATGTTTCCTTGGCAATAAAACCTCTCAATCCATTTCTAACTAAACTGACTCTGATAGTAAACTATTATTTTATTATCATCCCTTATTACACTATCTGTTTCCTTGGCAATAAAACCTCTCAATCCATTTCTAACTAAACTGACTCTGATAGTAAACTATTATTTTATTATCATCCCTTATTACACTATCTATGTTTCCTTGGCAATAAAACCTCTCAATCCATTTCTAACTAAACTGACTCTGATAGTAAACTATTATTTTATTATCATCCCTTATTACACCATCTATGTTTCCTTGGCAATAAAACCTCTCAATCCATTTCTAACTAAACTGACTCTGATAGTAAACTATTATTTTATTATCATCCCTTATTACACTATCTATGTTTCCTTGGCAATAAAACCTCTCAATCCATTCTAACTAAACTGACTCTGATAGTAAACTATTATTTTATTATCATCCCCTATTACATTATCTATGTTTCCTTGGCAATAAAACCTCTCAATCCATTCTAACTAAACTGACTCTGATAGTAAACTATTATTTTATTATCATCCCTTATAACACCATCAATGTTTCCTTGGCAATAAAACCTCTCAATCCATTTCTAACTAAACTGACTCTGATAGTACACTATTATTTTATTATCATCCCCTATTACACTATTTATGTTTCCTTGGCAATAAAACCTCTCAATCCATTTCTAACTAAACTGACTCTGATAGTACACTATTATTTTATTATCATCCCCTATTACACTATTTATGTTTCCTTGGCAATAAAACCTCTCAATCCATTCTAACTAAACTGACTCTGATAGTAAACTATTATTTTATTAGCATCCCCTATTACACTAGCTATGTTTCCTTGGCAATAAAACCTCTCAATCCATTTCTAACTAAACTGACTCTGATAGTAAACTATTATTTTATTAGCATCCCCTATTACACTAGCTATGTTTCCTTGGCAATAAAACCTCTCAATCCATTTCTAACTAAACTGACTCTGATAGTAAACTATTATTTTATTAGCATCCCCTATTACACTAGCTATGTTTCCTTGGCAATAAAACCTCTCAATCCATTTCTAACTAAACTGACTCTGATAGTAAACTATTATTTTATTATCATCCCTTATTACACTATCTATGTTTCCTTGGCAATAAAACCTCTCAATCCATTCTAACTAAACTGACTCTGATAGTAAACTATTATTTTATTATCATCCCCTATTACATTATCTATGTTTCCTTGGCAATAAAACCTCTCAATCCATTCTAACTAAACTGACTCTGATAGTAAACTATTATTTTATTATCATCCCTTATAACACCATCAATGTTTCCTTGGCAATAAAACCTCTCAATCCATTTCTAACTAAACTGACTCTGATAGTACACTATTATTTTATTATCATCCCCTATTACACTATTTATGTTTCCTTGGCAATAAAACCTCTCAATCCATTTCTAACTAAACTGACTCTGATAGTACACTATTATTTTATTATCATCCCCTATTACACTATTTATGTTTCCTTGGCAATAAAACCTCTCAATCCATTCTAACTAAACTGACTCTGATAGTAAACTATTATTTTATTAGCATCCCCTATTACACTAGCTATGTTTCCTTGGCAATAAAACCTCTCAATCCATTTCTAACTAAACTGACTCTGATAGTAAACTATTATTTTATTAGCATCCCCTATTACACTAGCTATGTTTCCTTGGCAATAAAACCTCTCAATCCATTTCTAACTAAACTGACTCTGATAGTAAACTATTATTTTATTAGCATCCCCTATTACACTAGCTATGTTTCCTTGGCAATAAAACCTCTCAATCCATTTCTAACTAAACTGACTCTGATAGTAAACTATTATTTTATTATCATCCCCTATTACACTAGCTATGTTTCCTTGGCAATAAAACCTCTCAATCCATTTCTAACTAAACTGACTCTGATAGTAAACTATTATTTTATTAGCATCCCCTATTACACTAGCTATGTTTCCTTGGCAATAAAACCTCTCAATCCATTTCTAACTAAACTGACTCTGATAGTAAACTATTATTTTATTAGCATCCCCTATTACACTAGCTATGTTTCCTTGGCAATAAAACCTCTCAATCCATTTCTAACTAAACTGACTCTGATAGTAAACTATTATTTTATTAGCATCCCCTATTACACTAGCTATGTTTCCTTGGCAATAAAACCTCTCAATCCATTTCTAACTAAACTGACTCTGATAGTAAACTATTATTTTATTATCATCCCCTATTACACTATCTATGTTTCCTTGGCAATAAAACCTCTCAATCCATTCTAACTAAACTGACTCTGATAGTAAACTATTATTTTATTATCATCCCTTATTACACCATCTATGTTTCCTTGGCAATAAAACCTCTCAATCCATTTCTAACTAAACTGACTCTGATAGTAAACTATTATTTTATTATCATCCCTTATTACACTATCTATGTTTCCTTGGCAATAAAACCTCTCAATCCATTCTAACTAAACTGACTCTGATAGTAAACTATTATTTTATTATCATCCCCTATTACATTATCTATGTTTCCTTGGCAATAAAACCTCTCAATCCATTCTAACTAAACTGACTCTGATAGTAAACTATTATTTTATTATCATCCCTTATTACACCATCTATGTTTCCTTGGCAATAAAACCTCTCAATCCATTTCTAACTAAACTGACTCTGATAGTAAACTATTATTTTATTATCATCCCTTATTACACTATCTATGTTTCCTTGGCAATAAAACCTCTCAATCCATTTCTAACTAAACTGACTCTGATAGTAAACTATTATTTTATTATCATCCCTTATTACACTATCTATGTTTCCTTGGCAATAAAACCTCTCAATCCATTTCTAACTAAACTGACTCTGATAGTAAACTATTATTTTATTAGCATCCCCTATTACACTAGCTATGTTTCCTTGGCAATAAAACCTCTCAATCCATTTCTAACTAAACTGACTCTGATAGTAAACTATTATTTTATTAGCATCCCCTATTACACTAGCTATGTTTCCTTGGCAATAAAACCTCTCAATCCATTTCTAACTAAACTGACTCTGATAGTAAACTATTATTTTATTATCATCCCTTATTACACTATCTATGTTTCCTTGGCAATAAAACCTCTCAACCCATTTCTAACTAAACTGACTCTGATAGTAAACTATTATGTTATTATCATCCCCTATTACACCATCTATGTTTCCTTGGCAATAAAACCTCTCAATCCATTTCTAACTAAACTGACTCTGATAGTAAACTATTATTTTATTATCATCCCTTATTACACCATCTATGTTTCCTTGGCAATAAAACCTCTCAATCCATTCTAACTAAACTGACTCTGATAGTAAACTATTATTTTATTATCATCCCTTATTACACCATCTATGTTTCCTTGGCAATAAAACCTCTCAATCCATTCTAACTAAACTGACTCTGATAGTAAACTATTATTTTATTAGCATCCCCTATTACACTATTTATGTTTCCTTGGCAATAAAACCTCTCAACCCATTTCTAACTAAACTGACTCTGATAGTAAACTATTATTTTATTAGCATCCCCTATTACACTATCTATGTTTCCTTGGCAATAAAACCTCTCAACCCATTTCTAACTAAACTGACTCTGATAGTAAACTATTATTTTATTAGCATCCCCTATTACACCATCTATGTTTCCTTGGCAATAAAACCTCTCAATCCATTCTAACTAAACTGACTCTGATAGTAAACTATTATTTTATTATCATCCCTTATTACACTATCTATGTTTCCTTGGCAATAAAACCTCTCAATCCATTTCTAACTAAACTGACTCTGATAGTAAACTATTATTTTATTAGCATCCCCTATTACACTAGCTATGTTTCCTTGGCAATAAAACCTCTCAATCCATTTCTAACTAAACTGACTCTGATAGTAAACTATTATTTTATTATCATCCCTTATTACACTAGCTATGTTTCCTTGGCAATAAAACCTCTCAACCCATTTATAACTAAACTGACTCTGATAGTAAACTATTATGTTATTATCATCCCCTATTACACCATCTATGTTTCCTTGGCAATAAAACCTCTCAATCCATTTCTAACTAAACTGACTCTGATAGTAAACTATTATTTTATTATCATCCCTTATTACACCATCTATGTTTCCTTGGCAATAAAACCTCTCAATCCATTCTAACTAAACTGACTCTGATAGTAAACTATTATTTTATTAGCATCCCCTATTACACTATTTATGTTTCCTTGGCAATAAAACCTCTCAACCCATTTCTAACTAAACTGACTCTGATAGTAAACTATTATTTTATTAGCATCCCCTATTACACTAGCTATGTTTCCTTGGCAATAAAACCTCTCAATCCATTTCTAACTAAACTGACTCTGATAGTAAACTATTATTTTATTATCATCCCTTATTACACTATCTATGTTTCCTTGGCAATAAAACCTCTCAACCCATTTCTAACTAAACTGACTCTGATAGTAAACTATTATTTTATTATCATCCCTTATTACACTATCTATGTTTCCTTGGCAATAAAACCTCTCAATCCATTTCTAACTAAACTGACTCTGATAGTAAACTATTATTTTATTATCATCCCTTATTACACTATCTATGTTTCCTTGGCAATAAAACCTCTCAATCCATTTCTAACTAAACTGACTCTGATAGTAAACTATTATTTTATTATCATCCCTTATTACACTATCTATGTTTCCTTGGCAATAAAACCTCTCAACCCATTTCTAACTAAACTGACTCTGATAGTAAACTATTATTTTATTATCATCCCCTATTACACCACCTATGTTTCCTTGGCAATAAAACCTCTCAATCCATTTCTAACTAAACTGACTCTGATAGTAAACTATTATTTTATTATCATCCCCTATTACACCATCTATGTTTCCTTGGCAATAAAACCTCTCAATCCATTTCTAACTAAACTGACTCTGTTAGTAAACTATTATTTTATTATCATCCCCTATTACACCATCTATGTTTCCTTGGCAATAAAACCTCTCAATCCATTTCTAACTAAACTGACTCTGATAGTAAACTATTATTTTATTATCATCCCCTATTACACTATCTATGTTTCCTTGGCAATAAAACCTCTCAATCCATTTCTAACTAAACTGACTCTGATAGTAAACTATTATTTTATTAGCATCCCCTATTACACTATCTATGTTTCCTTGGCAATAAAACCTCTCAACCCATTTCTAACTAAACTGACTCTGATAGTAAACTATTATTTTATTATCATCCCTTATTACACTATCTATGTTTCCTTGGCAATAAAACCTCTCAATCCATTCTAACTAAACTGACTCTGATAGTAAACTATTATTTTATTATCATCCCTTATTACACTATCTATGTTTCCTTGGCAATAAAACCTCTCAATCCATTCTAACTAAACTGACTCTGATAGTAAACTATTATTTTATTAGCATCCCCTATTACACTAGCTATGTTTCCTTGGCAATAAAACCTCTCAATCCATTCTAACTAAACTGACTCTGATAGTAAACTATTATTTTATTAGCATCCCCTATTACACTATCTATGTTTCCTTGGCAATAAAACCTCTCAATCCATTTCTAACTAAACTGACTCTGATAGTAAACTATTATTTTATTAGCATCCCCTATTACACTATCTATGTTTCCTTGGCAATAAAACCTCTCAATCCATTTCTAACTAAACTGACTCTGATAGTAAACTATTATTTTATTATCATCCCTTATTACACTATCTATGTTTCCTTGGCAATAAAACCTCTCAATCCATTCTAACTAAACTGACTCTGATAGTAAACTATTATTTTATTATCATCCCCTATTACACCATCTATGTTTCCTTGGCAATAAAACCTCTCAACCCATTTCTAACTAAACTGACTCTGATAGTAAACTATTATTTTATTAGCATCCCCTATTACACTAGCTATGTTTCCTTGGCAATAAAACCTCTCAACCCATTTCTAACTAAACTGACTCTGATAGTAAACTATTATTTTATTATCATCCCTTATTACACCATCTATGTTTCCTTGGCAATAAAACCTCTCAATCCATTCTAACTAAACTGACTCTGATAGTAAACTATTATTTTATTATCATCCCCTATTACACCATCTATGTTTCCTTGGCAATAAAACCTCTCAATCCATTCTTACTAAACTGACTCTGATAGTAAACTATTATTTTATTATCATCCCCTATTACACTATCTATGTTTCCTTGGCAATAAAACCTCTCAATCCATTTCTAACTAAACTGACTCTGATAGTAAACTATTATTTTATTATCATCCCTTATTACACCATCTATGTTTCCTTGGCAATAAAACCTCTCAATCCATTCTAACTAAACTGACTCTGATAGTAAACTATTATTTTATTATCATCCCCTATTACACTATCTATGTTTCCTTGGCAATAAAACCTCTCAATCCATTTCTAACTAAACTGACTCTGATAGTAAACTATTATTTTATTATCATCCCTTATTACACTATCTGTTTCCTTGGCAATAAAACCTCTCAATCCATTTCTAACTAAACTGACTCTGATAGTAAACTATTATTTTATTATCATCCCTTATTACACTATCTATGTTTCCTTGGCAATAAAACCTCTCAATCCATTTCTAACTAAACTGACTCTGATAGTAAACTATTATTTTATTATCATCCCTTATTACACCATCTATGTTTCCTTGGCAATAAAACCTCTCAATCCATTTCTAACTAAACTGACTCTGATAGTAAACTATTATTTTATTATCATCCCTTATTACACTATCTATGTTTCCTTGGCAATAAAACCTCTCAATCCATTCTAACTAAACTGACTCTGATAGTAAACTATTATTTTATTATCATCCCTTATTACACCATCTATGTTTCCTTGGCAATAAAACCTCTCAATCCATTCTAACTAAACTGACTCTGATAGTAAACTATTATTTTATTAGCATCCCCTATTACACTATTTATGTTTCCTTGGCAATAAAACCTCTCAACCCATTTCTAACTAAACTGACTCTGATAGTAAACTATTATTTTATTAGCATCCCCTATTACACTATTTATGTTTCCTTGGCAATAAAACCTCTCAATCCATTCTAACTAAACTGACTCTGATAGTAAACTATTATTTTATTATCATCCCCTATTACACTATTTATGTTTCCTTGGCAATAAAAACAAACCAATAGTAAAAACAAAGTATTCTGAGTCAACTGGTTCAAACAGGATTGATGTATTTTACCTTTTGTTCATAACAAAATCATGTAAAGATTATCTCTTAAGATATGTATATAAAGTCTAACCTGAGGTACTAAAAATATTTTAAAAGAAATAAAGCTATTTTATATACAAAATAGTCAGAAAAAAGCTTAAAACAAGTTTAGTGTTATGAACCAAATTTACAGAATAAAATTTGAAAAAAATTTCATTAGTAAAAAGAAAATGTTAAAATGTCAGTAAAAGTAATTTAAGATAAAATATATCATATTAAGTGAGATGAAATGGAGAAATCCCCTTAGAATCAGTAATGGTACGTTAATAAAGATAAAAAATAAATGTAAAACATATTATTAAATTAAATAGGTTTTATAATGACCAATTATAGACAAAATACTGAACCTCAAAAATAGTTCTTTAATACTTTTCTTATCATTTTGATTTACCTATGGAATCCTCCTCATTGGCTATAAATTAAATATTTAAAAATATTATAAATTCAAAACATTACACAAATTCAAAACACAATAACACAATAGTAAATTGAGATGGTTAAAGACATGGCAATCAATAGAAACAATAAAGGTAATTAACACGTTCAACATGACAAGCAACCCGGCACACTCTAGGTTCCCTTACGAGGCACCGAGAGCGTGCCGGTGTGCTCCCTGCTTGCCTTTAGAGTGACGGAAGCTCACCGGCATGCTCACTCCCAGTCTAATTGAAACTTCTCTAGTGTCGATACGTGTTTGTATAAATGTTTGATTTTTACGTCAGTGCTTCAGAAGAGTTTGAAGAACATTGTGCCTGAGTCGTTTTTAAATCCGACCATGCCAAGTTAACTTTTGATGCTTCAACTGAAACAATGCTTCAGGGGGTTTTATGAACAGATTTAATTTGGTTTAACTTTTATATTTTAATGTTTTTTTTTAGTTTGAACCACTTTACGCTGCAAAATATCAGGTAAAAACAACAATCATAAAAATAAACTAAACTTTCTGAACTAACGCAAGAATAAACGATAACTGTCCTGTTAGAATGAATGAACCAACTCAAGGTAGGAACAGACTGCTGTAAATATGAGTCATTGAAAAAATGCTTGGACGCCTGAAAATCTAATGTCATCATAAGATTGTAGTAAACAAATGTCAGCTAATCTCGGCTATAAATAGTCTCGGACGTGACATATGCATTATCTATGTTTCCGTTTACATTATTGATCTATATGGCTTTGTGAAACAAACATTCTGAGTTAAACATTGAGTGCTTATTTTAATATGTAGTATATTTTCATAGAAGGGTCTTTAGGTTTGTATGTAAATTGTCTTTTTTCTGTCTCTTTTATTGTGTTTTATTATTTGTCATACAGTATTTTATCATTTGTATTTCATTTTTTTAATTGTGACCCGATAAATAAAACAATATTTTAACGTCTAATACACTGTTTTGATGTCCCCAATAAACCTGTATACGTTAGAAATAAAATTATTGAGATGAAAACAACGAGCACGATAATTAGATGCTACAACAAACTATGCAACCCGCATAGCATTCCACTGCCGTCAGAGGTGGAAGTTAACGGAAAAACATACAGTAGATTGATGAGATCACCAATTTTGCCACCGAGCTGAAAGTGTTAACTGAATACAGTGGAACCCCTTAAATCCAAACTAATTGGGATCGGATTTGGAAAAGTTCGGATTTGCCGAAAAAGTTCAGATTTGCTGTGTATTTTGTATTTGACAGAAGTGTTTTTTTAATTAACAAACAATATTAGAGCATTCATTACATATTTCTGTATAAAAAATTGAACAGTTTTGCAGTGCTACAAGTGAAAAGTCTTTGGAACACGCAAAAGTTTCTGTGAATGAAAAAATTGACGAGGCTGTATTTTTATGGTTCACAGAAGAGAGATGGAAAGGAGTTCCTGTTAGCGGCGCATTAATACAAGAAAAGTCATTACAGTTAAACAAATTAATGAACGGTGATTTGGAGTTTACTGCTAGCAATAGATGGTTGGATAGATAGAAGAGAAGGCACAGTATTAGATAACTAATGGTAAGTGAGGAGAAGTTATCAACTGATAATCTTGCTGCAAAAGGATATTTAGACAAATTCTCAGATTTTATTTCATCTGAATATTACTCATCCCAGCAAAAGTATAATGCGGACAAGACCGGATTGAATTTTAAAGGCCTTCCCACTAAAATTCTTGCTTCTAAAGTCTGCGCCAGGCTTTAAAAGGAGCAAACAGCGTCTCACAATTTTAGCCTGCAGTAACACCGCGGGAACAAATAAGCTACCATTGATGGTGATTGTAACACCATCCTTCAGTAACAAAATTTAATGAATAAATTGGACTACCTCCAAAATTCTATGTTAATGAAGTGATACAGTAGTACAGTATAGGCCTTCGTATTATATCATATTTTTACAGTGTTAATTCCATTATATTACACACCTCAGCAATAGCTATTACACACGTAAGTAGCAAACTTTCAGTACATGCTTCAATAAATTTTAGACAATTTTTAAAAATTTGGTTTTCATTAAATCATGTTTGGATTTTGCTAGGGTTCACAACTCTGGGGTTCGGATTTGAGGGGTTCCACTGTAATAGCAACTATATCGTCAAAATTATCCAAGGAAAACCACTGCTGTATTTATTTTGATGAAACCATGCATGAAGATGTGAAATAGAAATAATTGTTTCCGTTTTTGATTTAAAATGAGTTTTCACAATATCTTTATTTTATATCAGTCTATTAAATAATATGAGATACAACACATCCTTTACTAGTCCTAATAGTATGTTCAAGTCAGTAAAGCATTTAAAAACAAAATAAGTAAAATAATCATTGTTTTGGTAATTTTTACGAGGTAGAAAATGAGTTATGTTGTCACAAGAGTTCCGTGATTTGTTATAGAAAATTAAATATAAATTTGAAGCACTACATCTAATTAAATATTGCTAATCAAATTTAGTCTTGCCTTAGTCATCATCAAATGCCATCTAGTTATCTACCGTAAGTGTAAATATTCAATTTTTAAAATTAAAATAAAAAAAATTGTTTCTAGTTTAAATTTAGGATGTAATCTCAGAGAAGAATAAAAACAGACATTTCTACTGAGAACTGTACTACAGAATCCCCAAAAAGAGTCCCAAATGAGTTAAACCGGCCGATATTGGATATATCATCAACTTCACCTTAACTTTTGGAAGCTTTGCTCATTAGTTTAATTTAAAGCAGGAAAAGGTTTTCTTAGAAATTTCGAGTGAGGATAAAACTAAAATGGCTTGTTTGAAAAAAAAGTTTTTCTTTCTTGGGAAAATTTCTAGCTTGGTTGTACCTGATTGACTGAATAAAGATTTTACCAATCTCTAGAAGATTTTTTCTATAATTCCAAAACTACAAAATTAAACAAATAATTACCTTTAAATGGTTATTTTTTATAAAATGGATCTTTTTTAATTAACCAGTTCCAACAGTACTTCAATGATATCTATGGATTACCCTTAATTGCTTAAAAGTAGTCAAAAGATCATTTAATTTGAAACAAGCAACTAAAATTTTTAATAGCAAGTGCAACTTATTAACAAAAATAAGTCATAAGTTATAATACTTCATAGAGATATCATTTAAACTTAAACATGATATGAGCACAGAAATATGAAGGACCATTGACTTAACTATTAGGTTTTGAGAAACTAAGCGAAAACTTCATGGAGCCACTTAACGGCATAGACGATAACTTTCATTTCATCTTGGACTCTACCGAAAATAAGGGCAATAACTATGTTTGAAAAATATAGTTTACTATAAGGGAGAATGCTTCTTTCTACAGTTCCTATTATACATGAATATCTAAAAGCCTGACAATCTTATTGTACACTTTATAATTTTATTATAATACCTTTTGTTTGAAATAGAATAACTGAAGCTCTATAAAGAATAAAGAAACTTATTACTTTTGTTTCATCTTCTATGATTCAACTAATTTGTAGAATAAGTAAAATTGCTAAGAAGTTATAGTAATTTTGTGTCTGTATAACTTTTACATATTAACTTGAAAAAAACTTACTCTCTGAAGTACTTGGAATTATAACTTCAGCTCCCTCTTCAGTAGTTTTTGGTACTTCCTAAACATAAAAATATAAAGTTATTATCCATTCAAGTAAAACACACTTCCATATCTAACATCCAGCATTATCTGTTGATAAAAACACACTTCCTTATCTAACATCCAGCATTATCTGTTGATAAAAACACACTTCCTTATCTAACATCCAGCATTATCTGTTGATAAAAACACACTTTACCAGTTAAGACTGAAAACAAAGATGGTGTGAACATTTTACAAATTTTAGTTATTTATCAATAATAAGGATATTAGGAGTGCAAGTGTGGATGATTTAAATGTTGAACTGTGAAAGGTCACTGAAAAGTAGAGAGGTAAAGATATAAAAAATGTCCTTGATGCCAATACTAGAATAAAACAAACAAATATTAAGTCAAACAATGTGAACAAATTAGTAAAGCTGTTGGTGTAGTCAAGTTGTGGAATACAATCAAAAAATTGTTATGGCATAACTGGTACTAGCTATAACCTTTGAATTTAACATGTTAATTGAAACATTTGATTTTACAGGGTTCAGTTTAAAGATTTCAAAAAATATAACAAAAATTTAACATGCATGCAACTGAAATAGAAAAATTATTCAAGAGTAACTTTATAAACATAATAAGTTAAAAATGAAATTTATATAGCACGCTTTACCAAGCATGGGAACAGGCAAGCTTGTGTATTGTCTGGATTTGCCGCTTGTGTTATAGCATTAGTACAAACCCATATTCACGTTTACAACTCTGTGTCATTGATGAAATAATCTTTTTAAAAATTATTTTTTGAACATAGAAAGCACACGTTCTTAAAATTATTTCTGTAGAAAAGCAAGTATATTTTGATGAACTGCATACCAAACTGAATTTTTCTTGAATTTCATTCCTTTAGTTTTGGTACAGGAGAGATTTTTGTTAATAATTTTGATGCACCTGACAGAATTAACGTCATTTTTGAAGCCTCGCCATTGGTTGAAAACAGGGAGCGAGGATAGACGCGCAGCGATGGTTACTAAAAATTGACTAGGAGAGGGTAGCGTTACATTTGACTTCAAGTGGTAAAGACATGCGGTCAGGGCGCTCCGTTTTACAAGACTTTTTAGTTTGTAATTCGAAAAGTAAAACGAGAACATGCAGGGATAACACTCAGAGTGACATCGCTATAATGTAGTCTCGTGTGTTTTGAAACCCTTTTGGGGAGGAAACTCTTCCAAAAGTGGTTTCCAAAGTTAACATCAGTGTCGCAGCGTCCTCGAGAATTTTGTGTGTTTGTGGTCGACAATGTAAAGGGAAAATAGAGTCAAAGAATTTCAAAATGTGGAACAGTGCTTCAAACTTTAAAAAAATGAACTGATTAAAATTAAATTTCATTTTAAACAAAAATATTTTAAGAATAAACAGTGAAATCTAAGTAAATGAATAGAACAATAGAAATTAAAAGACGGAGAAAGAGAGCAAAATTTTAAAGTGTTAAAAACCTGGATCTGGAATTCGACAAGCCAACTCAGAAAGGACACGCAGATGGAGGGGAGGCGTAGTTTCGGCTCAGGATACCATCCAAAAAGATGACAGCGTGGGTGACACTTACCTTGTGGAACGAGTCCACTTAGCATTCAAGATGGCCAAGCAAGGAGTGAGGGAGAAAATCGAGGCAATCCACCTAGCCCGAGGAGAGATTCTAAGTGGAAAGGTCAGATTTTAACTTCTCTTTTTCAATTAAATTAGAATTGTTTATTGAAGATTTTGGGAAACATTGCCATTTTAAAAAAATAAACTTTTTTTTTAAAGATACAAAAATGTCAAGCTGTGCCTTTGTTTAATGCAAAAATTAGAGGGGGTAATTTTCAGTGGAGGTAAGTCCCCCCCCACAAGATGGAGGACTCCACCTAACTAGCTTTATAGTTTTGAAATAAAAAATAATTTATGGTAAATTGGAAATTTCAATACAGAAATTTATAAATTGTTTAGAAAAGAAAGAAATGAAATCAAAGTTAGAAATTAAATGCTTTTTGAATACAAATAAATAAAGAAAAATAAATGGAATGTAAAAATTATTTAAGAAAATTTGTTACGAACTTTGTACAAAAGGAGCCAACTAGTATGGCCTATTTGAATGTAAAAATGTTTCTTTTTATAGTAGTTTAGACTAAAGGTAAAAAGTTAAAATTAATTATTGAGAATTAATTCAAATTAAAAGCGATTAAATGGTTTACAAAATTATTTGATAATAAAATAAAGGGTAGTGAAGTAGAAAAAAGGGAACAAAATTAAAATTTTGAAAAAATTTTGTTGATAAAAAGTAAAGGTAAATTGTGTTGAATGTTAATTGAACAAAGGATAATAGGAAGTAAATATTTTAGCAAAGATTATGTGGGTCTAGTAAATCAAATTTAGCTTAAGAATTTCAGATTTGGATATATGACATGTTTGTTCAATTACTTGTAGAATTAGAAAATATTATTATGTCGTGTTTGAAATAAGTTCTGGAAGGATATCCAGATAAAGATAAAGGGTTAAAATTGTTTTGATAAATTTATGTTTTGAAAGATTAGTTGTTTATTTATTTTTTTGTACAAATCTTCAAAATCAAATAAAAGGATTTTTTATTTCAAAGGGATTAAAAGAGTATTTTAGAAAATAAAGAAAGTTTTATTTAGAAAATGAAGTAAATTTTGTTTTGATATTAAAGGGTTATATAGAACAAGAATAAAATAACAATTTTCATTAAATAATATTAAAAAATTATTTTTCTTAGAATTTTTTATGTTAGTGTAAATGCAGAAAAAGGTTTAATAAATTTTGATAGTAAATGTTTTTGGGGGTGAGCTGGTTGGTCCTCGTCCTGCCCCTGGATAGCTGTTTACAGTGAACCGAACGCCAGCATTAGCTTTCCAAGAGAAAGTCCCATGTACAAGCATAATCAAACAAGCGTCTTATCCAGCCCTTCTAAGGGCTTTCGACGTGTCTCTTCGAGACGAAACACCCGGACAGGTTGAAAGTTTTAATATGGAATACGACAGGACAAAGTATTAAGTCAATACGGCTTACTCTCGAGATTGACAAAAGCTTCATCATGAGAGCAAAAGGAATGGGATTTTTCCAAAGAACAGAAATATGGTGCCTGTCAAGAAGTATTGCGAAAAACGTATTAAGCGAAATAAAACGGAAAGCTAAACACGAATACGGGCACGTATCGATAGGTACAACATTCAAAGAGAGGGAAAAGTTGCGATCACGCCCGAAGTCACAACGCGTCCAACAAACAGAGATGGAAAAGAAATTGATAATCATGAGTTGGAATGCAAGGTCTCTGCAGAAAAAATCTGACGAACTAAAGAAAGTACTCAAAACTGAACATGTCAAGATTGCTTGTATTCAGGAAGCGTCTTTACCTGTAAATGAAAAGTACTATCCCAGATTTAATGGTTTTAAAATGTACAACGCCTCAAGAGAAGACCGTACAGGAGGAGGCCTGGTAACTCTAATTCATGATTCACTAATTGTGGAAACCTATGATATCATGATAAATCAAAAAATCGAAGTCACCAAGTTTAAAATCAGAATGAACAAGGATGATGTATTCAATCTCTGCAACGTTTATGTACCCGGACAAGGTATCCGTAGCGACGACTTTCAAATACTTTTATCTATGGACAACAATGCTATCATTGTAGGAGATTTTAACTGTAAACACCACTCCTGGAACGACGGCCCTTCCAATGGCAACGGGAATGTTTTGTACGATTGGTTGACAACGGGCAACAAGGTGTTGCTGAACGATAAGTTTCACCCTACGTATCAGTCTGCGTCAACAGGAACTTTAAGCACATTAGACCTGGTAATTACCAGCCCAGATGTGTGGAGGAGAGTGAATTGCTGGAGAGTAGGCGAAGATTTGGGCAGCGATCATCTGCCTGTGTATACTGAGATTAGAGTCAAGAACGAACAGATGGTAAACAACGCAGTTGTTCACAGCAGATATAAAATTGAGAAGGCAGACTGGATTACCTTTACTGAAGAAACTCGCCTAAACGCCTTAGAAATTGAACATAATCTAACATCAATTGAAAACGGCATTTTAAATGCTGCAAACAAAAGCATACCTAAAAAACTGGCAATAAAAAACAAAGTTACATGAACAACTGGTGGAATGATGGCATCGAAAGCCTTAGGAAAGATGGGTGTAAAACAGACACCCAAACAACAGAATGGAATATAATAGATGCAACGCCACCCTACGAAAAGCTATCACTGAAGCTAAAAGAAAATCATGGAGAGAGTTTGTCGGCTCTATGAATATAAACACCCCATCAAGCACGGTATGGAAAAAATTTAAAGCTATGAACGGTGAATCATCAAGGAAAATTAATTCATTGAAACTGGCGAACGGAGTGCTCCTGATAGCGGACCAAGAGAAAGCAAATGCCTTCAGCAAGCATTATTCAAATCGATCGGGAAAGTGAGTGTCTTGGCCTATGAATCTAACAGATGAAGAGCAATTCTTCACCTGCCGCATGGAACTGCTATGTCTACATGAAGATATGGATAATGCACCATTTACAATGAAAGAGCTGACAAATGCCTTAGCAAAAATCAACTGTTCATCTCCTGGGGCGGATAATATCCATAATTAGATGTTGAAGAACTGTTCACAAAGGATGCTCAGCAACATATTAAATTTATTCAATGATGTCTGGAAAACAGGAGAAATACCGCAAAAATGGAAAACCGCTCGAATCATTCCTATCCACAAACCTGGAAAGACGAATCCCAACTAGAATCTGATAGACCCATATCGCCGACATCCTGCCTGGGGAAACTCATGGAACGTCTAGTGAACGCAAGACTGACATGGAGACTAGAAAACGATGATAAACTGAGCAATCTCCAATTTGGTTTCCGGCGTCAGAGGAGCACTGCGGATGCATTGCTATATTTCACAGACCAAATTTACAAAGGTTTTGAACGAAAGAAGGCTACAATTGCGGTGATGATCGACTACGAAGCAGCTTTTGACAAAATTCCACATGCTACGGTTATCCTCCAGTGTATGAAGCTTGGCATAAGGGGCAAAATGTTGAAATATATTGTATCTTACCTAGAAAACAGGTGCATTCAGGTGGACATCAATGGAACCATCTCATCAAATCACATTGTTGCAAATGGCATTCCCCAAGGTGGAATTATTTGCCCAACCCTCTTTAATATCGCACATCACGATTTCTCGGCCCAGCTCCCTCCTGGAGTGTCCAGCTGTACATTCGCGGATGACTGCACGATCTGGGCATCGGATAAAGACCATCTCAAAGCGATAGATTTGGTTCAACTAGCTCTACACAAGATAATGGAATGGTGTGGAAGGTGGTCACTTAAAGTATCTCTGGACAAGACAGAGTGCTCTTTTTTCACGAGAAGAAATAATTTGGCAAACTACATACCGCAGTTATGAATACAAGATGTTCCCGTGAAATTTAACCCTAACCCAAATTGTTGGGAGTGGTGTTGGATTCAAAATTACGTTGGGCAAAGCAAGTGGACTATGTTTTGGAGAAGCGCACATCGCGGCTGAATGCGCTCAAAGTAGTGGCCAGTCGCAACTGGGGTGCAGACACAACAACACTAAGATCATTTTACTTAGCCTTTGTACGCTCCAAAGCTACCTATTGCTGTGAGGTTTGGGGAGCTGCAGCTAAAACACACATTGACAAAATAGGCCGCATTCAAGCAGCGGCTCTCCGTACATGCCTTGGATGCCTGAGCACCACTCCTACCTCTGCTATGGAAGTGGAACTGGGTGTTGAGCCTATTGAAATATATATCAGAAGGTAAATGTGGACCAAATACTTAAGAATACAGTCATCAGCCCCTAACCATCCTCTACACATCGTGATAAATGCAAGCAGTAACATCAGAAACTCATTCACGTGTCAAATTAAGTCCATGGCCTCCACGTTAATGTGTGGCGTTCCTGAAACCATCCCAGTGACATATGATGACAGACCAGGCATATGGAATGGAGTGGAAATTGTTATGGAACTACCAAACCGGTTAACGAAAAACAACCGCCCAGCAATCTTGAAAAGTGAAGCATTGTCCATGATAAATGAGCTTTATGATCGCCATATCAAGATATTCACTGACGGCTCAGTGGACATTGAAGGAAAAGTTGCGGGTGCCGGTTACTTTAATGAAACAACTGGTGATAGGTACTATGTGCCAGCAAACTCATTGTCCAGTATGGACGCAGAATTACTAGCTATAAATGCAGCGCTTACAAGTTGTTTATCATTGAAAGTATCGCATGTGTGTGTCTTAACGGATTCCAAAAGTGCTCTGCAGGCTATCTTGAACTCCGAACCTACGGCATATGCTTTTCGTATCATGGAAATTAGACGCCTGCTTCGTGAACTACAGAGCCATAGATGTGAGATTACTTTGCAGTGGGTACCATCTCATTGTGATGTATACGGAAATGAGGTTGCAGACCAAATAGCGAAAGCAGCCTCTAAAATGCAACCTACAGATGAGAAGAGGGTTTCATTGCTTCACTGTAGGAACCAAAGCAACAAATATTTCTATAAAGCCTGGTCGGCAAATGGAATCAGTCAACCATTGGGAGACACCTACACAAGATTCAACCCCTACCAACTGACGGGAACTTATATAAAGGGGTGCAAAGACAACTAACATCTTTTGCAGCAAGAGCTAGAATTGGTCACATAGTTACGCAGAAGTACCTATTCTGCTTCAACTTTACTGATTCGCCGCACTGTGCATTATGCGAAGAGGATCTGGAGCACATTCTTCTGTGTTGCAGCTATCCAATTCTTTCACGTGACCTACTAAGAGCAGAAGTCAATGATTTTGAGGACATCCTTAAAAGAAAAAAACACTGGCAGCTTGCTTGTGCCGCGTACATTGGACACCGGGCCATCGGCTATGATTGATGCTGGACGCCCGTACTAAGAAGTAAGTAAGAAGTAAGATAGTAAATGTTTTAAAAGAAAGGGTAAATGGGATAAAGAATTACCACTAACATTACAATGTTAATTTTTTAGCTAGAAAAGAAGATATAAAGTGAAGACAAATATAAAGAATTGTTAAAATTTTAAGGTGTTGGTTAAAATAAGAAACATACAAATTGTGAAATGAAGAAGCTAGGAGACTGCGAAGAGAAGAACAAGAAGCCAAAGCAAAGGCGTAGAGGAAAAAGAGAAAGAGAGGAGAAAAATAAAACAACAAGAAAGAGAAAAGGAGAGAAAAGATCAAGAAGAAAAGGAAAAAATAGAGAGGGAAGAAATGAAGTTGTTCATGGAGAAGATAACGGAAAACTTCAAAAGCCATAAGGAGGACATAAGCTAACACCAGGGGAGCATGGACACCAGGGTGACTGCCTATGAGAGCAAGGTAGATCAGCTACAAATCAGGATCGAGCGGAAAGAAGAAGAGAAGCAGGATCAGGAGAAGAAGATTGGGGATCTGCAGACGGGGTTAAAAAAGGTAGAAACCAGCATCAAGAAGGTAGCAAAAAAGATAAAGAACGTCGGGCAACCTGGAGCAAACGCCTGCTGGATAAATCCTAGAGCATGGGACTACCACGAAATAGCAGGAACTAGGAAGATCGAGTTCTATGGAAAGGATAACAAGGATCCAGTAGCGTTCATCAAGGAGATGGAAGCATTATTTGACAAGGTAGACCCGATGCTGGAGGAGGAGACCAAGCTGAAGATGGTTGTACGGAATTTAAGAGGCACAGCAGAAGCTTGGTGGAAGGCCGTACAACAGCTGGAGGACCAGTACGAGAAATTTAAAACCTAGTTTCTCAGAAGGTACTGGGGTTTGCTGCTCAGGAGAAAATCAGACGGCAGCTGGATACAGGGAGGTATTTTAAAATGGGACCGTACAGTAGGTCCTAGTACTTCGTGGGCATGGTGAATAAAGCAAGAAACCTGGGATCCACCAATACCTGAAAGGTACTTGGTCAACAAAATTATGATGCATTTCCGAAGAGAAGTAAAAAATGCCAGCATAGGGGTTCATAGGGAATCCGTGGCCAATGCCGGTGATTTCCTAAATAGTGTGGAAACAGAAAACGGAAATAGGGGGTCAAATGGACGGGAAATACCACCAAGGTACCAACAGAGGCCAACATCCAACCTCAAACCTCCACCTCCTAGGCAATCCTAAGGTGAGCCCAAGCAGACCAAGGATACCAGGCACCCACAGAACCAAAATCCTGCACCTAACAATCCAAGTACAGGCCCAAAAAACGCGCCAGAAGGGAAGTACAGGCCCAAAAAACGCGCCAGAAGGGTCTCGTGTTTAAAAGAGGACCAGAATAGGAAACTACCAGGAAATGCAATAGAAACAGAGACCCGGGAAAAGGAAATAAAAGAGAAAAAATTAAAAATAACTCCACGGCAAAATAAGGAGAAAAAACCAAAGTTGGGGGGGACTCAACATAGATATAAGGGAGGACTTGCTCGAGGAAGATGGCTTGTTGCCCCGGAGGTTTCAGGAGGCTGAAGAATGCCCTGCAATCATGGGTACTATCTGGCAACAAAAAGTGCGCATTGAAATAGACACAGGCACGAATGTATCCGTTATACAGCTAAAATTTGTATAACGAACTGAAATGCAAAGGGGAAGGGTTCCTGGAATTACCGGTAAGCAATACTGGCATTATTATGGCGGTGAAGACACCCCAGATAAGAATCAGTAAGCAGGCCTATATTCCTTTGAGCATAGAGGAACATGTAATAGAGAGCAGCTTTATGGTAGTGGAACGCTTACGGGCGGAAGTCGTCATGGGCTGCGACCTATTACATGAACTAAAAGCCCGTATAAATATGGATAGGAACTTCCTAACTTTTGATGTGGAAGGAGAGATCGTGAATCTCGATTTTGCTAGAACAAACCAAGGCCATCCAGATGAGCCAAGTGAATCTCCTGAGACACTGGAAGGTTATCAAGGGAACTCACAAGGCCATCCAGAGGGGCTGGATGGTCTCCCGAGGTGCCAAAAGGCTACCAAAGGATGCCAGAAGGCGACCCATGTCAAAAAGATAACACAAGACCTAATATCGACAATTAGTGGGATGGATTAGTGTAAACGAAAGAAAGGAGCATACGCTGGCAAAAGGGAAAGGAGAAAAGGAAGAAAAAGAGAGCCAAAAGGCAGAGGAAGTAGAAGAGAAAGGAAGTAAGGAGGGAGAATAAGCTCCAAACGTGGGAGTAGGAACTGGAGACGAAGCAGACAGGAAAGTGCTGGAAAGGAGCAGCAAGGGAAGTCGAACCAAAGGAACAGAGGTAAATAAAGGGGCTAAGCCCAAAAAGGCTGTAAAACGGCAACCAAAAAAGGGTAGTAAAAGAGAAGAAAAGGTGGAAGTTACCAAAAGAAAGGAAAAAGGAGAGAAGGTAAAAGAAGAAAATAACAAAGGAGAAAGGAGTCAGCACGAGGCTGAAAAAAATGAATACCCTAAATGTTCCATTTTGTTGATTAAAAGTAAAGGTAATCTGTGTTGAATGTTAATTGAACAAAAGACAATAGAAAGTAAATATTTTAGCAAAGATTATGTGGGTCTAGTAAATCAAATTTAGCTTAAGAATTTCAGATTTAGATATATGACATGTTTGTTCAATTACTTGTAGAATTAGAAAATATTATTATGTTGTGTTTGAAATAAGTTCTGGAAGGATATCCAGATAAAGACAAAGGGTTAAAATTGTTTGTCGATAAATTATGTTTTGAAAGATTAGTTGTTTATTTTTTTTGTACAAGGGATTAAAATAAAATCTTCAAAATTTTTAAGATCAAATAAAAGGATTGTGTATTTCAAAGGGATTAAAAGAGAATTTTAGAAAATAAAGAAAGTTTTATTTAGAAAATGAAGTAAATTTGGTTTTGATATTAAAGGGTTATATAGAACAAGAATAAAATAACAATTTTCATTAAATAAAATTAAAAAATTATTTTTCTTACAATTTTTGATTTTAGTGTAAATGCAGAAAAGGGTTTAAATAAATTTTGATAGTAAATATTTTTAAAAAAAGCGTA
Source organism: Prosapia bicincta (assembly GCA_036971475.1). NCBI lineage: Eukaryota > Metazoa > Arthropoda > Insecta > Hemiptera > Cercopidae > Prosapia > Prosapia bicincta. Next base: position 1,332,257 of record JBAIZL010000406.1, read on the forward strand.
ATTGGGATAAAGAATTACCACTAACATTACAATGTTAATTTTTTAGCTAGAAAAGAAGATATAAAGTGAAGACAAATAAAAAGAATTGTTAAAATTTTAAGGTGTTGGTTAAAATAAGAAACATACAAATTATGCTGTATATTCATAATTTAAAAATAAAACAAAAACAAATTTTTACTAACTTGCAAACAAAACAGTAGTTTATTTATTAAAACAAATTCCTTGCACACTCCTAAAACAAAAAAGGGTCATTTCGCCATAAAGATGCCTTCAAATGAACTCCTTCCCCGGGAAATGGATACCCAAAGGGTTAAATCTCAGCAAGTTAGGTTTTTAAAAATTAAAGTCCACTGACTGGTTCTCTGGCAGATTTTGGCGAGCACTGCACAGTGTTCTAATTTTGGCTAGGAACGGCTCGTTTCAAAATTTTTACCTTGTAACAGAAGTGGTAAGGGGCGGCGGCGCTCGGCCGCAGGTCAGCTGAGTGGTGGCTGGCTCGTTGGTTGGGCATTGTACGAGTATCGTTGCAGTATACACTTACAAAACTTTGACAACCTGTACATTTGTATAAAAAATGTTATAACTAAAATAATTTTGAAAAAATATTTACCCATAATTTTTAATAACTGACATGTAAAGGGAATGGTACAGATTTCCCATAACTGAATAATAAAAGACTAGAGTAAGAGGCTGACCTAAATGGCCCTCTAACACATTAGCTATAAGCCTTATACAATTCCTACTTTATTTGTCCTACTATAGGTAACAGTTTCAAGAGGCAAAAACCATTGCTTAGTCATGAAAAATGTGTTGCACGTGCTTAGCCCTTAGAGTGTAATGAGTTAATGATCCCGCTTAGCCCTTAGAGTGTATTGAGTTAATGATCCCGCTTAGCCCTTAGAGTGTAATGAGTTAATGATCCCGCTTAGCCCTTAGAGTGTAATGAGTTAATGATCCCGCTTAGCCCTTAGAGTGTAATGAGTTAATGATCCCGCTTAGCCCTTAGAGTGTAATGAGTTAATGATCCCGCTTAGCCCTTAGAGTGTAATGAGTTAATGATCCCGCTTAGCCCTTAGAGTGTAATGAGTTAATGATCCCGCTTAGCCCTTAGAGTGTAATGAGTTAATGATCCCGCTTAGCCCTTAGAGTGTAATGAGTTAATGATCCCGCTTAGCCCTTAGAGTGTAATGAGTTAATGATCCCAAAATACTCAATAATTTCCCATATGATATAATTAATCTTTTCATTGCTCAACAATATTAATATACTATTATTAGTAAAAGTTGTTATAAAGAATATTTTACTGAGGAATATTGCTGGGCCGACCTCCTCCTCACATCAATGGTTTAAAAAAAAGGCAAGAGAAACTCCTGGGCCTAGAGGCATTCAAATATTAAATAAACCCTGAGTAGAATGCACATTATAGGTGATTAGATATTTATAGTTCATTACATTTATTATTAAGTTCCGCAAAATTCATGTCAAGTAAGCTGGATTTAGGCAATGAAATTCATTTTGACCACAGGTAAAGAGTAATAAAAAGTTATATTTTTACACAAATTAAAGTTTAAAACATTACTACATTGGTGGTACACGAAATTGGTTTCTAATACTTACAAGTTCGACAACAGGAAAAAGGGCAGAGAAATCTGGTTCCACAACTTTAGGCTTGTTCCTAAACAGTAAAACATTAATGGTAAGTAAATTTTAAGAATGAAGAGGACAATTATTGTATACACTAAATAAATATAGGTAAAAAATTAATTAATTTTTTTCTAAATTATGAGATCTAACAAAGAAGTTACTTGCATATTGGTTTAACCAAGTTTAGCCAGTAAATGGATACTTAATTGTTTTCAAAGTGTCCCTAAAAATTAGTATAAGTTTCCCTAGAAAGTGGTGTTGGAACAAAACAATTTTGAAACAGAAAATAATATTTCCTGTTTAGAAATAGGAAATATTTGCATTTGAAATTTTCCTCAACAAAAGAGTGAACAAAGGCTTTGTTAGGAAATGTTCACTTTCAAATGGCTGTGGAAATTGCTATGCGGCAGTAGTGTATTTTCTTAGACAGATGATTTCTGTGATAAAGGAGTTCAAAAGCTAATAATTCAAAATGACAAATACTTCAATATATGCATAAATTAAGTGAATTTATTTGGGTTGAAGTTTCCAAGTAACATAATTTTGTTTAAAGAATATTTATTTTATCTTTGCATAAAACTTACTTTAAAAAACATAACTTCAACATCCAATTTTGTTATACATTATTATTCTTCATATTCTAAATCCTAATTTTTTGTTTGTTAAAGAGATTTTGTAAGTTACACAAAATTATTTTTTTATTACTATAATCATTTTATTAAAAAAAAAGATTAAAATTAATACAAAATTCACAATTTATTAGAATTTTGAGGTTCAAGTCATTACAGAAAGTTTAAACAAAATTATCATTAAAAGTTCTCGTTATAATAGAGATTTAGGCAAACATAATTTGTTATATTATGTAACATTCATTTCTGGTAATTTCATATCTTAATAATAAAAGTAGGACCTCTAATATGTGTGTGTGTGTGTGTGTGTGTGTGTGTGTGTGTGTGTGTGTGTGTGTGTGTGTGTACACGTGTGTGTGTGTATGTGTATGTTTACTACAAATACATTAATTCTGTTATTTTAAAATTCAAGTGAATCTATCACCATTATCAAACTTTTTCTCCTTGTTTTAGTACATGCTTTAGTTTAAAAACAGCGCTTCTTACCTGTTGGAAACTTTCTTTTTTTTCTTCCCTGGTCTACGTTTCCTTTTTTTACATGGCAAGCCTTCTTTTGTTTTTCCAACCACCTTACCATTTTCTTCTACCAGTTTAAAATAAATTTCATATTTTTTATTACATTCTTCTTTCTGTGACTTCTTTGATTTGATTAACTGAAATACAGTAATTATGTTTTACAAGTTATAATAATTTAAGTAACTGTAAACTTCAATAAATTCTATCTGTAATCATTGATGATCTTTTATCTCACCCTAACTGTTTGTTAATTACAAAATTAGTGATTATTTACTTTGAGTTTATTGTTAACCTATTATAAGAAAGTGAAAACTATTTCAAATTCAACTAATTATGATGTCTAAGATTTATTACTTCAAAATTTACATCCCATTCTAAAGATTTTTTTATATCTTTGCTTAGGACTGTTTGGTCTGCAGTAAAACTTTCTTATATTAATCAATCATAGATAATTGTTAATAGCCCTAATGCTAAATATTATAGATATATCAATAACAATATAATGTATTATAGAATTAGTTTTTATACTACAAGTTTTTCCTTAAATTTTATATAAATTTTCCACTTTATTACCATTGATATCTTCATGTGATATTTTGAATAAATACTCAGTTTGATCCAATATCCATTTTCTTGCATTCTTACTACTATTTCAGTTGGGTTTTATCGTTTTACATTTGAGATAGATCAGAAGCTTGAAACCATCAGACAGTACACTAACAATAACTATTACTCAGAATCTTTTATTTCCTGTTGATTTCACAATCAATTTTTGTTTATTTCTTATTTACTGTTACATTAGCAAAATAATGAGCAAAATAATGAGCATAATAATGACATATTTATCAAAATAAAGAGTATTTGTCTCTTATCATATTTATGTGGTAGTTACACTGACTGATGGAGGTGCTCCAAAGCTCATCAGCAGGGAGAGAGACAATGCTACGATTGGCAGGTAATTATGATACTCAAAATAAAAATAAGAATACAAATCCTAGCAGAAAAATGTTTTTTTATTAATTTTTTTCTGGCGAAAAACAAATTTTGGTTATCATTGAAAATCAACGGAAGTGACTAATGCAAAACATTTTAAATAAACCAATAAATATGAAATAAAAACAAAAATACAAAACCTAACAAATATAGTTCAACAACAAGAAACTATATAAGGAATAGCTTATAAAACTTAACAATAACAATATAACAATTAAGATCTAACAATAATTATAAAACTAAAAATAACAATAAAAATATAAACAATAAATAACAAAGTAATAACAATGAATAATATAACAGTAAATAAATAATAAGAATAATTAAAACATAACAACAAGTAACAATTTAACAATAAATAAATATTAATAACTCTTTATCAAAAGCATAAAATATACCAAGTTTAAATAAATAAATAAACAAACCTATACACAAAATATACACACAAAGAAAAATATGTAAAAATATAAAAACATATAATATTTTTAAATATTAAATCTCAAAAAATATGTTCAAGTGTTGCAAGAGAGCGATGACTCGATCAATGGCCGAGGCATCGTGCCTTAACACCACCTTTAAACTGTCTTCCACATTAAAAAGGGAACGAATATCGGTTAAACCAACACAATCCACCAAAATGTGTTTTATAGTGAAGATATCACCACAGTACTGACATATTGATGGATCTTCATGATGCATCAAATATCCATTAGTTGCAAAGGAGTGGCCAAGGCGAAGGTGTGTACCCCACTTTCTCCCTACGTTTTGAACGAATAGAAGACCTCCACGTATGGACGGTATCTTAATTTCCCTCAGCTTATTCTGAATCACGGCGTGCCATTCGTCATTCCAAGCAGCAAGCAATAAATGTTTCACAAAACACACATAATCAGATGCCATAACTTGTTGAGTAATGGCACCAAACTTGTAGCATTCCTCGCCACTTTATCTGCTTTAGTGTTTCAGAGTATTCCACAGTGTCCAGGAACCCAACAGAATTACCCCCACACCCCCCAATTGAAGCCTGTGTAAAGCTCACAAAATGTCCCCCACTAAAGGGTTAACAGAGAAAACATCCTGAAGAACCTGAAGAGCACTTTTGGAATCAGAACACAAAAGGTAGTGGGAAGATTGAGATTGAATGATAGTTAAGGCTTTGAAAATTACAAATAGTTCTGCCGTGAAAACACTGCAAGCTGAGGGCCAACTGTATGTGTAGGTACATCCCAGCCATAAAACGCAAATCCAACGCCATTGTCCAGTTTAGAGATATCAGTGTAAATAATTTCACTGCGTTAATGGGAGTTGTAAATTGACAAAAATTCCTGGTGGTAAACTACATCAGGAGTATTGTTTTATGTAACTGGATAATGAGAAATCGAAGAGTGGCGTTTTTATTATCCATGGAGGTAGATAGCACACTGATCGTAGAAAGTTGCAACTCAAGGTTATCCATTATTTGTAACGTTCTTATGCCGAATGGAGCAGCCGAACGTTGATATGCATTGTAATAATGTCAGTGAGTGTTATTAAACACTATTTTGAATTTTAGGTTTGATTAAAAAATCGTCACAAATATGTACACAGCTTTGATAGCAATCTTTATTAGACAGTATAACATGTTTATAACTGACTAATTAGGGCTGAGGGCTATGTTTAATGAAAATCTTTTATAAAGCCAAAATTTGTATGTCGTAAGTTTGTATGCCGAATGGAGCAGCTGAACATTGATATGCCTCGTAATAATGTTGGTGAGTGTTATTAAACACCATTTTGAATTTTAGGTTTGATTAAAAAATCGTCACAAATATGTACACAGCTTTGATAGCAATCTTTATTAGACAGTATAACATGTTTATAACTGACTAATTAGGGCTGAGGGCTATGTTTAATGAAAATCTTTTATAAAGCCAAAATTTGTATGTCGTAAGTTTGTATGCCGAATGGAGCAGCTGAACATTGATATGCATCGTAATAATGTTGGTGAGTGTTATTAAACACCATTTTGAATTTTAGGTTTGATTAAAAAATCGTCACAAATATGTACACAGCTTTGATAGCAATCTTTATTAGACAGTATAACATGTTTATAACTGACTAATTAGGGCTGAGGGCTATGTTTAATGAAAATCTTTTATAAAGCCAAAATTTGTATGTCGTAAGTTTGTATGCCGAATGGAGCAGCTGAACATTGATATGCATCGTAATAATGTTGGTGAGTGTTATTAAACACCATTTTGAATTTTAGGTTTGATTAAAAAATCGTCACAAATATGTACACAGCTTTGATAGCAATCTTTATTAGACAGTATAACATGTTTATAACTGACTAATTAGGGCTGAGGGCTATGTTTAATGAAAATCTTTTATAAAGCCAAAATTTGTATGTCGTAAGTTTGTATGCCGAATGGAGCAGCTGAACATTGATATGCCTCGTAATAATGTTGGTGAGTGTTATTAAACACCATTTTGAATTTTAGGTTTGATTAAAAAATCGTCACAAATATGTACACAGCTTTGATAGCAATCTTTATTAGACAGTATAACATGTTTATAACTGACTAATTAGGGCTGAGGGCTATGTTTAATGAAAATCTTTTATAAAGCCAAAATTTGTATGTCGTAAGTTTGTATGCCGAATGGAGCAGCTGAACATTGATATGCATCGTAATAATGTTGGTGAGTGTTATTAAACACCATGTTGAATTTTAGGTTTGATTAAAAAATCGTCACAAATATGTACACAGCTTTGATAGCAATCTTTATTAGACAGTATAACATGTTTATAACTGACTAATTAGGGCTGAGGGCTATGTTTAATGAAAATCTTTTATAAAGCCAAAATTTGTATGTCGTAAGTTTGTATGCCGAATGGAGCAGCTGAACATTGATATGCCTCGTAATAATGTTGGTGAGTGTTATTAAACACCATTTTGAATTTTAGGTTTGATTAAAAAATCGTCACAAATATGTACACAGCTTTGATAGCAATCTTTATTAGACAGTATAACATGTTTATAACTGACTAATTAGGGCTGAGGGCTATGTTTAATGAAAATCTTTTATAAAGCCAAAATTTGTATGTCGTAAGTTTGTATGCCGAATGGAGCAGCTGAACATTGATATGCATCGTAATAATGTTGGTGAGCGTTATTAAACACCATTTTGAATTTTAGGTTTGATTAAAAAATCGTCACAAATATGTACACAGCTTTGATAGCAATCTTTATTAGACAGTATAACATGTTTATAACTGACTAATTAGGGCTGAGGGCTATGTTTAATGAAAATCTTTTATAAAGCCAAAATTTGTATGTCGTAAGTTTGTATGCCGAATGGAGCAGCTGAACATTGATATGCCTCGTAATAATGTTGGTGAGTGTTATTAAACACCATTTTGAATTTTAGGTTTGATTAAAAAATCGTCACAAATATGTACACAGCTTTGATAGCAATCTTTATTAGACAGTATAACATGTTTATAACTGACTAATTAGGGCTGAGGGCTATGTTTAATGAAAATCTTTTATAAAGCCAAAATTTGTATGTCGTAAGTTTGTATGCCGAATGGAGCAGCTGAACATTGATATGCATCGTAATAATGTTGGTGAGTGTTATTAAACACCATTTTGAATTTTAGGTTTGATTAAAAAATCGTCACAAATATGTACACAGCTTTGATAGCAATCTTTATTAGACAGTATAACATGTTTATAACTGACTAATTAGGGCTGAGGGCTATGTTTAATGAAAATCTTTTATAAAGCCAAAATTTGTATGTCGTAAGTTTGTATGCCGAATGGAGCAGCTGAACATTGATATGCATCGTAATAATGTTGGTGAGTGTTATTAAACACCATTTTGAATTTTAGGTTTGATTAAAAAATCGTCACAAATATGTACACAGCTTTGATAGCAATCTTTATTAGACAGTATAACATGTTTATAACTGACTAATTAGGGCTGAGGGCTATGTTTAATGAAAATCTTTTATAAAGCCAAATTTTGTATGTCGTAAGTTTGTATGCCGAATGGAGCAGCTGAACATTGATATGCAACGTAATAATGTTGGTGAGTGTTATTAAACACCATTTTGAATTTTAGGATTGATTAAAAAATCGTCACAAATATGTACACAGCTTTGATAGCAATCTTTATTAGACAGTATAACATGTTTATAACTGACTAATTAGGGCTGAGGGCTATGTTTAATGAAAATCTTTTATAAAGCCAAAATTTGTATGTCGTAAGTTTGTATGCCGAATGGAGCAGCTGAACATTGATATGCCTCGTAATAATGTTGGTGAGTGTTATTAAACACCATTTTGAATTTTAGGTTTGATTAAAAAATCGTCACAAATATGTACACAGCTTTGATAGCAATCTTTATTAGACAGTATAACATGTTTATAACTGACTAATTAGGGCTGAGGGCTATGTTTAATGAAAATCTTTTATAAAGCCAAAATTTGTATGTCGTAAGTTTGTATGCCGAATGGAGCAGCTGAACATTGATATGCATCGTAATAATGTTGGTGAGCGTTATTAAACACCATTTTGAATTTTAGGTTTGATTAAAAAATCGTCACAAATATGTACACAGCTTTGATAGCAATCTTTATTAGACAGTATAACATGTTTATAACTGACTAATTAGGGCTGAGGGCTATGTTTAATGAAAATCTTTTATAAAGCCAAAATTTGTATGTCGTAAGTTTGTATGCCGAATGGAGCAGCTGAACATTGATATGCCTCGTAATAATGTTGGTGAGTGTTATTAAACACCATTTTGAATTTTAGGTTTGATTAAAAAATCGTCACAAATATGTACACAGCTTTGATAGCAATCTTTATTAGACAGTATAACATGTTTATAACTGACTAATTAGGGCTGAGGGCTATGTTTAATGAAAATCTTTTATAAAGCCAAAATTTGTATGTCGTAAGTTTGTATGCCGAATGGAGCAGCTGAACATTGATATGCATCGTAATAATGTTGGTGAGTGTTATTAAACACCATTTTGAATTTTAGGTTTGATTAAAAAATCGTCACAAATATGTACACAGCTTTGATAGCAATCTTTATTAGACAGTATAACATGTTTATAACTGACTAATTAGGGCTGAGGGCTATGTTTAATGAAAATCTTTTATAAAGCCAAAATTTGTATGTCGTAAGTTTGTATGCCGAATGGAGCAGCTGAACATTGATATGCCTCGTAATAATGTTGGTGAGTGTTATTAAACACCATTTTGAATTTTAGGTTTGATTAAAAAATCGTCACAAATATGTACACAGCTTTGATAGCAATCTTTATTAGACAGTATAACATGTTTATAACTGACTAATTAGGGCTGAGGGCTATGTTTAATGAAAATCTTTTATAAAGCCAAAATTTGTATGTCGTAAGTTTGTATGCCGAATGGAGCAGCTGAACATTGATATGCCTCGTAATAATGTTGGTGAGTGTTATTAAACACCATTTTGAATTTTAGGTTTGATTAAAAAATCGTCACAAATATGTACACAGCTTTGATAGCAATCTTTATTAGACAGTATAACATGTTTATAACTGACTAATTAGGGGTGAGGGCTATGTTTAATGAAAATCTTTTATAAAGCCAAAATTTGTATGTCGTAAGTTTGTATGCCGAATGGAGCAGCTGAACATTGATATGCATCGTAATAATGTTGGTGAGTGTTATTAAACACCATTTTGAATTTTAGGTTTGATTAAAAAATCGTCACAAATATGTACACAGCTTTGATAGCAATCTTTATTAGACAGTATAACATGTTTATAACTGACTAATTAGGGCTGAGGGCTATGTTTAATGAAAATCTTTTATAAAGCCAAAATTTGTATGTCGTAAGTTTGTATGCCGAATGGAGCAGCTGAACATTGATATGCATCGTAATAAAGTTGGTGAGTGTTATTAAACACCATTTTGAATTTTAGGTTTGATTAAAAAATCGTCACAAATATGTACACAGCTTTGATAGCAATCTTTATTAGACAGTATAACATGTTTATAACTGACTAATTAGGGCTGAGGGCTATGTTTAATGAAAATCTTTTATAAAGCCAAAATTTGTATGTCGTAAGTTTGTATGCCGAATGGAGCAGCTGAACATTGATATGCATCGTAATAAAGTTGGTGAGTGTTATTAAACACCATTTTGAATTTTAGGTTTGATTAAAAAATCGTCACAAATATGTACACAGCTTTGATAGCAATCTTTATTAGACAGTATAACATGTTTATAACTGACTAATTAGGGCTGAGGGCTATGTTTAATGAAAATCTTTTATAAAGCCAAAATTTGTATGTCGTAAGTTTGTATGCCGAATGGAGCAGCTGAACATTGATATGCCTCGTAATAATGTTGGTGAGTGTTATTAAACACCATTTTGAATTTTAGGTTTGATTAAAAAATCGTCACAAATATGTACACAGCTTTGATAGCAATCTTTATTAGACAGTATAACATGTTTATAACTGACTAATTAGGGCTGAGGGCTATGTTTAATGAAAATCTTTTATAAAGCCAAAATTTGTATGTCATAAGTTTGTATGCCGAATGGAGCAGCTGAACATTGATATGCCTCGTAATAATGTTGGTGAGTGTTATTAAACACCATTTTGAATTTTAGGTTTGATTAAAAAATCGTCACAAATATGTACACAGCTTTGATAGCAATCTTTATTAGACAGTATAACATGTTTATAACTGACTAATTAGGGCTGAGGGCTATGTTTAATGAAAATATTTTATAAAGCGAAAATTTGTATGTCGTAAGTTTGTATGCCGAATGGAGCAGCTGAACATTGATATGCCTCGTAATAATGTTGGTGAGTGTTATTAAACACCATTTTGAATTTTAGGTTTGATTAAAAAATCGTCACAAATATGTACACAGCTTTGATAGCAATCTTTATTAGACAGTATAACATGTTTATAACTGACTAATTAGGGCTGAGGGCTATGTTTAATGAAAATCTTTTATAAAGCCAAAATTTGTATGTCGTAAGTTTGTATGCCGAATGGAGCAGCTGAACATTGATATGCCTCGTAATAATGTTGGTGAGTGTTATTAAACACCATTTTGAATGTTTAGGTTTGATTAAAAAATCGTCACAAATATGTACACAGCGTTGATAGCAATCTTTATTAGACAGTATAACATGTTTATAACTGACTAATTAGGGCTGAGGGCTATGTTTAATGAAAATCTTTTATAAAGCCAAAATTTGTATGTCGTAAGTTTGTATGCCGAATGGAGCAGCTGAACATTGATATGCATCGTAATAAAGTTGGTGAGTGTTATTAAACACCATTTTGAATTTTAGGTTTGATTAAAAAATCGTCACAAATATGTACACAGCTTTGATAGCAATCTTTATTAGACAGTATAACATGTTTATAACTGACTAATTAAGGCTGAGGGCTATGTTTAATGAAAATCTTTTATAAAGCCAAAATTTGTATGTCGTAAGTTTGTATGCCGAATGGAGCAGCTGAACATTGATATGCCTCGTAATAATGTTGGTGAGTGTTATTAAACACCATTTTGAATTTTAGGTTTGATTAAAAAATCGTCACAAATATGTACACAGCTTTGATAGCAATCTTTATTAGACAGTATAACATGTTTATAACTGACTAATTAGGGCTGAGGGCTATGTTTAATGAAAATCTTTTATAAAGCCAAAATTTGTATGTCGTAAGTTTGTATGCCGAATGGAGCAGCTGAACATTGATATGCATCGTAATAATGTTGGTGAGCGTTATTAAACACCATTTTGAATTTTAGGTTTGATTAAAAAATCGTCACAAATATGTACACAGCTTTGATAGCAATCTTTATTAGACAGTATAACATGTTTATAACTGACTAATTAGGGCTGAGGGCTATGTTTAATGAAAATCTTTTATAAAGCCAAAATTTGTATGTCGTAAGTTTGTATGCCGAATGGAGCAGCTGAACATTGATATGCCTCGTAATAATGTTGGTGAGTGTTATTAAACACCATTTTGAATTTTAGGTTTGATTAAAAAATCGTCACAAATATGTACACAGCTTTGATAGCAATCTTTATTAGACAGTATAACATGTTTATAACTGACTAATTAGGGCTGAGGGCTATGTTTAATGAAAATCTTTTATAAAGCCAAAATTTGTATGTCGTAAGTTTGTATGCCGAATGGAGCAGCTGAACATTGATATGCATCGTAATAATGTTGGTGAGCGTTATTAAACACCATTTTGAATTTTAGGTTTGATTAAAAAATCGTCACAAATATGTACACAGCTTTGATAGCAATCTTTATTAGACAGTATAACATGTTTATAACTGACTAATTAGGGCTGAGGGCTATGTTTAATGAAAATCTTTTATAAAGCCAAAATTTGTATGTCGTAAGTTTGTATGCCGAATGGAGCAGCTGAACATTGATATGCCTCGTAATAATGTTGGTGAGTGTTATTAAACACCATTTTGAATTTTAGGTTTGATTAAAAAATCGTCACAAATATGTACACAGCTTTGATAGCAATCTTTATTAGACAGTATAACATGTTTATAACTGACTAATTAGGGCTGAGGGCTATGTTTAATGAAAATCTTTTATAAAGCCAAAATTTGTATGTCGTAAGTTTGTATGCCGAATGGAGCAGCTGAACATTGATATGCATCGTAATAATGTTGGTGAGTGTTATTAAACACCATTTTGAATTTTAGGTTTGATTAAAAAATCGTCACAAATATGTACACAGCTTTGATAGCAATCTTTATTAGACAGTATAACATGTTTATAACTGACTAATTAGGGCTGAGGGCTATGTTTAATGAAAATCTTTTATAAAGCCAAAATTTGTATGTCGTAAGTTTGTATGCCGAATGGAGCAGCTGAACATTGATATGCCTCGTAATAATGTTGGTGAGTGTTATTAAACACCATTTTGAATTTTAGGTTTGATTAAAAAATCGTCACAAATATGTACACAGCTTTGATAGCAATCTTTATTAGACAGTATAACATGTTTATAACTGACTAATTAGGGCTGAGGGCTATGTTTAATGAAAATCTTTTATAAAGCCAAAATTTGTATGTCGTAAGTTTGTATGCCGAATGGAGCAGCTGAACATTGATATGCCTCGTAATAATGTTGGTGAGTGTTATTAAACACCATTTTGAATTTTAGGTTTGATTAAAAAATCGTCACAAATATGTACACAGCTTTGATAGCAATCTTTATTAGACAGTATAACATGTTTATAACTGACTAATTAGGGGTGAGGGCTATGTTTAATGAAAATCTTTTATAAAGCCAAAATTTGTATGTCGTAAGTTTGTATGCCGAATGGAGCAGCTGAACATTGATATGCATCGTAATAATGTTGGTGAGTGTTATTAAACACCATTTTGAATTTTAGGTTTGATTAAAAAATCGTCACAAATATGTACACAGCTTTGATAGCAATCTTTATTAGACAGTATAACATGTTTATAACTGACTAATTAGGGCTGAGGGCTATGTTTAATGAAAATCTTTTATAAAGCCAAAATTTGTATGTCGTAAGTTTGTATGCCGAATGGAGCAGCTGAACATTGATATGCATCGTAATAAAGTTGGTGAGTGTTATTAAACACCATTTTGAATTTTAGGTTTGATTAAAAAATCGTCACAAATATGTACACAGCTTTGATAGCAATCTTTATTAGACAGTATAACATGTTTATAACTGACTAATTAGGGCTGAGGGCTATGTTTAATGAAAATCTTTTATAAAGCCAAAATTTGTATGTCGTAAGTTTGTATGCCGAATGGAGCAGCTGAACATTGATATGCATCGTAATAAAGTTGGTGAGTGTTATTAAACACCATTTTGAATTTTAGGTTTGATTAAAAAATCGTCACAAATATGTACACAGCTTTGATAGCAATCTTTATTAGACAGTATAACATGTTTATAACTGACTAATTAGGGCTGAGGGCTATGTTTAATGAAAATCTTTTATAAAGCCAAAATTTGTATGTCGTAAGTTTGTATGCCGAATGGAGCAGCTGAACATTGATATGCCTCGTAATAATGTTGGTGAGTGTTATTAAACACCATTTTGAATTTTAGGTTTGATTAAAAAATCGTCACAAATATGTACACAGCTTTGATAGCAATCTTTATTAGACAGTATAACATGTTTATAACTGACTAATTAGGGCTGAGGGCTATGTTTAATGAAAATCTTTTATAAAGCCAAAATTTGTATGTCATAAGTTTGTATGCCGAATGGAGCAGCTGAACATTGATATGCCTCGTAATAATGTTGGTGAGTGTTATTAAACACCATTTTGAATTTTAGGTTTGATTAAAAAATCGTCACAAATATGTACACAGCTTTGATAGCAATCTTTATTAGACAGTATAACATGTTTATAACTGACTAATTAGGGCTGAGGGCTATGTTTAATGAAAATATTTTATAAAGCGAAAATTTGTATGTCGTAAGTTTGTATGCCGAATGGAGCAGCTGAACATTGATATGCCTCGTAATAATGTTGGTGAGTGTTATTAAACACCATTTTGAATTTTAGGTTTGATTAAAAAATCGTCACAAATATGTACACAGCTTTGATAGCAATCTTTATTAGACAGTATAACATGTTTATAACTGACTAATTAGGGCTGAGGGCTATGTTTAATGAAAATCTTTTATAAAGCCAAAATTTGTATGTCGTAAGTTTGTATGCCGAATGGAGCAGCTGAACATTGATATGCCTCGTAATAATGTTGGTGAGTGTTATTAAACACCATTTTGAATGTTTAGGTTTGATTAAAAAATCGTCACAAATATGTACACAGCGTTGATAGCAATCTTTATTAGACAGTATAACATGTTTATAACTGACTAATTAGGGCTGAGGGCTATGTTTAATGAAAATCTTTTATAAAGCCAAAATTTGTATGTCGTAAGTTTGTATGCCGAATGGAGCAGCTGAACATTGATATGCATCGTAATAAAGTTGGTGAGTGTTATTAAACACCATTTTGAATTTTAGGTTTGATTAAAAAATCGTCACAAATATGTACACAGCTTTGATAGCAATCTTTATTAGACAGTATAACATGTTTATAACTGACTAATTAAGGCTGAGGGCTATGTTTAATGAAAATCTTTTATAAAGCCAAAATTTGTATGTCGTAAGTTTGTATGCCGAATGGAGCAGCTGAACATTGATATACCTCGTAATAATGTTGGTGAGTGTTATTAAACACCATTTTGAATGTTTAGGTTTGATTAAAAAATCGTCACAAATATGTACACAGCTTTGATAGCAATCTTTATTAGACAGTATAACATGTTTATAACTGACTAATTAGGGCTGAGGGCTATGTTTAATGAAAATCTTTTATAAAGCCAAAATTTGTATGTCGTAAGTTTGTATGCCGAATGGAGCAGCTGAACATTGATATGCATCGTAATAATGTTGGTGAGTGTTATTAAACACCATTTTGAATTTTAGGTTTGATTAAAAAATCGTCACAAATATGTACACAGCTTTGATAGCAATCTTTATTAGACAGTATAACATGTTTATAACTGACTAATTAGGGCTGAGGGCTATGTTTAATGAAAATCTTTTATAAAGCCAAAATTTGTATGTCGTAAGTTTGTATGCCGAATGGAGCAGCTGAACATTGATATGCATCGTAATAAAGTTGGTGAGTGTTATTAAACACCATTTTGAATTTTAGGTTTGATTAAAAAATCGTCACAAATATGTACACAGCTTTGATAGCAATCTTTATTAGACAGTATAACATGTTTATAACTGACTAATTAGGGCTGAGGGCTATGTTTAATGAAAATCTTTTATAAAGCCAAAATTTGTATGTCGTAAGTTTGTATGCCGAATGGAGCAGCTGAACATTGATATGCATCGTAATAATGTTGGTGAGTGTTATTAAACACCATTTTGAATTTTAGGTTTGATTAAAAAATCGTCACAAATATGTACACAGCTTTGATAGCAATCTTTATTAGACAGTATAACATGTTTATAACTGACTAATTAGGGCTGAGGGCTATGTTTAATGAAAATCTTTTATAAAGCCAAAATTTGTATGTCGTAAGTTTGTATGCCGAATGGAGCAGCTGAACATTGATATGCATCGTAATAAAGTTGGTGAGTGTTATTAAACACCATTTTGAATTTTAGGTTTGATTAAAAAATCGTCACAAATATGTACACAGCTTTGATAGCAATCTTTATTAGACAGTATAACATGTTTATAACTGACTAATTAGGGCTGAGGGCTATGTTTAATGAAAATCTTTTATAAAGCCAAAATTTGTATGTCGTAAGTTTGTATGCCGAATGGAGCAGCTGAACATTGATATGCCTCGTAATAATGTTGGTGAGTGTTATTAAACACCATTTTGAATTTTAGGTTTGATTAAAAAATCGTCACAAATATGTACACAGCTTTGATAGCAATCTTTATTAGACAGTATAACATGTTTATAACTGACTAATTAGGGCTGAGGGCTATGTTTAATGAAAATCTTTTATAAAGCCAAAATTTGTATGTCGTAAGTTTGTATGCCGAATGGAGCAGCTGAACATTGATATGCCTCGTAATAATGTTGGTGAGTGTTATTAAACACCATTTTGAATGTTTAGGTTTGATTAAAAAATCGTCACAAATATGTACACAGCTTTGATAGCAATCTTTATTAGACAGTATAACATGTTTATAACTGACTAATTAGGGCTGAGGGCTATGTTTAATGAAAATCTTTTATAAAGCCAAAATTTGTATGTCGTAAGTTTGTATGCCGAATGGAGCAGCTGAACATTGATATGCATCGTAATAAAGTTGGTGAGTGTTATTAAACACCATTTTGAATTTTAGGTTTGATTAAAAAATCGTCACAAATATGTACACAGCTTTGATAGCAATCTTTATTAGACAGTATAACATGTTTATAACTGACTAATTAGGGCTGAGGGCTATGTTTAATGAAAATCTTTTATAAAGCCAAAATTTGTATGTCGTAAGTTTGTATGCCGAATGGAGCAGCTGAACATTGATATGCATCGTAATAAAGTTGGTGAGTGTTATTAAACACCATTTTGAATTTTAGGTTTGATTAAAAAATCGTCACAAATATGTACACAGCTTTGATAGCAATCTTTATTAGACAGTATAACATGTTTATAACTGACTAATTAGGGCTGAGGGCTATGTTTAATGAAAATCTTTTATAAAGCCAAAATTTGTATGTCGTAAGTTTGTATGCCGAATGGAGCAGCTGAACATTGATTAGCATCGTAATAATGTTGGTGAGTGTTATTAAACACCATTTTGAATTTTAGGTTTGATTAAAAAATCGTCACAAATATGTACACAGCTTTGATAGCAATCTTTATTAGACAGTATAACATGTTTATAACTGACTAATTAGGGCTGAGGGCTATGTTTAATGAAAATCTTTTATAAAGCCAAAATTTGTATGTCGTAAGTTTGTATGCCGAATGGAGCAGCTGAACATTGATATGCATCGTAATAAAGTTGGTGAGTGTTATTAAACACCATTTTGAATTTTAGGTTTGATTAAAAAATCGTCACAAATATGTACACAGCTTTGATAGCAATCTTTATTAGACAGTATAACATGTTTATAACTGACTAATTAGGGCTGAGGGCTATGTTTAATGAAAATCTTTTATAAAGCCAAAATTTGTATGTCGTAAGTTTGTATGCCGAATGGAGCAGCTGAACATTGATATGCCTCGTAATAATGTTGGTGAGTGTTATTAAACACCATTTTGAATTTTAGGTTTGATTAAAAAATCGTCACAAATATGTACACAGCTTTGATAGCAATCTTTATTAGACAGTATAACATGTTTATAACTGACTAATTAGGGCTGAGGGCTATGTTTAATGAAAATCTTTTATAAAGCCAAAATTTGTATGTCGTAAGTTTGTATGCCGAATGGAGCAGCTGAACATTGATATGCCTCGTAATAATGTTGGTGAGTGTTATTAAACACCATTTTGAATTTTAGGTTTGATTAAAAAATCGTCACAAATATGTACACAGCTTTGATAGCAATCTTTATTAGACAGTATAACATGTTTATAACTGACTAATTAGGGCTGAGGGCTATGTTTAATGAAAATCTTTTATAAAGCCAAAATTTGTATGTCGTAAGTTTGTATGCCGAATGGAGCAGCTGAACATTGATATGCCTCGTAATAATGTTGGTGAGTGTTATTAAACACCATTTTGAATGTTTAGGTTTGATTAAAAAATCGTCACAAATATGTACACAGCTTTGATAGCAATCTTTATTAGACAGTATAACATGTTTATAACTGACTAATTAGGGCTGAGGGCTATGTTTAATGAAAATCTTTTATAAAGCCAAAATTTGTATGTCGTAAGTTTGTATGCCGAATGGAGCAGCTGAACATTGATATGCATCGTAATAAAGTTGGTGAGTGTTATTAAACACCATTTTGAATTTTAGGTTTGATTAAAAAATCGTCACAAATATGTACACAGCTTTGATAGCAATCTTTATTAGACAGTATAACATGTTTATAACTGACTAATTAGGGCTGAGGGCTATGTTTAATGAAAATCTTTTATAAAGCCAAAATTTGTATGTCGTAAGTTTGTATGCCGAATGGAGCAGCTGAACATTGATATGCATCGTAATAAAGTTGGTGAGTGTTATTAAACACCATTTTGAATTTTAGGTTTGATTAAAAAATCGTCACAAATATGTACACAGCTTTGATAGCAATCTTTATTAGACAGTATAACATGTTTATAACTGACTAATTAGGGCTGAGGGCTATGTTTAATGAAAATCTTTTATAAAGCCAAAATTTGTATGTCGTAAGTTTGTATGCCGAATGGAGCAGCTGAACATTGATATGCATCGTAATAATGTTGGTGAGTGTTATTAAACACCATTTTGAATTTTAGGTTTGATTAAAAAATCGTCACAAATATGTACACAGCTTTGATAGCAATCTTTATTAGACAGTATAACATGTTTATAACTGACTAATTAGGGCTGAGGGCTATGTTTAATGAAAATCTTTTATAAAGCCAAAATTTGTATGTCGTAAGTTTGTATGCCGAATGGAGCAGCTGAACATTGATATGCATCGTAATAAAGTTGGTGAGTGTTATTAAACACCATTTTGAATTTTAGGTTTGATTAAAAAATCGTCACAAATATGTACACAGCTTTGATAGCAATCTTTATTAGACAGTATAACATGTTTATAACTGACTAATTAGGGCTGAGGGCTATGTTTAATGAAAATCTTTTATAAAGCCAAAATTTGTATGTCGTAAGTTTGTATGCCGAATGGAGCAGCTGAACATTGATATGCCTCGTAATAATGTTGGTGAGTGTTATTAAACACCATTTTGAATTTTAGGTTTGATTAAAAAATCGTCACAAATATGTACACAGCTTTGATAGCAATCTTTATTAGACAGTATAACATGTTTATAACTGACTAATTAGGGCTGAGGGCTATGTTTAATGAAAATATTTTATAAAGCCAAAATTTGTATGTCGTAAGTTTGTATGCCGAATGGAGCAGCTGAACATTGATATGCCTCGTAATAATGTTGGTGAGTGTTATTAAACACCATTTTGAATTTTAGGTTTGATTAAAAAATCGTCACAAATATGTACACAGCTTTGATAGCAATCTTTATTAGACAGTATAACATGTTTATAACTGACTAATTAGGGCTGAGGGCTATGTTTAATGAAAATCTTTTATAAAGCCAAAATTTGTATGTCGTAAGTTTGTATGCCGAATGGAGCAGCTGAACATTGATATGCATCGTAATAAAGTTGGTGAGTGTTATTAAACACCATTTTGAATTTTAGGTTTGATTAAAAAATCGTCACAAATATGTACACAGCTTTGATAGCAATCTTTATTAGACAGTATAACATGTTTATAACTGACTAATTAGGGCTGAGGGCTATGTTTAATGAAAATCTTTTATAAAGCCAAAATTTGTATGTCGTAAGTTTGTATGCCGAATGGAGCAGCTGAACATTGATATGCATCGTAATAAAGTTGGTGAGTGTTATTAAACACCATTTTGAATTTTAGGTTTGATTAAAAAATCGTCACAAATATGTACACAGCTTTGATAGCAATCTTTATTAGACAGTATAACATGTTTATAACTGACTAATTAGGGCTGAGGGCTATGTTTAATGAAAATCTTTTATAAAGCCAAAATTTGTATGTCGTAAGTTTGTATGCCGAATGGAGCAGCTGAACATTGATATGCATCGTAATAAAGTTGGTGAGTGTTATTAAACACCATTTTGAATTTTAGGTTTGATTAAAAAATCGTCACAAATATGTACACAGCTTTGATAGCAATCTTTATTAGACAGTATAACATGTTTATAACTGACTAATTAGGGCTGAGGGCTATGTTTAATGAAAATCTTTTATAAAGCCAAAATTTGTATGTCGTAAGTTTGTATGCCGAATGGAGCAGCTGAACATTGATATGCATCGTAATAAAGTTGGTGAGTGTTATTAAACACCATTTTGAATTTTAGGTTTGATTAAAAAATCGTCACAAATATGTACACAGCTTTGATAGCAATCTTTATTAGACAGTATAACATGTTTATAACTGACTAATTAGGGCTGAGGGCTATGTTTAATGAAAATCTTTTATAAAGCCAAAATTTGTATGTCGTAAGTTTGTATGCCGAATGGAGCAGCTGAACATTGATATGCATCGTAATAATGTTGGTGAGTGTTATTAAACACCATTTTGAATTTTAGGTTTGATTAAAAAATCGTCACAAATATGTACACAGCTTTGATAGCAATCTTTATTAGACAGTATAACATGTTTATAACTGACTAATTAGGGCTGAGGGCTATGTTTAATGAAAATCTTTTATAAAGCCAAATTTTGTATGTCGTAAGTTTGTATGCCGAATGGAGCAGCTGAACATTGATATGCATCGTAATAAAGTTGGTGAGTGTTATTAAACACCATTTTGAATTTTAGGTTTGATTAAAAAATCGTCACAAATATGTACACAGCTTTGATAGCAATCTTTATTAGACAGTATAACATGTTTATAACTGACTAATTAGAGCTGAGGGCTATGTTTAATGAAAATCTTTTATAAAGCCAAAATTTGTATGTCGTAAGTTTGTATGCCGAATGGAGCAGCTGAACATTGATATGCATCGTAATAAAGTTGGTGAGTGTTATTAAACACCATTTTGAATTTTAGGTTTGATTAAAAAATCGTCACAAATATGTACACAGCTTTGATAGCAATCTTTATTAGACAGTATAACATGTTTATAACTGACTAATTAGGGCTGAGGGCTATGTTTAATGAAAATCTTTTATAAAGCCAAAATTTGTATGTCGTAAGTTTGTATGCCGAATGGAGCAGCTGAACATTGATATGCATCGTAATAAAGTTGGTGAGTGTTATTAAACACCATTTTGAATTTTAGGTTTGATTAAAAAATCGTCACAAATATGTACACAGCTTTGATAGCAATCTTTATTAGACAGTATAACATGTTTATAACTGACTAATTAGGGCTGAGGGCTATGTTTAATGAAAATCTTTTATAAAGCCAAAATTTGTATGTCGTAAGTTTGTATGCCGAATGGAGCAGCTGAACATTGATATGCATCGTAATAATGTTGGTGAGTGTTATTAAACACCATTTTGAATTTTAGGTTTGATTAAAAAATCGTCACAAATATGTACACAGCTTTGATAGCAATCTTTATTAGACAGTATAACATGTTTATAACTGACTAATTAGGGCTGAGGGCTATGTTTAATGAAAATCTTTTATAAAGCCAAAATTTGTATGTCGTAAGTTTGTATGCCGAATGGAGCAGCTGAACATTGATATGCATCGTAATAAAGTTGGTGAGTGTTATTAAACACCATTTTGAATTTTAGGTTTGATTAAAAAATCGTCACAAATATGTACACAGCTTTGATAGCAATCTTTTTTAGACAGTATAACATGTTTATAACTGACTAATTAGGGCTGAGGGCTATGTTTAATGAAAATCTTTTATAAAGCCAAAATTTGTATGTCGTAAGTTTGTATGCCGAATGGAGCAGCTGAACATTGATATGCCTCGTAATAATGTTGGTGAGTGTTATTAAACACCATTTTGAATTTTAGGTTTGATTAAAAAATCGTCACAAATATGTACACAGCTTTGATAGCAATCTTTATTAGACAGTATAACATGTTTATAACTGACTAATTAGGGCTGAGGGCTATGTTTAATGAAAATCTTTTATAAAGCCAAAATTTGTATGTCGTAAGTTTGTATGCCGAATGGAGCAGCTGAACATTGATATGCATCGTAATAATGTTGGTGAGTGTTATTAAACACCATTTTGAATTTTAGGTTTGATTAAAAAATCGTCACAAATATGTACACAGCTTTGATAGCAATCTTTATTAGACAGTATAACATGTTTATAACTGACTAATTAGGGCTGAGGGCTATGTTTAATGAAAATCTTTTATAAAGCCAAAATTTGTATGTCGTAAGTTTGTATGCCGAATGGAGCAGCTGAACATTGATATGCATCGTAATAATGTTGGTGAGTGTTATTAAACACCATTTTGAATTTTAGGTTTGATTAAAAAATCGTCACAAATATGTACACAGCTTTGATAGCAATCTTTATTAGACAGTATAACATGTTTATAACTGACTAATTAGGGCTGAGGGCTATGTTTAATGAAAATCTTTTATAAAGCCAAATTTTGTATGTCGTAAGTTTGTATGCCGAATGGAGCAGCTGAACATTGATATGCATCGTAATAAAGTTGGTGAGTGTTATTAAACACCATTTTGAATTTTAGGTTTGATTAAAAAATCGTCACAAATATGTACACAGCTTTGATAGCAATCTTTATTAGACAGTATAACATGTTTATAACTGACTAATTAGAGCTGAGGGCTATGTTTAATGAAAATCTTTTATAAAGCCAAAATTTGTATGTCGTAAGTTTGTATGCCGAATGGAGCAGCTGAACATTGATATGCATCGTAATAAAGTTGGTGAGTGTTATTAAACACCATTTTGAATTTTAGGTTTGATTAAAAAATCGTCACAAATATGTACACAGCTTTGATAGCAATCTTTATTAGACAGTATAACATGTTTATAACTGACTAATTAGGGCTGAGGGCTATGTTTAATGAAAATCTTTTATAAAGCCAAAATTTGTATGTCGTAAGTTTGTATGCCGAATGGAGCAGCTGAACATTGATATGCATCGTAATAAAGTTGGTGAGTGTTATTAAACACCATTTTGAATTTTAGGTTTGATTAAAAAATCGTCACAAATATGTACACAGCTTTGATAGCAATCTTTATTAGACAGTATAACATGTTTATAACTGACTAATTAGGGCTGAGGGCTATGTTTAATGAAAATCTTTTATAAAGCCAAAATTTGTATGTCGTAAGTTTGTATGCCGAATGGAGCAGCTGAACATTGATATGCATCGTAATAATGTTGGTGAGTGTTATTAAACACCATTTTGAATTTTAGGTTTGATTAAAAAATCGTCACAAATATGTACACAGCTTTGATAGCAATCTTTATTAGACAGTATAACATGTTTATAACTGACTAATTAGGGCTGAGGGCTATGTTTAATGAAAATCTTTTATAAAGCCAAAATTTGTATGTCGTAAGTTTGTATGCCGAATGGAGCAGCTGAACATTGATATGCATCGTAATAAAGTTGGTGAGTGTTATTAAACACCATTTTGAATTTTAGGTTTGATTAAAAAATCGTCACAAATATGTACACAGCTTTGATAGCAATCTTTTTTAGACAGTATAACATGTTTATAACTGACTAATTAGGGCTGAGGGCTATGTTTAATGAAAATCTTTTATAAAGCCAAAATTTGTATGTCGTAAGTTTGTATGCCGAATGGAGCAGCTGAACATTGATATGCCTCGTAATAATGTTGGTGAGTGTTATTAAACACCATTTTGAATTTTAGGTTTGATTAAAAAATCGTCACAAATATGTACACAGCTTTGATAGCAATCTTTATTAGACAGTATAACATGTTTATAACTGACTAATTAGGGCTGAGGGCTATGTTTAATGAAAATCTTTTATAAAGCCAAAATTTGTATGTCGTAAGTTTGTATGCCGAATGGAGCAGCTGAACATTGATATGCATCGTAATAATGTTGGTGAGTGTTATTAAACACCATTTTGAA
The DNA here is from genome assembly GCA_036971475.1 of Prosapia bicincta. Lineage (NCBI taxonomy): Eukaryota > Metazoa > Arthropoda > Insecta > Hemiptera > Cercopidae > Prosapia > Prosapia bicincta. The sequence continues at coordinate 1,356,382 of JBAIZL010000406.1, forward strand.
TTTTAGGTTTGATTAAAAAATCGTCACAAATATGTACACAGCTTTGATAGCAATCTTTATTAGACAGTATAACATGTTTATAACTGACTAATTAGGGCTGAGGGCTATGTTTAATGAAAATCTTTTATAAAGCCAAAATTTGTATGTCGTAAGTTTGTATGCCGAATGGAGCAGCTGAACATTGATATGCATCGTAATAAAGTTGGTGAGTGTTATTAAACACCATTTTGAATTTTAGGTTTGATTAAAAAATCGTCACAAATATGTACACAGCTTTGATAGCAATCTTTATTAGACAGTATAACATGTTTATAACTGACTAATTAGGGCTGAGGGCTATGTTTAATGAAAATCTTTTATAAAGCCAAAATTTGTATGTCGTAAGTTTGTATGCCGAATGGAGCAGCTGAACATTGATATGCATCGTAATAAAGTTGGTGAGTGTTATTAAACACCATTTTGAATTTTAGGTTTGATTAAAAAATCGTCACAAATATGTACACAGCTTTGATAGCAATCTTTATTAGACAGTATAACATGTTTATAACTGACTAATTAGGGCTGAGGGCTATGTTTAATGAAAATCTTTTATAAAGCCAAAATTTGTATGTCGTAAGTTTGTATGCCGAATGGAGCAGCTGAACATTGATATGCATCGTAATAATGTTGGTGAGTGTTATTAAACACCATTTTGAATTTTAGGTTTGATTAAAAAATCGTCACAAATATGTACACAGCTTTGATAGCAATCTTTATTAGACAGTATAACATGTTTATAACTGACTAATTAGGGCTGAGGGCTATGTTTAATGAAAATATTTTATAAAGCCAAAATTTGTATGTCGTAAGTTTGTATGCCGAATGGAGCAGCTGAACATTGATATGCCTCGTAATAATGTTGGTGAGTGTTATTAAACACCATTTTGAATTTTAGGTTTGATTAAAAAATCGTCACAAATATGTACACAGCTTTGATAGCAATCTTTATTAGACAGTATAACATGTTTATAACTGACTAATTAGGGCTGAGGGCTATGTTTAATGAAAATCTTTTATAAAGCCAAAATTTGTATGTCGTAAGTTTGTATGCCGAATGGAGCAGCTGAACATTGATATGCATCGTAATAATGTTGGTGAGTGTTATTAAACACCATTTTGAATTTTAGGTTTGATTAAAAAATCGTCACAAATATGTACACAGCTTTGATAGCAATCTTTATTAGACAGTATAACATGTTTATAACTGACTAATTAGGGCTGAGGGCTATGTTTAATGAAAATCTTTTATAAAGCCAAAATTTGTATGTCGTAAGTTTGTATGCCGAATGGAGCAGCTGAACATTGATATGCATCGTAATAAAGTTGGTGAGTGTTATTAAACACCATTTTGAATGTTTAGGTTTGATTAAAAAATCGTCAGTAATATAGACACAGCTTTTATATCAATCTTGTTATTAGACAATATAACCTGTTTATAACTGACTAATTGGGGCTGAGGGGCTGTTTTAATGAACATCTTTTATAAAGCCAAAAGTATTAATGAAGTAGGCAAACGCAAAGAAAACAGAAAAACCTAAGAAATAAACTAATTTAAAACAAGTAAATATTATTTAAAGCTATGAAAATCAATACAATTGGTGTAACACAAAATTAAACATGTGTCAACAAAAATTTCATTTTATTTCCATTCAGTAAGGACACATTTTTTTGCCAATAATCTTTTGGAGAGTGGGCATTCAGGTTCAGAGCTATTTGTTTACAAAACGTCTGTCAATATTTGATAAGTTAGCACTGTAAATATTGTTGATAAGCCTAAACTATTTACAGTTATTTTGTATCATTTTTAGTGTAAATCCCCTTGGTATTAGATACTGGCAGACACACAAGACAATGACAGCCTGTGAAATGCCTGTTTACATCGCTAAGAGATGACTTAGTCTACCTTCAACAGTCATTTTGTTATTAGTGATGTCCAGTTTAATATGAATCTACTGCAATTAAAATATTCATAGTTATTATAATTCTAATATGAAGACCAATATAATCCTAATAGGAACATACTAAAATATACGACCACCAACTGCAACCTACAAATTTTCCATTACAACAAAAAAGGATCACATCTCAATTCACTAGAGCAATATGAAATTTATAAACATACTGGAACACAAAATAGAAACATATTAAATAAACAAAAGTATAAATTACACAGAATCTTTGACCACATTATTGCACACCTGCTTTTAAAACTGTGCCACACTTGTTTTTTAACCGTTTCTACACAGTATGGTTTCATTTGAAACGGAATAGGATTATATGTAGACAAAATCAACCAGAAAGAGTGGGGATTACAGGCTTCTGAGTGGATAGGAGGTTCACATCTTGCTGCGTCGGTGAGCCTTGTTGCCAATTCGACATTAAACTTCCATTTGTCGCTCAGTCTCAATATAGCTGTGGTAGAGTGAGCAAGTTACTAGTGGTGTAGCTTCCTTCGTTCTGCAATTTTAGTTTTGCTTCCCTTCAACAGTCTTTTTCAAGACTCGGGATGTTTCTAAATTCCTTCTATTACCTCACTCTCTCCTTTTATATATATATATATATATATATATATATATATATATATATATATATATATATATAAATATCGTAATATGTTTTCTTGTGTATTAATAAAGAACAAAAGTCAAAATACAAATACAAGAATTGTAAATTCAAATATAATTCTTGTATTTGTATTTTGACTTTTGTTCTTTATATATATATATATATATATATATATATATATATATATATATATATATATATATATATATATATATATATATAACTTGTACAAATTTTTAATCGTTGATAAAATACGTTTTTATTCATCCAATCAAGTTAAAATACATTTTTTAAACCTATAATTGATGATAATTGATTTTAATAAGGGTTTTTCAAATATTTAATCAATAATTGAATTACAAAAAATTGGGGGTCTTGGTCAGTTTCAAATTGAGTATCTTCATGTTCTAAGTCTAGCACTTTTTGGCACTGAGCTAACTTTCCATAGATAGAAATGGACATACTTTTTTCAATTTCCAAATTAACTCCGGTTAATAATTAAGTGGTATTTATGAGAGATACTTCACGCCTCATTATATGAAAAAACCGTTTTTCAATAATCAAGGCAGTTCTAATGAAGAGGATTCAATTCAGACTAAAAAATATGATTTTTTGGGGGGAAAAAATCTGTAAGTTAATGAATGATTTTACCAACTAGCTACTTTTGATGGTATTAGCTGCTGGCAGTGGCAGGTTGACTGTCACAGCATTCGAACTGACAACACCCCATCCCTAACCTACCACAAACCCATTCCTATTCTACTTTAAATCAAAGTATAATTTATAGAGTAGGTAACATAAATGTATATCTTCATCATACAAGATTTCACAAATATTGTATGTTTTCTTAAAATAGTGTTGGCAACATCTCTTTAAAGCATTGCATGACTTTGTTTCAATAAAAATTGAAGGAAAACATCATGATTTTATACAGTACTATAAGTTTATCAGTTTGCTCTAGTGCTTGTAATTTTATTTTCAAAGCATGTGACTTCATCACATAATTTTTTGTGTTTTACTATTCCTTAGGATTGTCTGCATCTCCAGTAAGTTATTCATATATTTACTTTAATTATAAGTGTGGCAAGTCATTAATTATATAGTTCAAATGGAAACATTTTTCCGATAGTCATAGAAAATGAAATTCATGAGGATACGCATTATATGTAATGTAGATATGTAATTGTTTGCCATTTTAAAACACTGTTTATGACTTTCTAGTTAATGGGAATAGTTGTTAACAAAATTTAGAAAATGAAAAATGTTATAGACATTTATTTAAAAGTTATGTATGAGATTGTTTTTACCTATTGAGTAGTTTTGATGTGTAATATATAATGAAAAGTTTTTAATGTTTTCCTCGGAATATAATTATAGGATACTACATCTGTAATAAAAAATCGAAGTTATTTACTGCCTTGTAAAATGAAAATAATTAATTTAATACATTTTTTAATTACTTTTAATCGTTCATAATAACAAACTCACTTTCGACTTTTTCATGTAACAATGTTGTAACAGTTGAAGGCAATATATACCAAAAAACATAATGGTGGTAAAAGACTCAATTTACAAGTTATAAATCGATTGTAGTAAGATATATATAGAAATCAACCTAACCTTTGATTCGCTAGCTGCTTTAGTGCCTTTCTTGTCAGCTACATCTGATTGACAAAGTGGTTCATTTGTCTCTTCTGAACTATCTTGATTTCCCTCCAAATCCTAAAATAATTGTAGACTTTTAGAAAAACACAGATGCTAATTAATTTTTTGGATAAATTAATGTACAAAAAAATAAATAATACCGAAATAAACACTTAAGGTGGTAGGTAAAAATATACCTTGATTCCCAAGCAGTTACCATATATGGTTTCCAAGCAGTTACTTTAAAGGTAAATGTCAATATCAGAATCTGGTTCATGTCTATATTTAAAAATCACTTAAACAATAGTTCATGACTATCCGAACTTTAAATTTTGTTAATTTGTTAAAACTTACTGAGACGGAACGTTTTTGATCGCTATGTGCCTATCTTCATCAGTGTCTTCTGCTTGGAGATGTCGGGTCAAGCGGTGATGGTTTTAAAGGTAGGTTTTCGATACTATCAAAGAGTATGTGTGATTTGCATTGCGTTTGTTCGTTTAATATGTTTGTATTTTGTGTGTCTGTAAATTTCATATTGTTCTAGTGTGTTGAGATGTGTTCTTTGACTCTTTGTTTAAAGCTGCGACCTGTTTGTCCAATGTAGAATTTGTTACATTCGTCGCAGTTTAGTTTGTATACGCCTAGTGCTTGTAGTTTATCTTTGTTGTTGGTATTGTGTTGTATTTTGTATTGTGACTTGTTATTAGTTTTGCATGCTATTTTGTATCCTATTTTTTTGAAATTTGCGGGCTATTTTGTTTGTTGTTTTGTTTATGTATGGTAATGTGATGTATTTGTTTTCCCTGTCTGCAGTGTTAGTTTTAGTGTTTTTTTTTTGTATTTTGTACCATAGTTTATCTATTATTGTGGTGTTGTATCCATTTGTGTATGCTAAATATTTAATTGTGTCTAGTTCTTTATTTATGTTTTATGTGGTCATTGGGACTTCTTTAAGTCTATGGAGGATGGATCTGAAGGCAGCGTGTTTGTGTTGGATAGGGTAGTTTGAGGTGTTGTGGATAAGTGTGTCTGTCATTATGGGTTTCCTGTAAATGTTGAAGCTGTGTTTTTGTGTGTGGCTTTTTGTTATGGTTAGGCCGAGGAAGTTTAGGGATCGGTTGGTTTCAATTTCTGAAGTGAAGTGGAGTTTTGGGTGTATTTTATTAGTGTAAGTGAGGAGTTTTTCGCATTGACAGGAAATGCCTTTGTATAGTGTTATCCACATATCTTTGCCATTAAATGATCTTGTGTGCGTGTGTATTGTTTGTGAGTATCTTGTTGTTTTCTATGTGTTGTAGAAAAATTTGTGTGATTCTGTGTTTAAGTTTATGGATTATCTGATTATTTTGTCCATGTATTTTGCTAATTTATGTGCAGGGGCATCCTGGTAGTTGATGATGGCTTGGATGAGGACATTGGGTTTGTGAATTTTGGGAAGAGCGCTGAGGGTAGATGCTTTAGGGTGGATTTGTTGTAGGTGGTATTTTTGTTTTTGTTGATAATGTATTTAGATGTATTAATTAGTTGTTTGATGTTTCTATGATATTTCTCTGTTGGGTCTGTATGTAGTTACTATATTATTATTTATTATGTAATCATTGATTTTGTCATTTAGGCTGTTTGTATTAATAATTACTGTGGTGTTGCCTTTGTCTGCTGTGGTGAGTGTGATGTTGTTTAGTTGGGCTTTTTGTTTTGTTTGCAGCGATTTTAATTTCATTGTTCATGTTTTTGTTGGTTATGTTTATCTGTTTGTTTATGTTTTTTATGTCATGTCGAAGTAAGTCTTGGTCTTTGGTGTCGGTTTTTTGTATGGCTGTTTCAGTTTGTAGTACAGTACAGTCTCGCTAATCCGGTCTCCGATGATCCGGACGACCCAAAATTTTTGTTTAGTTATAGTATTTTACAGTCCACAAAAATATTTATTTTTATACGTCTATATTTGTTATTTTTCAAAGGGGTTTTCCTTCTCTAATAGACAAATAATATAATTTATTCATTAAAATATGAATTTACCATATTATTTGTTTCTTTTGCCTATTAAAGTAGAAAAAACGTCTACTTGTTGTTCCAACAACAGAAAAGTTTTTAAAAGAGAAAAACTCCCTCGAAAAGCGGTTTTACTAACTGATAATGCCCCATGCCACCCAAAGAATAATTGCATCATGGTGACATTTTTGTTAAATTTCTACCTCCTAACGTCACGGCTCTCATTCAGCCGATGGACCAAGGCGTGATAGAGGCGATAAAACGGCGATATAGGAAAAAGTTTTGTGCGTTTATACAGTATAGTGTAAATAACTTTATGTGAATACATTTATTCAACGAGAAAGATGCTTTGATATTTATTCATGTCATACCTTTTCTGTTACAATTACAAGATTTTTTGCTAAATAAGCTATGAAATACTGTACTGTATAGCTATATTTTGGCCTCAATTTTACTAAAACTACAATTTCAATATGTTTCCCCGCCTAAAACACATATTGTATGCATTTGTTTGGCTTTTTCCGTCTAATCCGGACTTTTGTTGATCCGGACAGGGTCCGGTCCCATCAAGTCCGGATTAGTGAGACTGTACTGTATAATGTTTCTGTTTGTTATGTTATTTGATTTATAATGTATGTTGTATTTTAGGCCTTTGTTTATTAAATTCATTTTGTGTTGTGTGAATTTGGTATTAGTGAGTGACAAACTGTACGTGGTTAGACATTTTGTGTAGGTTGAGAGTATGTTGTGTTTTTGTTTTACCTAACAGTTGATTTAATCTTTTTCTTTTGGTTATTTTTGATTATTATTAGTTGCCCAATAATTAGTATCTGTTACCAATTGTTGGGTAACATCGCTTAACATCGCTAAACATCACTAACAAATGCTCAACATCCTAGAAACCCAATTAATACAGAACAACATACCTAAAACCCACGTTACTGAATTCATAAACATCCGCCAAACCATCACCAAACAAAACTATTTCACCCACAACTTAAATTTCTATTCACAACCAGATGGCCTACTCATGGGAAGTCCTATCAGTAGTGTCCTAAGCAAAATTTTTCTACAACACCAAGATACTCACAAACAATACACACCCACACAAGATCATTTACTGGCACAGATACGTCGATGATATCATAACACTATACAGAGGTAACTCCCGTCAATGCGAAAAATTCCTCACCTACACTAATAAAATACACCCAATACCTCATTTCATTTCAGAAATTGAAACCAACCGATCCCTAAACTTCCTCGACCTAATCATAACAAAAAGCCACAAACAAAAACACAGCTTCAACATTTACAGGAAACCCATAACGACAGACACACTTATCCATAACACCTCAAACCACCCTATCCAAGACAAACACAATGCCTTTAGATTCATGCTCCATAGACTTAAAGAGTCCCAATGACCACAGAAAACATAAACAAAGAACTAGACACAATTAAATATTTAGCATACACAAATGGATACAATACCACAATAATAGACAAACTATGGTACAAAATACAAAAAAAACACTAAAACTAACACTACAGACAGGGAAAACAAATACATCACATTACCATACATAAACAAAACAACAAACAAAATAGCCCGCAAATTTCAAAAAATAAGATACAAAATAGCATACAAAACTAGTAACAAATATTATAATATATAAACACAATAATAATAACAAATTAATAAAAGAACAAATACAAATACATTCTAAATTTGATACTATATTCAATGTCTATAATGTTACAGCAATAAAATAAATTTGGCAATTTGTATAAATTTAGCAACAATTCTATTTCTAATTTAACACATGTTTTAGGCATATATATATATATATATATATATATATATATATATATATATATATATATATATATATATATATATATATATATGATGAAGAGTTATTATCTGGAGTACATCCGTTCATTCTGAAGTGCACAAATCGCAGTTCCGACTTTTCGCTAGAATCTCATCTAACATTGACAAGGTGAACCCAACAACAGTAGAAGAGCGAGTGAGGAGCGCAGATAACTCTACTCCTATATAAATAGATGAATGAAGCCATTTGATGAATGAATGCCCATTGACGTCAATCCACACACACTGGAGCCAAACAATTACTCACATTCCTTTCCCTTTGTTCACCTTTCTGCCGATAAAATCTATCCCTGACACATTTCCACACTGCGGGCAAATTCAAAGTATCATTGCTTCTCTATTTCGACAGCTTTACGAATAGTTCTAGTCCTGTAGTTTTCCACTTGAGTCAATCTGTCGGCAAGACTGGAAATCAATGGTATGCCCTGTATCGCTAAAACTTCTGAAATTCATCGTCAGGCTCTGAATCCTGACTTGGTTGTGAAAAACATCTCTAGCTACAGCCTCAGTGATGCTGAAACTTCTGTCCTATGTAAAGGATTCAACTTTGCTATTGCTCCTACCAGGCTTCCTGTAGACGAATAATATCTGAAATAATTTTATCTATAGCCTACATAGATAAAACTGAAGCTGAAGAGATTCGTCAAGAGGTTGCCAGTATTTTACGTACTAGCAGAATTCCTAAACTGAATCTCAGTCCTGAAAAGAGCCCTTTTTAAACTGAAAAATAATGGAGACATTACCATATTGCCAGCTGATAAGGGTAACGCAACTGTTGTTTTAAATACTTCAGATTATATGGACAAGATGAAGGAGATCCTAAATGATGGAAATTACAAAGTTGTTAAGAACGATCCTACCACCTACTTGGAAAAGACTACCAAAGATTATTAAACAAACTCCTATCGATGAGGAAACTCAATCCAGGATAATTCCTCGAGAAAAATCTAGTAGATGTTCTAAGTTATACGGTTTACCTAAAATCCATGAACCGGGCACTCCTATGAGACCTATAGTGAGTGGTATCAATTCAGCACTTCAGAAATTGGAGAAATATTTGGCTAGACTTATGCAGCCATTGGTTCAGAAGGCCGATTCTTATATCAAGAACTCTGAACATTTTGTCCAAGTGCTGCAAGGAATTCAAGCTAAAGAAAGTGACATAATGGCTAGCTTGGATGTAAGGTCATTATTTCCCAGCGTTCCCATTGATAAAGTGCTTCAGAGGATGTCCATTTTGGAAGAGCTTCCTCCACATGTCTTAGATCTGGCTAGGCACTGTCTCAAAAACACTTACTTTTTGTTTAATGAACAGTTTTACAGGCAACTTGATCGTGCCCCTATGGGATCTTCTTTTTCTCTAGCAGTAGCCAATATTATTATGACGTTATTTGAGCAAAGAGCATTTCATTATGTGGATGACGTCTTTATGATTTGGCAACATGGTGGCACAGAACTTGAGAAGTTCCTTACGTATCTCAACTCTCGCCACTCCTGAATATTTTTCACTTTGGAACTAGAGAGTGATAGCTGCTTGCCGTTTCTGGACGTCTTGGTTAGGAAGGGTCAGAATGGTTGTGTTCACCATTCGGTCTACAGAAAACCGACTCACACCAACAGATATCTTAACGCTGAGTCACATCACCACCCATCTCAGATCCAGGCTGTCGCTGACACTCTCTTCTCTCGGTCTCACAAGTTAACGGACATCTATTCGAGGGACCATGAACTTATTATTATGAGAGAGGTACTTAGAAGCAATGGATATAAGGAATATGCTATTGATAATGTTCGAGTCAGCGCTCGAAGTTTGAACGTGCTACTAGATCTATTTATTTAAATCGCTCAGCTGTGCCCTGACGGTATTGGTCACGTGATTTCTGACCCACTAATCGATATATGGAACAAGTATTGATTTTTCCTGGTGACCTCTCTGAACCCCCTCCCTTCTTTTCTACGTACTTTCCGCTTCAACACTTAGAAGTATTTCGTCACTCGGCTAGGTCAGTCCTATGTTAAACCGCGCCGTTCTCTCCTGCATGTGCTTTGTGTTTAGTAGCCAATTTTAACGTACCGCAAGCATTTATTAATATGTGGGTAACATTCGGACCGCGTCAATGAACATTTTGAACTATATGTCGCCGCTTTGTTAAAGTGTCGTTCGGTTACACTGGTTGTGCAATCTAAGTGCGTAGCCGCGCGGTAAGAACTTAAGTGCCTTGTAAGGTAAACTTTTACTTGTTACTCATGATTCAAATTGAGTTTTTAGTTACGTTACTGCCGTCAAGACTTCTCTGCAGCATCCGACGACCACAGTACTGTGGAAGCTTCACCACCGCTCCTTCGAGGGTTGCATCACTTCTTACCTCGGGTAAGTGCTTAGCTAAGGCTTAATGAGAACTTGTAGTTTATATTCATGTTAAATTCAGTGTCGTTGTGGTTTTATTTCTAAATGACTAGGTTTTGCTTAGAGCAGTTTTAAACTTTCAATGTTAATTGTGAAGCTTGATTGCGCAACAGTTAGTAAGCTTACGGACCATGCGTCGTGTCTACCCTCGCTTTGTGATTCACGATTGCGCAACTGCAAGTAACCTTGTAGCCAATATGTTTTACCGCCCCGCGTTTCATTCTAACTTTTAGTCTCTCTACAGACTAATCAGATAAGGTGTTACACCGCCAAAGTGTCCTTCCGGTTGACGTGGACGAGAAAGAGACTGGAAAAACTGGTACTGTTTACCTGCCTTTTATGAGAGGGACCCACTGATAGGATTGGCAGACTCTTTAGGAGGCATGGTATACGTTCTGTTTACAAACCTAACATCACCATCGACAGGGTTCTTGGTAACGCCAAAGATCAGATCTTCTTGGAAAACCAAGGCGTTTACAGCGTTTCTTGTGGAGTTTGTAAGAAATCACATTGGCCAAACGAACAGACGTATCTCAGCTAGACTTGAGGTGCACAAACTTGGCCTTAAAAACAAGCAGAAAACGTTAACGCTGTACAAGCAACACTGCGATACAGGGCATACCATTGATTTCCAGTCTTGCCGACAGATTGCTCAAGTGGAAAACTACAGGAATAGAATTATTCATGAGGCTGTCGAAATAGAGAAGCAAGGGAGTCTTAACAAACGAGATGATACTTTGAATTTGCCCGTAGTGTGGAAATGTGTCATCGATAGATTTTATCGGCAGGCATGGCTTCATTCCTCTATATATAGAAGCGGAGTTATCTGCGCTCCTCACTAGCTCTTCAACCGTTGTTGGATTCACCTCGTCAATGCTAGATGAGATTCTAGCGAAACGTCGGACTGCGATTTGTGCACTTCAGAATGAACGGATGTACTCCATCCAGATAATAACTCTTCATCATATTTTTCCATCCATGAAGGAATACGTATCAGTATATATATATATATATATATATATATATATAATTAGTTCTAGTAGAGCTTAAAGCTTATTTAGGAATTTTTTGACTAGATAGGAGACTGACAGACTTACCTAGTGGCAAAAGTCCAAAATTGCAATATTTTGGAAATAAATAAATAAGACACATATAAAACCATATCATACTATTGAAATATTTCGATCACACAATGATCTTTGTCAATCAAAAAAGAGAAAAAAAAGACTGAAGTGAACCACAGATGTATATAAATATCCAAATTTCACAGATTTATAGTTTATGATATAGTAATAAATGGGATTTGTATAAATATTAATTATTTGAAACTAGATATTAATAGTCTGTCAGAAGGAAGGTGTTAAATGGAGAAATGGAGTTGTTAAAAATGGTAGACGTTAGGGGTAAGGTAAAAGGAGTTTTATCTTCCCCTAACTTCTACCATTTTTAACAACTCCATTTCCTTCTGACATACTATTAATATTTAGTTTCAAATAATCAATATTTATACAAATCACATATAGTACTATATCATAAACTATAAATCTGTGAATTTGTGACATTTGGATATTTATATACATCTGTGGTTCAGTTCAGTCTTTTCTTTTTCTCTTTTTTGGTTGACAAAGATTATTGTGTGATCAAAATATTTCAATAGTGTAATAAGTTTTTATATGTGTCTATTTATTTATTTCCAAGATATTGCAGGTTTGGACTTTTGCCACTAGGTAAGTCTGTCAGTCTCCTATCTAGTCCAAACATTAATGAAAATCAACACAATTGGAGTAACACAAAATTTAAAAACTGGGTTAACAAAAATTTTATTTTACTTTCATTTAGTAAGAAGGACATATTTCATAATTTACTTTTTGAAGTAAATAATCCAGGTTTATTATGTTTTAGTTTAGAATAAATATATGGAAAAACATTATTAATAAATACAAATGTAGACAAAAGGCTAAGCGTTTTGATATTTTGTAATCAGATTTCTACCAGGTAAATCATCAACTATTAGATTCACGTAATTTTATGAAATTTTAGTATTAGAAAAGTTAAAATAGACATTTTCCATTTTACTAAATTTCACAAATATTACGTGTTTTGTGAGTTTCGTAAAGGCACTGTGCGATATTATACAGTAAAGCTTCACTACAACAGACCCTATTACACTGAATGTTTAACAGTCAATGTTCTGAAGATTAGTGCTGGTATCAGTCTGATTGTTAAAACTTCCTCAAATGATGCAAATGTAGACATATCAGTAAAATGCATACTATCAAGTGTTGACAAATGTTTTACTAAATTTAGTTAATAAATACCCACTCTATTCAGCCATAAAAATAGCCTGGAAATGTCTTGAACGTAGTTTTAAATTTTCCATATTTTAGTTTTATTCTATAAAGTATATGTTTTACGTACTCTTTTCTGTCATTGTTTTTCAAATGGTGAAAGACTTAATCTTATCATCATTTTTTTCTAATGACGTATATTGTAGCACTGCTGATTATTAATTCCTGAAAATAGTTAGCTGGATTAGGAGGGGCTGGAGTAGTGAAGTGCCAGATTATAGTGGGTCTGCTGTATTTCAAGCTTTTCGAAGATTAAGCTTATTGTATTAGCACCTCTTAGCTTTCTTTATCTGTTGCCTCTCTTTCTGGAATAAATTACAATTAGATATATATATTCCTTTTACTCCCAAATTGTCTATTATAATGTCCTCTTAAATAAAAACAGAAATAAAAAATGTAATTATTTATTTATATACTTTCACAAGTAAGCTACTTTAGACAAATTTATCCAGTACTGTATATAACTCGTAGCTCAAATCTGAAATGTAAACGGTGTGAAATTATTTACAATTTATAGATGTGAGTGTATGCGTGTGTGTGTGTGTGTGTGTATATGAGTGTGTGAGTGTGTGTGTGTGTGTGTTGTGTTAGTTCATGCAGGTTGGTGTAGAAACAGACGCCTCAGATAAAAATAATAAGCTTCTTTTAAACTATTTAAAAAAAGTTATGGCTAACTATACATATTATTGATAATAAAATCATAAAGCCACTCTGACACAATCAATATGATCAAACTTACATGAATATTGAAGATAGCAAGCGGATAATTCTCCTCTGTTTCCACCCTGAAATAAATATTCACTTTTCATTTTGGTGAAAAGTATAAAAAAGTCTCTCCCATTTCTTTAAAAATTTTAACAGCTAAGAGAAAGGTAATGTATAATGAACTTTAACAAAAACTGATTCATGCAGTTTTTATGTTGTACATCTTGATGTTTTTCTTATAATTTAAACTTTTGGTATCAGTTGGCAAAAAAAAAAAACACTACTCACAAGAGTCTCGGACAAGATCTTCTCTGTCAAATCACAGTCACGAGTCTTGTCCAAGTATCACAACATTGAAAAATATCAGTAAGTAGTGTTTTTTTTTTGTCAAGAATAACAAAAGTGTAAAAACTGATTGTTCTGTGTGATGCATTTTGTGAATTAACATTTAAAAGATAGTCTATATAATGACTATTTCAAACATTTTTGAACAATAAAATTATATTATATTTCAACGGGTTTCCTCAAAAATTGTCTGATATGCGTCTATTAGAAATGTTTTTATCAACTGTTCTTGTTACAAAAAAATTTAGAGATGAATATTTACATTAAAAATATGTTTAATGGTAATATTAAATTCATTAATCCTGAGATAAAAAAATTTTATCACCATGTAACAGAAAAATATGATAAAATATTTTATCACCATTTTATGTCTATTGTAATTCTGTGTATTTTTTATAGCATTCCAAAATTAATATTTGTTGAAAAGTTTAAAGCAATTCAATTTTTAGGCTCTAGATAATAAAAAAGGATTTATTAGTTTTGTACTAAACCATGAAGGACTGGTAATAAGTCTCAGACCTATATACAATATGGTTTTCAAGAGATCTGTGGTTTTTGAAGTCTGTAGTTAGAGGGTTGGCCCTACAGTCAAGTTCATTCAAGTAACTGCCTGCCTCACAACAGTCTTCTATTATTAGTAATTGTGAGAATATTGTTTACATTCTTAGAGTAGTTACCAGTTCAGGCCTGAAAGATGAGCCAATATCTGTGTCATTATAGTTTCTATTTTTTTCAATATCTTTATTTTGGGTTGTGTGAAAGATCATAACTGTTCATAAGTTTTGTACACATTCTAGATTATTATTCTTTTTTAAACCAAAATTACAAGTAAAAAGACAGGAACTCTGTCTACCAGAGTTCTGACATCATTGGAGCATAAGATATTCTCTTGATACATGGAAGAAATTCATATTCACTTATATTTACCATATTCTAAATACATTTACAGTAATTTTTACAATCATATAAGAAAAAAAAACATTGGACTAACGTTGAGGTATTCTATAGACTACCAAAATAATGGTGTCATATTTTCAGTAATTTAAATTTTATAAAATATCTGTTTACAATTATCACAATAGTCTATTGGGTAAAAGAGATGTATATGATAAAATATTTTCAGTATCTGGTCAGGTTTTGATTTCTTCATGCAGCAGCGAATGTATTAAATTCAGCAACTGATTACTATATATGTTATTACCATTACCATTTTTTTTATATAACCAAATCTATTCTAAGTGAATATTTTGTTGTTATATTTAGGTAGAACAAAGATTTTTTTAAAGATGACAATGGACATAAGATAAGATAATAATGAAATTGTTCATAATTGACTTAGCTACAACATAAAGTAAATTCACAGGCAGTACTACATCCACAGCAATGATTCCTTCACAAATCGTTCAGTGAAATACTTTCTTTTATAACCAAACCTATGTGAACTGGATACATTTTACTTTTATTTTGATACAGTGAATTTAATATATCACAGTGCAGTAATTCATAAATAATTGCTCCATAAAATGTGTGTTTGAGGCTATGTTTTACAATACAGTAACTAACATAAGCATTTAGCACAAATTTTGGATTGTGAAATTTAAAATAACTTTGGTCTCATTTAGGATGTATTTTAAAGTAGCATAAGTGAAAATAAACACAACCTAAGTACAAGCAAAATACATTAAGTATTCCTGTTTCCTTTTCCGCCTTAATCAACTTGTGTAAAAAAAACTATATTATCAGGAAAATAATTAATGCTAATCTTTTAACATTTGTCAGAGACTGCATCAATTCAGATTTTTTTTATATAAGTTATTAGAAAATATACTGTGAACAAGAAATAAGTAATTTTATGTACAATAAATCAAATTAATCACTTAAACAATAGTTTATGACTATCGAACTAATAAACTATAGTCATAAACTATTGTTTAAGTGATTAATAAGATTCACCAAACGTAATGGACTACAAAATTCAAGAAATAAATCATAGTGATTAAGATTTATAAAAATTGTATCAATGTACCAATATATATATATATATATATATATATATATATATATATATATATATATATATATATATATATATATATATATATATGAATATTGCAATATGTATTCTTGTGTATTAATAAAGAACTAAGTCAAAATACAAATACAAGTATTATAATTGAATTTACAATTCAAAGCTTTTCGTTGGCTAACAGTACCAACATCATCAGGAATATTAAACAATTGTCGAATTGTTTAATATTCCTGATGATGTTGGTTCTGTTAGCCAACAAAAAGCTTTGAATTGTAAATTCAATTATAATTCTTGTATTTGTATTTTGACTTAATTCTTTATATATATATATATATATATATATATATATATATATATTAGGTTAGTTTTGGGTGGTAAAGATTATTTAGATTTTTTGGACTAGGAGACTGACAGACTCACAACTTTTACTTTATTTTATTTCATTCTCTCATATTTCATTTTGTGTTTTCTCTTTGATTGACAAAGACCACTGTGTGGTTGAAATAATTCATTGGTTAAGTGCCTTTATGTGTTTCTATTTCAAGACTACAGAGTGGACTATTACCAAGGTAAGTCTGTCAGTCTCCTAGTCCAAAAAATCTCTCTCTCTCTCTCTCTCTCTCTCTCTCTCTCTCTCTATATATATATATATATATATATATATATATATATATATATATATATATATATATATATATTGTAACATTTTGAAAATAGCAAGTAAGAAAGGCACTATATATAATATAATATAAATATGTAAGTAAATTCAAACCATAAAATAACCAATTATGAAAAAAAGAGAAAAATGTAAACATAACCTAAATTGGCAAAATCGTAATATTTAATCAAGTTTAGAACAATAACCACTGTAAAACAAACAATATAATAGAAACAATTTAATGTGTAACAGTTTAAAAAGAACACTAAAACAATGTAAATAAAAATAAAAGCCTTTAAGTGTTAAGAAAAGTGAAACCATGTTAGGATTCACAGAAGTTGATCAAAACTGGATGAACTAGCGTATAAAGTACGATGCGCGTGCATTGTGAATAGAACAGCTGACAATTTAAAAGGAGATATAATATTTAAATGCAGTCACCTGCGAAGAAATTAAAATCTAGTTATTAAGACCATGAAATGTACAAAAGGCAGTGAATACAGCATCCGTAAAGCCTGTAACAACAATTAAGAAAAGGAAATAGTTTGTTTTAGCCATTTTGAAATGCTTAGTTAGCTTGGCTTCAGTCCTACACACCTATTCAAGCAAGACGGACGTGTTTCGGAGTTGGTCAGCAAAATTTAACAAATTCAAGCTTGGTGCGGGAGTGTTGGTCTGGAATTGAATTAACACTACGGAATACTTACAAGAAAATAAATTAAAACTATTTATTTAAAAAAAGATATTATTAAATATTTGATAAAAGGCTGAAAAGTGGAATCTGCAATCTAAAACACTTAAGTATCTAGGCTAGATCCATTAATACATTTTGAAATTTTGCAATCAGACATTTATAAAAGAAAAGAAATTAGAGGAATTTATTATAAAATTAAACTATAAAAGAAAACATTTAGAGAAAATATTAAGGAACAATTTTACTTAGAAATAGATTGATTTGTAACATAGTTTATAACATTTAAAGATTAGATTTTTTTGTTCTTGTACTTTAGAGTGCCAAATAAGATTTCAGTATTCAAAATTTAAAACCCACCAGATAACTCGAGATTAAGAGAGCTTGTGCTAAATCAAAATAAAAATCAATTTAGGCTAAAGTAATAAAAACTGTTGCTGCCCAAAAGAGAAATACAATTTAGAATAATAAGACTTGTAATAAAAGAGGAAACTTTTGTAAAACTTTTAAAAAAATAATAAAAATTTGTAATTTATTAATAAAACTTATAATTGTTAAGAAAGTGTTTTTTTATGATACATTAAACTTGTTATAAAAAAAGGAAAGCTCTAGAAAATTTATTTATCTTAAAATAAATTAGAAAATTTGCTAACCTACCTTGATTGAAATATTATTAGAAAAATTACATTTTAAAAACTACATTCATAATATCATAATAAAAGAACTACTTACAATATATATATATATATATATATATATATATATATATATAAACTGTATATATATATATATATATATATATATATATATATATATATATATATATATATATATATATATATATATATATATATCACTCAAGGTAAAATCATTGCACTTAATGGTGGAAAAAATTACTTACAATAGTAATATATTAACTTCATATATATATATATATATATATATATATATATATATATATATATATATATATATATATATTGATATTGATATTTTACTACAATAAAAATATTGAAAAGAACCCCAATACCACAAAAATAATCAAAAATAACAAATAAAACAAGTTACTTAAGATTAAACCCTTATGTACATTTCGATGACCATGTCATCATCATCAGAGGGTCTTGTTACAAAACACAATCTAGCACACAAGAAGTTACAAACTAGAATGATGAGACAAACTCATCATTCTAGTTTGTAACTTCTTGTGTGCTAGATTGTGTTTTGTAACAAGACCCTCTGATGATGATGACATGGTCATCTAAATGTACATAAGGGTTTAATCTTAAGTAACTTGTTTTATTTGTTATTTTTGATTATTTTTGTGGTATTGGGGTTCTTTTCAATATTTTTATTGTAATATATTGTACCACTGTGCTCTTGATATTGTGTATTGATATTTTACGTTGTCCATTATTTTTCCGTTGCACTGACTTTATGAAGTTGATATATTACTATTGTAAATACTTTTATCCACTACTAAGTGCAATAATTTTACCTTGTGATGAGGCACCTTTCGGTCACTTGACCATTGTCGAATCACAGTGATTCGACAATGGTCAAGTGACCAAAAGGTGCCTCATCACAACAAGGTAAAATTATTGCACTTTGTGGTGGATAAAAGTATTTACAATAGTAATATATCAACTTCATATATATATATATATATATATATATATATATATATATATATATATATATATATTCAAAACTATATAAATAAATGTTTCTTTATAAACATTATTTTACATTTCAGTCAAAAGGAATTACTGTATAACATAGCAAGAAATTATCTAATTGGAAAAGAATTCTCTACGCAAACAAAATTTACTAACATTAACAACGAACTAACCAATATCAGATGTTTTGTTTTTACATATGCCACTTGAAGATACATTCTAGCTAAATAAAAAAGTTATTTTTAATATAATAAACCACGTTCGAATTTTTACAAAATACAGATAAAACTGTCATTTATCATAATACTTGAAACTGTAATCACAAGGTCTGAAGCTGCAAGACTGGGATGCCTGTTGATAGCACTTAACATCTACCTTACATAGAAAACTTCATTTTTTCTTATAACCAAATCTATCCTAATTAAAAACTTTGTAGTTATATTTTAATAGCGGCTCTAGCGGATAGGCCTACATTATCAAATTTTTTATATCTATTTGTTAAAATCTTTTTTAATTGTTAATACTTTAAAAATATAAATGTTACATATCTAAGATAAAAATAAATGCTTATAATATTGTAGCTGAATTTAGAATGCACCAAGCAACAATAAATACCTATTTGCCCTGAGAGTAAAAATGCTCTCCAACACACCATTTAAATGTTAAACAATTTCTGAGGAGTGGCGCTAGAAGGTAATCACAATTCTCCAAAAACTGTGTCTACACAACAAATAAATCCTGAAGCCCTCTGGCTACATTACAGAATATTGTTATATAATATTGTATGGCAATTCATGAAGTATTACTCGATTAAGAAATCTAATTCAACAGTGAAGTTTTTTCCAAGTTGATAGTTATAATTTTTTGTATCATAAGACTTTTTCAGTAATATGAAAAGGAAACCTCTGAGTTACCACAGTGTTTGTCAATTATTACAAAATAGATTTTTAAACAACATGTTATGATACTAGCCATCCATTCTTTACCCCACTGTAGGGTGCCAATCTAGCAGGATTTTATCTACTTAAGAAGAGATATTTTATCCAATATCTAATATGTTTATTAAATTTTATTTATATCATTACATTTTTTTCTGTAACACAAGGAGTAACACAAAGTAACACAAGGAGTAACAAAGGAGTAACACAAAGTAACACAAGGAGTAACAAGATATATAAAAGTCATAAATATAGTTTATTACAAACTTTTGTTGATTTCCTGTAAAAATAGTTTTGAATCAATATGATATACACTGGTAAAAACTTTATTATAGAAAGTAATTACTTTATGACATTATCTTAGTCCTATTGGCAGTTATTGGCATACTTGATGGTTATTCCCTATATTTTGTTTCTTTTAAAATTAAATTGATAAATTTTGTACTTGCCATGAGTCACTGATTTCCATTTTCGAACCTGCTATCATTTCAACATTTAGATTACATGCTGGTATAACATGTTCCATTATCTGAAAAACAAAATATTAGATGTATATCTAGCTCATAAGTTGTATAATATAGTGAAAAGAGGCAATAATAACTGTATGAACTAAGATTAAATTATTAGCCTAAAATTTGAAGATATTTTTATATAATTATCAGACCACACGTAAACTGTAAAATCATCATAATACTTCTAAACTGTAACTAATAATATATATTAAACACTTTTAAATGTATGGAACTTGTCTATAAGTAGCACTTACTTATGTTTGTTGAGGACGGCCGTTTCGGGAGATGTGTTCCTTTGTCAACTCAGACCATAACTGATCTCAAGGTCTACTCATAGAACTAGGGTGTTAGGGTGGGGGTGGGATATTATGGTGGTGTGGGTGTATTTTGTGAGTACTCACAAAATTTCTCACTATAGGCAAGTTCCTAACATTTAAAAGTGTTTAGTGATAACTAGTGGCTCACGTGAAGATGGAATCAACAAATAAAAATAATATATATTCTTTAAAAATACTTAAATGAAAAAATAAAATCACTATTAAATTAATAACCTCAAAAAAAATTTATTAAATTAAATATAAAAAATTATAGTGATCGTCGACATGACGTAAAATTCTGTGTCATGCCCAAGCTAAACATTACCTTAGTTATAAAACTAAAAACCATTAATACTTACATAAAAATTGCATTACAAATTTTCACATAAAAATAACACAATGATCGCTAAATGGCATTGTTCCTGTAATAAAATTATCCAAAATACGGGATTACTTCGTTATGCAATACATTGTTTGTTCTAATTTTCTTTGCTATTAAAAAGGAATTGATAATCGTACAAATATTTACAATTTTTAACCAGATTCTTTCAAATTCAAACCACATAATTATTTTGGTTCCAGTATTGGGAAAATAATGGTTATCTTATCAAGACCGGCAAAATACTAGACAATTAAAATATATTCCATAATTGGTGTATAGTTTTCAACATACCCCACAATTGATTTGTGTAATACATAATTAAATGTCACTTCAAATAAACAAAATTGTAAATTTTTGTAAATTGAAACATGGAACACTAAATGCTAAATGTCTATTCAATGGGATTGAATGAAAACCAAACACAGATGTAATCATTGACTGTAAAGTGTTTATATAATGTGGTATACCAGAGTATCACACTAGTGATTTTATATCACAAACTATATATATTATAATGTTCAAAACATTCATTTATTAACGTGGTAAAAACATACTACTAAGGAATTCCCATAATATTTCATAAAACATTATTGCACAGGTGTTTTAAAATATACTTAGGTACTAAGACAGTAGAATAGGTTTATTTCTTTAATTTTAAATGTTGCTAAGGTGAACTAAATTAACGTAAACTTAACGATAGTTTAATCGAAGTAGCTGGGTCTACCCTCTGATCTTATACATCCGTCTACATCATATTATAGTGAAACAAGTTATTAACATGTTCATACTTTCAGTACATAGTACCTTTGTAACCCTTTAACATTAAAATGACATTTCTTTAAAACATAATTTTAAATATAAACCAAAGAGCAAGATTGTGTAGTAGGTATAAAAATTTGTTTAATGTAGTATACAATATGGCACTAAAAAAAAGATTCTGTTTATACAGTTACATGTGCTTTGAAGTAATACTCCTTTTTTACGATTACTTATATAGTCAGCTGTTGTGACATTGTGACCATTTTGATTCCTCCTATATGTTACTAAAATTTATTTTGTAACTAATTGAAGAAGTGTGGTTGCTTACTGCCAACGCGTTTCTAAACCATCGTCACATTACGTAGTATTGCTGGTACTTGTTGTTTTATAGAAAACGACGCCGTGCGGAGCTGTATATCGGCGGGAAATTAATAAACAATTTGCTCGACTCATTTCCGATTTACGCATACGATTCTATAAATTCAACTGACCAACGTAAGACACCTCCATCAAACCGTGACCTTAGACAATATCTCTGTAAAACTAGCTACCAATTTATACTCTACCACAACAGCTATGTCAAAACTGTTACCGACTCATAATCTAAGACAATAGTTACGTAAAGGCCTGTATCAATTCAAGACCTTGAATAGTAGACCTTGTTAGTAGGCAGCTAACAATGCCTACACCATTAAAATAGCTACGAAAAGATAACAACCAATACATACCCTATCATAATAGCTATGTAAAGACAGCTAAAGATGCATAACCTAACTCAGTAATGACAGCTACTAAATCATGAACCATCACACTAGCCTCGTAAAGACAGCTACCAAATATATATACACTATCACAATAGCTACGTAAAAAACTGTTACCGATCCATGACCCAAGATAATACTTACGTAAGACCTATATCAAGGCATGAGCTAAGACAATAGCTCCGTAAGGAAAACCTACCATTGCATGAACTACGACAACAGCGAGGTATGGACGGCTACCAATGCATTACGAAAGGGCAGCTATCAATGCATACCCTATCACAATATTCAAGTCAGGCTAATACCAATGCATTCCCTATTTACAATAGCTCCGTAAAGACAGCTGACTAGTAAACGATTACGTATAGACATCTATCAATACATGATCTAAGACAAAAGTTACGTTAAGGCCTATATAATTGCATAACCTATCACAAAGGCGTCGTGAAGACAGCTACCTATACATACCCTACCACAATAGCTACGTAAAAACGGTCAACGACCCATGACCCAAGACAATATTTACGTAACGATCTAGAGCAATGCATTAGCTAAGACAATTGCTCAGTAAAGACAGACACCAATGCATACCCCATCACAATATCTCTGTACATGGCAGATGCCGGGATGATCCTATACTGTACCAGAGTATATTGGAAGTGCTACCTTAGACCTGCTAGAGGTTCTGATGATACTCCTCTTTATCATAGTATGCCCTGTAGGTGGGCAGATGCGATACTCCACTTCGGGGTAAAAGATAGATCCTGTTTGAAATGAGAACCACATGAATAACCTCAGAACATGATCAGAGCATGGATCTAAAGGCAGCATGTTTGTGTTGGATAGGGTGGTTTGAGGTGTTGTGGATAAGTTAGTCTGTCGTTATGGGTTTCCTGTAAATGTTGAAGTTGTGTTTTTGTGTGTGGCTTTTTGTTATAATTAGGTGAAGGAAGTTTAGAGATCGGTTGGTTTCAATTTTTGAAGTGAAGTGGAGTTTCAGGTGTATTTCATTAGTGTAGGTGAGGAGTTTTTCGCATTGTTGTGAGTATCTTGGTGCTTTTTGTGTGTTGTAGAAAAATTTCGCTTAGGACACTACTGATAGGACTTCCCATGGATAGGCTATCTGGTTGTAAATAGAAGTTTGAGTTGTGGGTGAAATAGTTTTGTTTGGTGATGATTTGGAGGATGTTTTTGATTTCCGTAACGTGGGTTTTAGGTATGTTGTTCTGTATTAAGGGGGTTTATAGGATGTTGAACGTTTCGGGTATGGGTATGTTGGTGTACATATTTGTTATGTCGTGATAGTAGTGTTGAATTATATTTATATGAAGTAAATGGAACTAATGTCCACTCACTACTCACTACGATCTTTATACTTTTATTTTGTTCCTATTTATAAAATTTACTTTTATACAATAAAAAATGATATTAATGGAAAATCAAATTAAATAAAAGAATTTTATTCATTAGGGGTCAACCTCAAATTCCGCGTTGTTAGAACTAGTGAGATTGTCATAGAACAATTACGATGCATTAGAAGTTCCAGTGGGTTTTCTTTATCGGCAGTGTTCATCCTTCATATTTATTAAAGTTGCTATTTGGGTTAACTTAAAGTAGTTTGTTGGTGTTTTGTTAAGTGAATATTTTGGTTTATAATACTTTTATCTGTATAGTATATAAATTTGAGATTGAGTTTTTTCAGGTTAAAAAAAAATTCATTGCAACCTACAGATTAGTTCCAGGATCTATTATTGATGTAAGTAAAAGATTGTCATAACTTAGGCAATAAAAACATGTAATTTATTCTTAGGTTAAAACAGAATAGCTTCTTTTGCACGAAAGGATTAATGCCGTTTAATCATCAACCATATAAAAATTATAAGTCGATATGAAAACCTACGTTGTTGTTTCTAAAAGACTATTTCAGGCTCGTAATGTATGAATTCACATTTGAGGTTAGTGAGTTTAAAAAATCATGAGACACTAGAAGCTGTTAGATTTTGACTGTAGTGTAGTCTTTTTGGAGTATTTTACTCCAAATTCTTTCGTTTTTATATATGTTACATACACGATCAAGGCAAGAATGGAGACCATATGATGTCACTTCTCTGAAGTATTACTCTGGGGAGGGAAACATCAAATAAGGTAATGTTATATGAAATTACATAATAACCGTATATAGTAATGTTGTATAAAACTATAACCAAATCTATCCTGACTGGATACTTCGTAGGTATATTTCAATATAGGTAGATAGTAAAGTTGAATAAAATTATAACCAAATCTATCCTGACTGGATACTTCATAGGTATAATTTAATTTAGGGATATAGTAATGTATAAAATCATAACCAAAAGTTAAATATTTAGATTTTAAGTTTAGTATTAAAATAAATTTACTTTGATGTAATGGAGTGTGCTGTAGTTACTGCGCTGCCGGTTCATGCTGTACATGCTATTACAGAATAACGTTAAAAATGTGCAAAAAAATTAACTTTTCGTATTTTCCATAGAAGAAAGTTAATATGTGTGTTCTACACATTGAAATAAATAATTTTAAAAAAATATTTTAAACAATATCAATAAGACTCGTTTACGCTATACATGCCATTACAGCCTAACATTTAAAATGTGAAAAAAGTAACTTTCCGTATTTTTTGCGGATAAAAAAGTTGATATTCTTGTTCTACAAATTAAAACTAGTAATTTAAAAACAAAAAATTTGAAAAAACCAATGTCATGAAGACTATTTTTTTATCCATTTTATTTCACTAAATGACTAGGCTACATGTATTATAATAGAGACTGTTCCAAATAGAATGGGAATTAAGGGAAGGCTGCTCATGATAAGCTAACAATTTAAATGTCAAATTCAAGATAAAAGAACAGAATTTTGTCAGATCTTAATATATTTTTCGCCAGGTATTGATTTCTCGCCGGGGTTATGTAGCATCTCTGGTATTACAGTCGTGCTTGGTGTCGAAATTCACTCATGCAGCTGTCTCAAATGGTGAATGTTTTTAGCATACACAATGTTCTTTACGTAACCCCAATAAAAAAGTCCAAATCAGGACTCCTGGGAGGGCAGAGAAAAGGCGCACCCCTGGCTATCCAACGATTTTGAAACTGTTGTTTAGTATAACGTGTATTTCCTGATAGTAATGAGGCAGTGCGCTCTCTTGCATTAAAATGATCAGCTTGTTGTTCAGTGTTTTTTGATTTGTGGAAACAAAAATTGTTTTAGCATATAAAGATAAAGACATTAATTGTTTTTTTGGCAAAAAAGGAAGGGTCTATCACTTGATCATACATTAACTCACACCTCACGTTCACTTGTCCCTGCTTAATGCTAGGTTATTTTGAATCCCATATCTGATGATTAATAACACTATTTGTATGGAATATAGCTTCGTTTGAGAACAGAACTCTGAAGAAAATTGAGATTGTCATTAATCTCATTGAGCATGAAACTGGCAAAGTCTGTATGTTTAGGATGATCAGTGGGTTTAATGTGATGTCTTAACTGAATTTTGTAGACACAAAGTTTCAATCTTTTTCAAATAACATTCTTGTGTGTCCTACCTTTTAACTTCTTGTGTGTCAAAAATGAATAATCCTGTGACAAATTGCTTTATCATCAGGTGAATTTGGTCTTGAATACATCTCTCGGAACCATCGCTGTACACTAAAAATTGATTTAGTTCTCTGTAGCTAACAGACCTTGACTTCTGTTGCACTGTCAACATGGTACTAGCATGTGAGTCCCAAAGGCTTATCATTGTGCAACAGTTCTCCACATACCAAGGTTAATGTTTTGTCCCATGCCACACGGCAAACAAAACTTATTATCTCAACCTTAGATTGATGTTTAAATCATGTAGTTATCTTGAACAATCTTTCAGTATTGCTTCATCATAATCCCTGGCATTCTTTTTGGAACACTCTGTATAACTACAAAGTTCCTAAAGTTTATAATGTGCTGTTAAGGGATTATAAAATTTCAAACCAATACTTCCAAAGCCACTTTTTATAAGTGTTGGTGATACTTATAGTTAAATGATTCTGTTAAAACCATCATTGTGAAATTAGTACTGTTTGTGCCCAATTTGAAAGCAAACTTGATTTCAATTGGTAGATTAATGAGTTTAGGTTTTTGCTTAAATCAAATAGTAAATATATGTGTGAAGTTTACAAGCAAAATAATTTATTTGTGATTGCTGACAAAATGAATAATTTATACTTATTAAGATCCTCTCCTATAAGGGTAAATTCAGTAAAACCTTTTATATCCAGATCAATGTGGCGACAGCCCGATCTGTATAACAAAAAATCAGGATATGAGTGGGATTAAATAATGATGTACGTTTGTACTACATAATCACAACAATTCTAATTGGAAGTAGATATATGATTATTTAAAGTAAATAAGTTACCTTTATTGAAGATTGTAATTATATTTTAATAGCATTATAGAACTGTATGTAGCCTACAATTTAGTTACATGCCTGTATGTACAGCTCCCTAATACTGTACATACATTACGTTCATTAATTATCAGTTTTGGTAAAAAAGATGTAATGCCAGTTCGCTTGTTTCGTTGAATACATTTTTTTGATGAAATATCCCTTCACCTTCAAAAGAGTAGTCTATCGGCTGCTGTTGCTTCGGCTTGTGGTTTGACGTACTTGTTTAGCTTGGGAAGCTTTGGTATGCATCATGGTTTGTTTTTTTCCTTATCTTTGGCAGCCGATGGCAGTATGTTCACTAAGTCTATAATATCACTAGTAGTAAACTCATGAAATTCATCCTCTTCCATCCATTCATTCTCACCAACACTGTTGTCCTTACAACCAGGAATGTTTCGGAGAAGATCGATGATTTTTTCATTTGTATCATTAACAAGATTCTGCATTTGTAATATGTTTTCTATCCTCTCATGTTTTTTTTTATGATACAACAGTTTTTCCATGATTATAACTGTTAGTAACTTGTGGTGATATAGCCGTTTGAGATTTTCCAGTTTTTACACTAATCTCACTTGCAATTTTTTTCATGCTTCTCCCGCATTTAATAGTTGTATTGCATGAATTTTATCTTCAATAGAAAACACATTTTTTCCGCTTTTCGCCATACTGTATATTGTAGATTACAAATTCTAGGTAAAATAATTAACTAAATTACCTAATTATACAAAATCCTGTAGAACATTTGTAAACTGAACAATTTGGACACTAAGACATAACTGATTAATTTGCGTAAGACACCCAAGACTAGTGAATTGAACGATACAGGTCTTGAACACAACTTGGTGAGTTTGGAAAGAACAAAGTGCCAATTCCTGGCTTCAGAGAACTAGCCCGACGTCAAGGAATGAAGACACTTAGCTTATTTTCATTATTACTTAATATTTTCATATTACTTTCGGATATGAGAGGTTTTATTGTACAGCTATAAAGTATAAGCCTTACAAAGAGCCAAACATTGCACAAAGTTTAATGCATTTAAAAAGGTCATGATGAAGTTTAATAATCATGCTTTAGGCTATTGTGTAATAATGAGTGAGAATGATCTGTGTGAAATTTGCATTAAAGCAAAACACACTAGAGGCAGGTTTAAAGAAATGGACCACGTAAAAAGAAATGCTTGAATCGGTTTACACTGACTTAAATGATTCTATTACAACTGATTCAATTGTCGGCTCAAAATTCTTTCTCACATTTTCAGATGATTGCAGTAGATGTACTGAGGTATTTTTCCTTAAACAAAAGTCAGAAGTACTGGAGTAGTTTAAGATATATAAAAACATTGAAAACATGTTGAATTAAAAATCAAAACTCATCAGATAAGACATGAATGGCCATGAATTTGTCAATGAAAGTAAAAATTGAACTGTAGTGGAAGTGCCAAAGTACGCCTATTTAAGCTAATTTACCCAAGAAATATTAGGCTGAAGCTGAGGCAACTGCTTCACACACATCATGAATTATTCTCCAACTTAAACTTCAGTTGGATCTGAACCTTTTTGATATTATTAGAAACGGAAAACTTTAACCCTTTACCTAACATGCACAACTCCTTCTGGGAGAAAGCGATATCAGTTTCGTTTTTAATTAACTTAAAATTCTGATCATCGGTAGTACAACCTTTATAACCAACTGACACCTTTTTGGTTAAATCACTAAATTTACTATCTAATGTCCTAACCTTGTTCTCAAGTTTATGTTCATTTACAATATAAACTTTTCTGCTAAATTCATCCCAATCATTATAATTTTCTTTTCCTAATTTCAAATGTAAATCATACAACTCCAGTTCTCAAGTATTACTTAATTTGCCATACAAAAATTTAATCTCCAAATCTAACCATTTCTTTTTGGCAAATAATA
Organism: Prosapia bicincta; assembly: GCA_036971475.1. NCBI lineage: Eukaryota > Metazoa > Arthropoda > Insecta > Hemiptera > Cercopidae > Prosapia > Prosapia bicincta. Next base: position 1,385,432 of record JBAIZL010000406.1, read on the forward strand.
AAACTTATCGGCCGCGGCGGTCGGAGTGGGAATGGCTAGTTCTGTAGATTATAAATTAGGTATTTTTCTAGCGTTAATCAGTCTTTGTATGTTATCCCTCTGAGGGTGGTTACTTTGTAACTGAAATGTACATAAAGGTAAAATAAAGAAAGTTTGTGGTTAAGAGGTTTTTGTGTATTTATTATTAAATTCAACCACAGTATATTCCTAATAAATAGTATGTTGTTGTTATAACTTTGTTAGTTGATGCATTTTGCAAGATCTCTAAGAAACTAGTAAATATATATTTTTGTTTGGAAATAAAGGTCTCAAAAATGTACAGATATATATTGTGGCAGTTGTGAATGCTATAATAGCAATTGATACTCAGGTCACAAAAATATTTTAAACATTTTGTGGGTAAAAACAACCTCTCCATATCTTTAATTAACATTTTTTACAGTTCATTCCACCATCTTCAGAGGGTTTGTTTATTTCCATACAATAGTAATTAAAGTAACATAGAATGGTTTGAAAAGTTAAAACCTATATTTCACAATGCCGCATTGCAAATCCTTAATGTTGAGGATATAAGTTAGGTAGTAACGTTTTAGTGGTTTAAACACTATTAAATAAATATAAATATGCGGCATTGATACCATCAGCTGTTTATTTGTTCTTGTTAATGATCTTGTATTTCTAAACATGGGGTAATTGTGAATTCTTCAAGCACTTCTCTATTTGTTTATATTCCCATGTGATGTTTATTAGTTATTGAAAGCTTGAGGAAGCTCTGAAGACGGCGGAATGAACTTCAAAAAACACTCTGAAAAGTCGTTTTAAACAAATGAATATCAGGAGGTTGTGGTAAGTAATTAAAATTATGCATTTACAATTACCTCTTAATCTTAATGGTAAGGACATGTACACAACTCATTAATATTTATTAGACAGATATTTATTTTATACTACATTAGTTCATGATAAGATATTTAAGGCTGTTGAATAAATAATAGTATTTAGTTAAAATTAGTACTTATTAAAAAACATCAACAGCAACAGTTGCACTTCAAAATTTGAAACCGTATGCTAAAGGAGAGAGTGAGAAGTAGTTTATCCTTATTAGTTGTTTAGCCTCGCCCCTTTGTTTGTGCATTTTAGTGGTCCACAAAGTTTTATCAACCAGACATTTTCAGTTGAAATTGTGAGTAGCATAGTTTGAACACCATGTGCTTACAAGGAAAGCTAGAATTAATAATCTTGAACACAACAATGAAACGTAGGCAAGATCTGGATAATTAAGACAAATTATATGATGACAAAATGATCAACTCAATGTTGCTTGCTAAACATGTCTAGTTGAGGAAGACAATTTGTCAAATACTACACAAAATTAGGATTTTCAAACACACAACTGATTATGAGGGTAAAAAACCTATTATACTTTATTGTAATTCCTTACCACCTAACATCAGATTGTGAACTGACTTCTTTGTATAAATCCGGCTTATTCAGCTTAAAAAGTTTTAAACACAAATTGTTGGTCTATGGAAATTGTTTTTGGTATAGGTTAGTAATTCGATAAATTGATTCTGATTCTCTTGAAACATGAAATAAACAAAATCAATTGTGCATAAAACTAATAATTTAAATAATTTCTTTTAACAATACCATAATTTTTTATAGACCGTTCGATCTAAATAATTTGAATCTCTAGGGACTGAGATTTTTTTCTATAGTCAAACTATAAAAGAAAATTATGAATTATGCTAAACTTTCATGTCTCAACATTTTAATATTATGATCAGGAATGTGGATACTTAAACTTATTGAAGTTCTAAAAACAATGATAAATGTGGAATGAAGTAAATAATTTAATTGTTTCATTACTACCAGTGTGTGTATGTGTTGCAACAGAAAACTTCACTTATTTAATACCCGACACTCACCCTTGGCAGTTGAACTATTTGGTGACACGCTGACTAGTATAAACTAGAAGAGGCCACTCTTCCATAACAGCATTCTGTCACTACTGTGTGTGGTCTGGTGTCAATCAAATTTTGAAATGTTTTGCATCCGTGAGTTCACTTCCACACAGCTGACATAATAGGGTACAATAGTACTCCGATTTTGTACAAGTGTGGTCTTAGATGGTCCCACATTTCCCCTGAAGTAGATCACTGCATTACTGGGTGAGCCATTTATCAACTGCAAGGTTGTTTAAAACCTTTGAAATTTTCAGAGTACTAAACACCTGGTTGAGACAGATATGTTCCCTGTTTGGCAAGCCTGCTAGTTACCTCATTACCAAAAATGTCAACATTGTAATTTGATACTCTACCTATGGTTGCAGAAGGCATTTAAATTGGCTCATGGTTCTTTTGAATGTTGCTGGATAGACTCAGTATTGTGGCTGAGTTTTATAGATGTTTGACTTGAAGGCTGTAGTGTAAAGGGATTTCTGTGAAATGTATTTACTCAAATGGTTTGGTAATAATAACTCTATTTGGCCAATTAGAAAAATCAGTGTTTATTTTTAAAGTAATATACTGAATTATCTGTTGCAGGGTTTTGTATGTTGAAAAAAAAACACACACAAACCATAGAACTCCAACTAACCAAATTACTTTAAGATTTTCTGAAACAAATTAAGACGGAAAATATTGTGATTTGAAAAATAATGATTCTGTCTACATGTGCTATTGGCCTTTCCTCCACAAAGCTTGTGTAGGTGTAGCACAAACACTGGATGCTGAGTTATGTCTCAGTGCAATTCTATATAGTTTTCTGTAGTCTGTCGCTAGGCGGACGTTCCTGGTACTCTTTCGCTCTAATCTGTTGTTTTGTTTGTGATAAAACGACTGTCTCATTGTTATCAGATAAACTAATTATAGATCAACCATATAGGAGTTATGGGTGAATTGTTGGCTGAGATGTATAGAGTTAGACAATCAACAATTTCAGACATTAAAAGGCACGAGACACTTTTAAACTTCGTGTCCAAAATTTGAAAATTAATTTTGGGTCTGATTTTTTGTGAAAAAGCTAGAATCTTAGCTTGAAAGCTTAGAAAAAATATAAAACTATAAAAAATACAGTTACTTTCTCCCATTTACAACATACATATAGTAATTAATTTTTTTGACCCTATTTTTGAAAAAAATCTATTTGAATTTTTTATTATTCGTATGGGGACTCGACCCAATTGATTGGGATAATTGGACCTCTACTATACTATTTAATTTCAGTAGTAGAAATTACATGAATAAAAATTGTTCAAGAAACATTCTTTGGGAAAAGTGGTAAAAAATTAAATGGAAAATAAATTTGAAACAATAATTCTGGAAAACCACCTTTGATAATCAATAGTCACAGTCCCAAGAACTTAAAATGCAAAACAAATTAATAAAAGTTGTAGGTTAATAAAGTTCACTTTACCTACTAAAATTGCAAAAATTCTTGAACTGGCATAACACCAACTGGAATGTAGGGAGTAAATTAACAGGCCTACTGAAAGATGTAGCTGGTGCTAAAACACTGAAGTTTGTAAGTTAAGTTTACTTTAAAAATGTCACTTTGTCACAGTGCACTTCACTAAAAGTAATAAAGTCACTATTGAAGTTTGGTACTAAAAGATTTTTTATTAAGGTGCTGTTCACTCAAGGAAAATAATAATATATTATTATAACAAGATCCGGTTTAGCTCAATAGAAACAAAAATTTATATAGAAATCTTGTTGCTGATAATGACGAGCTGGTTGTAAATTACTTATTACACTTTTGCTATTACTTGCAACCAGACTTTTTGTTAACTAAAGTTGTTAAATTGTTAACTTACACTTGGAGGAAACGTTTTCGTCTTACGACTTCTTCAGCCTCGTACTTTAGCCGTTAGGAATGCTGCAGTTGCTCTTCCTTGGTACCATTATTTTGAAAGTTAGAAGTAATGTGATCGAAGAGTATGTGTGATCTGTGCCGTGTTTGTTTATTTAAGATGTCATTTTTATGTGTTTTGCTATGTCTATATATTTCATACTGTTCTAGTGTGTTTAATTTCACACTATCATTAATTAATCAGACACAGCATTAATAACAATACCAACGCATACAATAACCCAGGAGTATACAAACTATAATGTAACAACTGCAATAAGTTCTATATTGGACAAACAGGCAGCTCTTTCGCCGAAAGATATAAAGAACACAAATGCGCACTGCATGCTATTAATCCAGCTTCGCAAATCACCTCATGGACACTAAACACTCATGCAATAGTATGGAAAATAACATGAGCATCCTCCACACAGCAACAAAGGCCATAAATTAAACACACTAGAACAGTATGAAATATATAGACATAGCAAAACACAAAAATGACATCTTAAATGAACAAACACGGCACAGATCACACATACTCTTCAATAACATCACTTCTAACTTTCAAAATAATGGTACCGAGGAAGCAGAACTGCAGCATTCCTAGCGGCAAAACAACTCCCATCTTTTCAATACCAGTGGTACACCAAATCTAGAGAACCTAACCTCAACATCAGATAAAACTCCTTTTACCTTTCCCCTAACTTCTACCATTTTTAACAACTCAATTTACCTTCCTTCTGACAGACTATTAATATCTAGTTTCAAATAATCAATATTTATACAAATAACATATAGCACTATATTATCATAAACTATAAATCCATGCATCTGTGACATTTGGATATTTATACACATCTGTAGTTCACCTCAGTCTTTTCTTTTTCTCTTTTTTGATTGATAAAAATCATTGTGTGATAGAAATATTTCAATAATGTGATAAGTTTTTATATTTGTCTATTTATTTATTTATTTTCAAGAGATTGTGCAGTTTTGGACTATTGCTATTAGGTTAGTCTGTCAGTCTCTTATCTAGTCCAAAAATTCCTAAATAAGCGTTAAGCTCTACTAGCCAAAAGGGATTCCCAATAAAATCTTTTTAATATAATTAATTCAACAAATTTTAACATGTGTTTTTTTATGAGTACACACTTACTAAAAGTAACTCAATTTAATTCATTTAAATAGGCAGCAAATGAAAGAGTTGATCTGTTGTCTATATATGTTTCTGCTGTAATAAGGGTCATTTTGAAATGTTATAGAAAAATTTGGCATATATTTATAAAAAATCTTGTTTCATCTGTAGCAAAGATATCTTTAAGTAAGTAATTGTTAATAAAATTAGTTGAATTTTGCAAGTATCAGTGACTATGAGATGAAAGCTGAAATTCCTATTGCTTATGGTTTTGTTTACTGAACCAGCTATTATTGTTCTAAATGTTGCTGATAATAACTTGAAATTATTATTATGACATTGCTGATACCATTTTTCCAACATTAACAAGTTTGAAAATTGCTGGTTTTTTATTTTACATTCAGGTTGATGTTTTTTTTGTTTTTGTTTTGAAATACTGAGTTTCTTCTAGTTATAAAGGTCCTAGAATTAACTGTACTTTGAGTTATTGAGGACCAATTGTGCTTAAGTAAAATCTATATTTATAAAGTAAACTGTTTAGAAATAGTTTTATATTTTTTTAAAAAAATTTATTTTTTAGTATCCTGTAGAGTAGTATTAAATAATATTTGTTTTTAATGATTAGTAAAGAAAATATGTTTCTGTTTTAGCTTATCAACAAGATGCTGAACAGAAGTTTCGTTTGTCAAATGTGTGGTAAAAAACTATGCAACAAGCAAAGTTATAGTCGGCACTGGAATAATATTCATAATGGAAAGTGTCAGTTTAACTGTTCTTTGTGTGATAAACAGTTCAGAAGAAAAGATAATTTGAAAAATCACATTGTTCGTCAACATATTGCAGAGACAAAAGGTTATTATAGGAAGAAATGTGAATTTTGTCACAAAACAGTAGATAAACAGAAATATAAAAGACATTTATTGTTGATGCATAGACCTCGTACAGATAAAATGAATGATAGAGTAACAATAAATTGTTCACTATGTAGTGCAGCATTTATTCATAAATCAAGTTTACTCAGTCATAAAAAAGAGGTACATAAAGTGTTTCCAAAGATGGTTAGAAGAATCAAGTGTCCAATGTGCGGTTTTATGTCAGAGAATGGAAGCAAAAGTGTTATTTATACTCACTTTAAATTGGAACATAAAATTTTAATGAATTTTGAAACCTATCATTTTGTATCAATAGAAGAGTTTTATAAATGGAAACGTGATATAGAAAAAAAGACAATTTCTCATTTTAGAAAAAACCGAAAGGAATCAAATATTTTAACATTTAAATGTCATCGATCAGGAAGGTATAAGTCTAAAATTAGTAAACGTAATTTAAAGATGGCTGGAAGTTGTAAAATAAATGGTTTCTGTCCCGCATTTATAAATGTCAAAATGTTAAACACTAATGACATTAATGTAACTTATCAAGCCATTCACGTTGGGCATAAAAATGAACTTCGTTATATTCCTCTGGCTTTTGAAGAGAGGAAGGCAATAGCAATCCAACTTGCAAATAATATATCATGTGATGAGATTTTAAAAAGAATTCAAGGATCTCTAACAACAACACCACTACAAAGAATCCATCTAACAAATAGAAAAGATATATACAATATTAAACATTCTTTTGATTTGAATAAAATAGTTGCTGAATGTTCTAATGATCCTAATGTAAAATTAATTGAACAGCAGTTGTTTTGCCATACAGAACCATTTGATCATGTATCTCTTGTGAATACAGAAGAAAATTACACTAGTCATCTTCAATCAATGGCAGTTGCATCGGCCGCTGATTTCAGTCTTAATACTGAATCAATTGATCCAGTAAGTAAAGGTCCTCGAAGTAGTACTGAAGATGATGTTGGTAACATTATTGAAGAAGTGGTTCGTAATGATAACAACAGTTCCAAAGAAACAGTTGCTCATTTTGTTAATATTTCTAAAGAAGGGATTGATCATTCGGTAAACGTTATTGATAAGATTACCGAAGAAGTATTTCATCCTTTTCTGAATATTACTAGAAATAGAGTTGATAATTGTGTTAATGTTATTGAAGAGGCAGCTGATTATCCTATTCTTACTAATGTGCCCATTGAACAAACACTTGGCCCTGATATTATTGATATAGGATTAGGATTTATTGATTGTAATACAGAAAAAGTTGATGCTGGTGATGGAATAACCTCTCAACATGCCAGTAGGAAAAAATGCATGGCTGTGAGTGACAGTCAGCATAAATCAAAAGAAGGTTTTGGTAATCTTTTTGAATTTAATGATGAATATCAGATAGACAGATTAATACAAAAATTGAAAACATCACAAAATACATCCCTTGTTATTTACAAACAGAAAGGGCTTAGTGATTCGGAATTTTATACACTTGCTGTAAATGATACTGTGTTAATATATATGACTGAAAAGCAGAGAGACTTTTTGGTAAGGGGTGAACATGATGTGGTATGTATTGATGGTACAAATTGTTTCAACTATTTCCTCTATGCTCTTCTTGTACCAGATGAAACTGGAGAAGGTTTCCCCATTGCATTCATGTTTACAAATAGAAGTGACAAATTGACGATGAAAATTTTCTTTGAAAAAATTAAAGAAATTGTTGGAGATATTAAAACTGTAGCATTTATAACAAATGCCAGTGAAACATATTGCTACTTGGCTTGGGCTGAAGTAATGGGAGAAGTAAATTTACATCTTTATTCTTCTTCAAACGTGTTAAAAAATTGGAGATTGAATATTAACAATAGAATAACGTCAAATGAAAAACAGAATGAAGTATATAACTTATTGCAAGATTTATTATATGAAATAGATGAGAGGAAATTTCATAACAGGCTGGAAGACTGCCTAATAAACTGGAATGAAGATGAAGATATATCAGAGTTTCATGAATATTTTTATGAGATGTTTATTCTTAATAATCAAGTAAAGAAATGGGCTTACTGCTACAGAGTACATTTCAATACCAACATAAATTTATCCGTAGATGTATTCAGTAGGGTATTGGTCTATTGTAATCTTAGAAGTGAAAAATACAAGCCTTTTATAGATAAATTGTTGAATGTGATAGATTTATTACAGAATAAGATTTTTGACATAATGGGCAAAGTAAACAAAGAAAACATTTCAAAAAAAGTGCACAGCCTCCAGGTTAGGCATTGGAATAGTTATGAAAATGGTTCAGAATATGTAATACAAAAAGAGGATAAGTGGATAATTTTTAACTATCCAAATAGGCTAGACAGTAAAGTTTATACTGTTAAAAAAGTTAAAAACTGTAATTCATGTTTAATTCTATGTGGTCATTGTAACAGTTGTTTTCATGAATATGTTTGTACTTGTTTAGATCACGTTATAAAAAACAATATGTGTAAGCACATCCACCTTGTTGCTAGAACACAAAAACTGTTACTTGAAAACAATGGTGAGGACTGTGAAAACAGCATAGAAATATCCACACCTGATGAAGCTCAAATTGTTACAAGTGACTTAGTTTTAAAATTAATCTAAGAATAATAAAAACAACCTATTTTTTTAAAGCTAAAAATTTTTTTCTTAGTTTTGTTAAATTAAGCTAATTTTTACAGAATGTTTAGTATAAATTCATAGTATAATTTTTGAAAAAAAATTGTATTTTTGTTTTAGTAATTAGGAGTTGGAGTTACTCCAATTAATTTTTAGCAACTTTATAAATGAAGCATCCATAATATGATAAGAAAAAACAATCTTTCAACTAAAGGTTTAGATATCATATATTCAACTAAATATATAAAACCCATTAATCACAATACAAAAATCTTTATTTTACTACAATTATTTTATGTACATTTTGATTATATGGTAATCATCTTCAGAAGTACTATGCACAGAAGAGAGTATTTCTGAAAATGATTACCATGTAATCGAAATGTACATAAAGCAATTGTAGTAAAATAAAGATTCGTTAAAAAATTAGTCCACAGTACTCAACAAATTTATTAATAATATGTCCAATAATAAAGAAATAATACAAAAATAAAAACATCTGGCTAAGGAGAACAGATTATTGAAGAAAATCACAACTTGAATATTATTAATTGATTGATTGTTACATTGATAGACTTAATAAAGGTAACCCTTTTGATCACAACATCCGAATTTTTGGAGGTGTTGTAAAATCACGTTCGATTCCAACGTCCTAATTTTCTGACCTTCACAAATTATTTAAAAGTATATATAATATAATCGGTAAAATAATACTTACATATATATATTTATAGCATATATTTATTTATATATATAAGGACTGGGACAGATGGCCTGGCGCCAGATGCTGGAACTCGGGCAGATACCCATGCTTAATGTCCCACGATCAAAAGGGTTAAATTAATTTTATGAAGTTCCTTAACACAGTAAAACCTCATTATAAACATTAACCAGACCATATTAAACTGGATGTCCCTTATAGTAACTGTGTTTTGAAGATCACACTATCCACCACCCACATGAACAAACAGCTCACAGCCTACACCTATCCAACCTATACACTGCTATTGACACATTGTTTTTGCTGTCTGTCAAGTACTTATCAAGTGTTGACGTATATTTTGTAATCAAATATACAAAGGGTGATAAAAAAATACGGTGAATAAATTTTTATAGCAGCAATTGCTGATGCTACATCCATATGATGTATGTGCCTAGTAGCTTGATCTGTTGAATCAACTAGCAACATGTTTCAACTCTGGAGCTTGTCATTCGACTGCCTGAGTCACTAGAGTGAGGTCGTGTTTATCGTGTCTGTCATATATCATGGATTTTGAACAATGCATTAACAATAAGTTTTGTTTCAAAATGGCAAAAGAATGCCAAAGAAGCTCACGAAATGTTAAAACCGTGAGCAATAATAATGTTAAAATGTACGGTGATAGCTTATGGAATGCCTTAACATCTCAGTAAGGTTCCGTTCAAAGCATTTCAACTGAGACGAGTGACTGCAAAATTTGTTCTTAGAGTTTTGAGTAATGAACAGAAGGAAAATCGTGCAGCAGTCTGCACAGAGTTGAAGGATTGTAACTGGAGATGAAAGTTGGGTCTATTTTATTGCCCTGAGACCAAACTACAGAGTTCTAATTGGAAAACCAATGCTTCTCCTTGCCCTAAAAAAGCACCTCAGTAAAAATCAAACCTCAAGGTCATGCTCACTGTTTTTTTCAATAGTGAGGGCATAGTGCGATCAGAGTTTGTTCCAATGGGAACAAGTGTGAATGCTGAGTTTTATAAGGATGTACTGCAATGTTTGCGAAGTGACATGTGAAGAAAGAGACCAGAAAATGGGCGAATGGCTTTCTTCTTCATCACAACAATGCACCTCGTTTCTAATAGGCTGAAAAAATTATTTCTGTATGTCTACATCCGCCATACTCACCCAATTTAGCACCATGCGATTTCTGGCTCTTCCCAAAAATTGAAACTGCTTAAAGGAAAACGTTTTGACACCATTCCTGACTTTGAGAGGGCCACGACCAAGCAGCTAAACGCCCTTCCGAAAGAAGCCTCCGAGAAATGTTTCCCGTCATGGATTCTACGTTGGGATAAGTGCATTGACAGTCAAGGACAGTATTTTGAAGGAGATTAAATCTAATTCCGTTTATTATTTTTTGAAGTACAAAATTATTCACTGTATTTTTTGATCAGAGTGGTATACCCTGCCTGAAACACAATATCTCAGGTTTAAAACTGATTTCTGTACTTCTAAACACTTTCAATACAAATTTGAAGATGTCTTAATAAAAAGTAAGAAAAAAATTTATTAGCACTTTCATTAAATTATATGTGACAATAGCTACAGAAAATGTATTAGCTGATTTTTAATTCCTGTAAATAAACCGCAGCAGTTTTAATCAGTTTCTTTTCATTAATATTTTGCAGTTTTTTCTCTCAAATAAATTTTAACTACTGTATATCCCTATATATAGGTTGAGGTTTCAAAAGTAAAATATACATTTAAAAAAAAGATATTGTCTTGTACACCAGTTCTATAAAATTGATTTGAAAAAAATTCAAGATGGGGTAACTGGAAAACAATATAACTGATGCACTTGTCTGTAATATAAGATACCTAACGTATATTCTTTTTTAAAAAAATTAAATAAGTTGCAGTATTTATAACAGGAATGTACACAGAGGAAGAGGAAGGTACAGAATGGATATAAAATAGGAAGTAGGGTGTCAGAATATTCTGTGCAATCTTGTATTGTATGAACATGATTGGTCGATTGGGGGAGTCAACGGCACTGCAATTACATCACTGCAGGCAGCATTGAAGAAAAGTTCATTCTGTACTTATGTATTTTTAAACATTCTAATTTTAAAAACTTGAAATGTTAATTTTTTTATAATTATCTGTGATGATTATATAAAATGAGAAATAAAGCTTTAGAGGAATCTGAATTTTTAACAATGTGTTTAATTTCAGTCCATTCCAGTACAGTAGTCAGTAAAAAAATAAATACAGTGACTTCATGAGATATAACTGGCGCCACTATAAGTTCCGCTTTGGGCGGCGAGGGAAGGCGCGCGGAGTGAGGGGAGAAGAATCAATGCTTTTCTGAAAACATTGGCAGAAGCATGATAATCGCACATGACAGTAACAACAATTACACTTAAATATATATATATATATATATATATATATATATATATATATATATATATATATATATTTAGGTATAATTGTTGTTACCGTCGTGTGTGATTATCATACCTCCTGTAGTGAGTAAAATAAAACATCATAAACTTCATAGTCAGGCCCATGAGACAGTTTTTCATGTATTAGAGTTTTGTGAAAAAGCTCGAATGTGTAATGATGAAAATCTCTTGATTCCAGTAAAACAGAGTCAGAAGCGGTGTAGTCAGGCAACTGGAGTGTCACCGGACACTGTCAAAAAGATGGGAATGCAATGTTGTATGGGCAAGTGTTTACAACTACAGATATAACACATGTAAAAGCAAAATTAGTGGCATTATTGGACGATTTTGATAAGCTAATGAAACGGAATTTCAAATATATACAGCTGTTAAGTACAGAATGTTAACCTCACTTTCCATAAACCACGTTTGTTGACATCTGTCATTATTTTCGATATAACCTAGGAACAGCTGGTGTTCCTTACCACAGTTCGATTTCCACCGCCTACTAGACATTCGTTGCCGGCCAGAATCTGGACTTCTTTTACTGCAAAGAAATAGTTTGCGATCCAGTTACCAGACGCATTGAGCCTATTCATCTATGTTCTAGACTAGGTCCACGTAGTTTCAATCTAGTTACTCGTTGTTGTGCATTTCCGTCTTTGTAAAAGTTACATTTTTTTTTCTTCCAATATGGCTGTTTACTAGTGCGGCTCTCCAGTTTCAAGGCAAGTGCTTTTAGCCGGTTACATCGGGTTCTAACCGGGTTATAATATTACTCCGCTTATTGAATATGTTCAGTTAATGTCTTAAATGCGTTCTAACTATAAATTACCGCCATCAAACTTTAATAAGTCAATTTAAACCGCGTTATAAGTTCGAATGCCATTGTATTAGGTAAACCGCGTGGGATTTCATTATACCGCAGACAGTTAACTATTTAACCTCGTGAGTGAACTATCAAGTGTTAATTAAAGATTGTCTATTGTGACGATTGAAGTGACTTTACTTTACATTAATTTTAAATGAGTTCTAGTTTATGCCACTTTTCGCAATCTACGGTTCATTACTTCAGGACTTAACCCAGGCCTGGGACTACCACCGCTTCACCTACACTGTATAGTTTGGAATGGTAAGTGGCGTAGACTTAACTTCACTCATAAGCTTGAACTATTTCTTTTAATTAACGTTTAGTGTTTAACTTAAATTCAGTGTCGTTTTTATCATTAAAGCAGCCCTTGCACTGCTACAACAAAGCAAGGTGGCTCCTCTGGACTTTATTGTGTAACCTTGTATAATTCGAACTACCATATTGATTTTCTAATAATTTACATATTTTTCTTTCTTTAGTTTTGCTACGAAAACTATACATGGTCCTCCGGGCCAGATAATTCGAATCGCATAAGCCATAGGTTACAGTTCATTGCAAAATTTCCTTAACAAATCATCTTCAAAATTTCCTTAAGTCTTGTTTGAATACCAGTAAAAAAATGTCAATTAATACAGATTATTATTTGTCAAAATTAAACAACATCATTGAGGACCTGGAACAGGTCGTTAACATAATTGCTAGAAATGAAATCCCAGCAGGACTCATTTTAGAAATTAGACGCATCAATAAGAACTTTATTGACACGTACGAATACATGGAAAAAACTTTTGTACTTACCCATCCTGGCTAAATGTCCAGGCATTATAAAATCTGAACAAAAAGAAATTTCACCGGGTAACCTCACTAATAATTGCATCAGTCTGCCAAGCCTACAAGTACCTACTTTCTCAGGCGATAACAATGAATGGACAGACTTTATCACTATGTTTGACTCCATGATCCACTCTAATGTTAATCTTACCGCAGTACAAAAATTTCAATATTTAAAATCAACTTTGAAAGGCGATGCCTTAGCAATCATTACCGGCTTAACAATTTCAGAAAATAATTATGCAATAGCTTACACCGCTCTAAGAAACCGTTATGCAAACCCACGCAGGCTAGCCGATCATTATTTTAAACAGATTCAAGAATTTAAATCAATGAAAACCGCTTCACAAGCAGAACTTAACCGCTTTCTAACTGCACACTCTAACGCAGTATGTGCCTCGAAAGCCATTAACCTACCGGACTTGGCAGATTTTCTGTTGTTTCAACTGGCAGTTAATAATTTAGATCCGAACACTCGTCTTAATTTTGAAACTAGGCTAGGCACCAACACTATGCCTACTTACCGCAGCTTAAATGATTTCGTAACCGAGCAAGCTAGAGCAATGGAATTGCTCAACCAGCCTTCGACTTCAACCGCAGCTAGCACAAGCCAACAACCTCAAGTATTGGTGTCTTCTTTAAATCAACCTGACCAAATTAATGTGTCATATCCAAACGCTGACCCACATAACATTAATTCATGTGGCGACTTAAATCAGGGCATTAACCCTCAACCACCTCAGTTTAAGCCGGTGCAAAATATACCTCAACCTCGCACTTTTCAGGCAAGGCCTACCATGCAGAGTCATATTCGACCACAGACAGTGACGCGACCAACCATCTCACCAGTTTCTAACAGACCGGGTCAATCAGTGTTTCGACATCGGCTACCTCCACTTCATATGGCTCAAGCTAACGTATCAACCACTCATGCTGGGAAATGCATTTACTGCGACTCAGACCATATCATATTCCACTGCAATGCATTCTTAGATTTAACGGTGCCTGAGCGTAAAAGGGCCATTGACAAGTTACAACGTTGCTTCAACTGTCTTGGCTCGCATTTTCAGTCCAAATGCAAATCAGTCAAATACTGCAAACATTAAATTAATGCTATATCTCAATTAAATTGCTACTAATTTCTGTATGGCTTCATTGTAAAGGGGGAAATGAAGTCTATTAAAGGAATAATTGAAAAAATTTTCAATGACAACAAAATTCTAAATGATGCTTTAGTAATAATAAACTACATAAACAACCATTTTAAATGTACAAAACACCTCATTTTCTATACAATAATAATAATTTTGATTCCTTTTTAAATTTTTGTCATTTTTAAGGAGAGAGATAGGTAGCCCTGTTTTATTTGAGCCACACCCCTTGGTATTTGTTTAACAAATTAAGTATGGACATAGTCAAAACTCAAAATTTTAACTTAACTCTAATTTTCTATTACAAGTTCACTAATGATATTTAATTACTTTGTTAGATAGAAACAGTTGAACTATAGACATTTGTTTAAGAGTGTATGCGAGAGAAGGTATGCAAATTTAAGTAGTAACAAAAAAAATTTTTATTTCAGATATTTAAACAAATGCCGAATTATGGGTGTTCTTTGTCAAGTGTGTGGCAAAGTATTTAGCAATAAACAAAACTATACAAGACACTGGAAAAATTTTCATGGAAGTGTTGATGAATCTGAATGTTCAGCATGTGGGAAGCGTTTCAAACGCAAAGAAAACATGCAAAATCATTTTTCAAGAGTTCATAAACAGTTTTATAAAAAGAAATGTGATTTATTTTGCAAAGTAGTAAGTAAACAGAATTACAAACGTCATATGATTCGTATGCACAGCCCTAAGGTTGGTAAAGTTGATGATGATCAAAGGTTTTCATGTTTAATATGTGATTCAAAATTTAGGAACTTAAGTAATTTAAAATATCACAAAAACAATAAAATGTCCATTGTGTGAGTTTACTACGAAGATTTGTACAAGGAAATTAATGTATGTGCATTTTGAAAACAAACACAAAATTGAATTGAATTGTCAAAATACATAATTTCAGCTCCTTTAATGAGTTTAATTCATGGAAAAACAGCATAGAAAAAGAGACAAATATTAAGTATATTACAGTCCAAACAACAGTAAATAGATTTATTTATAAATGTCACCGTTCTGGAAAGTATAACTCTAAAAGTGACAAGCGTAATTTAAAAATCAATGGAAGCTGCAAAATTAATGGGTTTTGTCCTGCGTTTATTCAAGGAAAAACTGTAAGTAGTGATGAAATTATTGTTACACATCAACAGATCCATGTTGGGCATAAAAACGACTTGCATCACATCAGACTAACATCTGAAGAGAGAAGAGAAATAGCAGTACAGTTAGCAAAGAATGTACCATATGACGAAATTTTAAAAAATATACGGTGTTCACTTATGAATGCACCTCTTCAAAGAATTCATCTTACAAGTAGGAAGGACTTAGATAATATTAAAAAAGAATTTGATCTTAATCCTGGCGCTACTAATACTACTGATTTAAAAGTGAAAAATAAGAGTTTTTATATTGAAGCTGAATTGTGTGAACAATTTTTTGATCAAAACTCAAAGGAGGTTGAACAAAGTCTTATTCAAAGTAAAGATATTTTAGTCTAACTTCCTAATTATAATCCAGTAACAAATAGAAATTCATTAAATCCTAAACCTCTGTTTGGTGAAATAGCTTTAAATCTTGGAGAGCGGGAAAGTAATAAAAAAACCGACATAGTTAAAAACTATTTATCAACTGTGAAATCTTATGATCACATTTCTAAAACAGGTAAAGAGCCATGGGATACTAGTTTGAATAAAAAGATTGAAAACGTAAAGATACCAAATATTCTAAGTTGCCTTTATAAACCTGAAGGACATTATGATCCTCTCTTGCCTGAACTTAAGGAAGATGACTTTTTGTTGGTTTACATAACAGACCTCACCCAAGATATATTGTTGAAATACAGCCAAGATCTTATTTGCATAGACCATAGATTCTTTAAGAACATCCAGCTTTATGTTCTACTTATTCCAGATGAGATCGGAGAAGGATTTCCTGTAGCATTAATGTTTACAAATAGAACTGATGAATTAGTAATGTCAATTTTTTTCAAAAACATCAAGGAAGTTATTGGGCCGCTGAATCTTGTAGTCTTTATGTCTAATGAAGAAAAAATATACTCTCTGTGGAAGGAAATAATGGGTGAATCCAATTTTCATTTGTGCTGTGTTTGGGGTTTATTAAAAATTTGGAACACTATTATAAACAGTAAAATAAGGTTGAAGGGGAAATGTTGTGAAGTCTACAAAAACTTACAAAGTTTGCTATAAGAGATAGAAAATAAGAAATTTCAAAAAATGCTACTAAACTGCCTAATGGATTAGAATCAAGACGAGGAAACCTCTGTATTCTGTCAGTATTTTTATAAAGTATTTGTTGAAGAAGGCCGATTTAAAAAATGGGCTTACTCATACAGGATAAATACTAATATCAATACCAATTTATCAGTTGATAGCTTCAATAAGCCATTGAAGTACTCTAATTTTAGAAATGCAATAGGAAAATGTTCAGATAAAACAAAATATAACTGCTTGAATTTATTAAAAGATAAAACTTTTGAAATTTTAATTAATGCAAGCAAAGTAAAAGTTGAGACAAAGCTACATAAACTAAGGTTGAGACATGGGTATAGTTATTCGAACGATTCAGAATATATGATTCAAGAAGATGACAAGTGGTTGGTATTGAATTGCACAACCAATGAAATCAATGAATTTTATACCATTAAAAAAGTGAAAAGCTGTAATTTGTGTTTGGTGCTATGTACTCAGTGTAACTCCTGTTTCCATGAATATGTTTGTTCATGTGTAGACCATTTGGTGAATAACAATATGTGTAAGCATATTCATCTTATTGAAAGAACTCAGATTGTTGCAAACCAGTAAATATGAAATTGAGAACCCAATGGAAATGGCTCCATCTGATGAGGATTGTAGTAGTAAAACAATCCAGTTCAGTGAAAATAAAGTGGGACAAGTATTTGATAGTGATTTACCTTTTGTATTAAAAAAGCAACAAGTTATTGAAGGTCTTGAACAATTTATGGATGAAAATATTGTGAATGAAGAACAGCTAACTTATGTTAAAGATCAGTGGAAACTGATAGTTTCTCTGATACAAGCTTTAAAGTGAAAATAATTTATAATTTTATAATATAACTGATTTTTTAACCTAGGAAAATGAAAATTATTTCATCACTAATTTATTTCCAAACAAAAACAGTTGTTCCATCGAACATTCATTTATTAATATAGAAAATAGGAAAACTGTCTAATGTTTCACCAATATCCCACCTGGCTTTATCCACTCTAAAATCTTGAATTTGAAATGAAGAAATATTTTTTTTTGTTATTTGTAACAATAATTTTTGTTTATAAATTGCAAGCATGCATGTTAATCCCTGGCAGAGAAATAACACTGATTAATCCCATACCTCTATTGAAATCCCCTTATTATAATTCAAAACTATTTCTTAGGTAAGAATTATTTTAAGTCTCATTATTCTAAGTTGCTTTTGCCTTTCAGCTTCTAAGCCATCTCTTATTTCTCTAAAAAGTATATTTCATTACTAGTACTGAAAGTGGCCTTTTTCAGGATGCAGACGTGTTTTACGGATGAGGTGTAAGCTGACCTGGAAATTTAATCAAGGACTGGTAAAACACTAGGTACGAATGAATGATACTTGTCATTACATTGCCGATAAATTAATAGTAATAAAATTAGTATAGTTAACACACATAATGTAATTAACAGAAACAAGAATAACTTTCGAACCATACATTTACAAACAAAAAAGGCTACATTTTTCACTTTTTAAACCTAGTTTGTTTATTGACAGTTTAATTATTAATGAAAATTTATGTCAATAATATAGTTTCCTTTGTTTAAGTTATTCTTTTGATGGGCAATTTATTATATAGGATCTGAAGTGCTTAAGCCTGTTGATTTTTCTTGACTTTAGATTTTTCTGATCTATTTCTATGTCCTCAGCTTTATCACTTTCAAATATATCCTTGATTGTAAAACAATCAACTGAGTCTTTTTTGACCAGAATTGAATTACTTGCAGCTGATTTGTTTGTAGTACTAATGTCCCTGGCGTTACTAAACAGTTTACGATATAAATGTACTTTGTTTACTACTGATTGTTCTGTGTACCTCTCTGCTACACTTGTGCACTCTTAGCCATCATGTCTTTTTATGATAAGCAGGTCTCTTCCTCTTACTAGTATTTTAAGATTTTTTGAAAGAATGTTCTGTGTATTTCTCAGAGTTTTTTTTAGTTAAGGGTACTCTGCTACCTTCTTTGGTGCTAAACTTAAGGTGTGAACACCAACAATTCTTGGTCCCAATTAAACATGATTCCTATTAGAGTGTATGTAAAATTATACCCCGACTTACACGAATTGGACTTATCACAGTTATCGCGTAATATGGGGTATTACTGTATCTGTAAAGAAGTAATTATTGTCAAAACTATAAATTGTAAAAATTAGCTAATTATAATCTGCTTATTTGACAACAAGTCAAAGTAAGGTATGAAAATAGGATTATCTCTTGGAGGAAGAAAAACAAGGTTTATTTTTTCATGGATAAGCAGGTTTACCAAAGACAAAAATATGTACGGTACACAATATAACTTGCAGTCACTGATCTTATTTCAACAATTGACAATCTAAATGTTGTTTGGAAGTGGTCTGTTCATGTACACTTTATAAATATGTTGCTAAGCATTCATAAGGAGCAACATTATATTGACTGACAGACTTACCTTGGTAAGAGTCCACTCTGTAGTCTTGAAATAGAAACACATAAAAGCACTTAAACAATGATATATTTCAACCACAGTGGTCTTTGTTAATCAAAGAGAAAACACAAAAAGAAATGTGAGAGAATGAAATAAAATAAATATAAGTTGTAATCACAGATTGTGTAAAAATCAGATGTCACAGATGCACAGATTAAAGATATATGTATTGTTTTCATGAGCATATGAGTGATTATAGTTTATATAAATAAGTCTGTCAGGGGAAAAGAGATTGGAGACATCTGATGAGGCTATTAGGATAAAAAGTGAATGGATGTATCTGATGTTGAGGTTAGGGGATTCTCTGGACTTGGTATACCACTGGTATGATAGTTCCCATCTTCTCAGTTCTGAGGGATTGCAATCAGGGGAAGGTGATTTAATTATTTTTGTGGTATAGCAGTCATCAAAAGTTGTGATGTTGTGACTCGCAGCATGTTGAGCTTTTGGCCTATCCATATTCATAATTTTAACATCATGTCTGTGGCCATTTATTCTGATATTCAGACCATCCGTGGTCAGGGCTATGTACTGTACTGAGCAAAATTTACATTGTAGCTGGTATATGATATTTTTCGATGTACAATTATGATGACCCTGTATTTTGTTGTTTGGCTGTTGAAACTATTTGCTGAGGGGTGTATTGGACACGTCTTGCATCTAGGTCTATTGCACGGGAAGGAGCCATGAGGAAGTTTGTGTGGTTTCTCTGCATCAGGGTCTGGTAGTTTAGGATGTACTAGGATGTTTTTCAAGTTGGGAGGTTACTTGTACCATATTCGAGATGGATCGGTGAAAAGATTTTTGGTGTGGACGGAAGCTTGAAAAATTTTGAAGCCATCTCTCAATATCTTGTTGAGTTTATTTAGACCAGGATGGTAGTCTGTTATTAAAGACAGTTTATTTTGTTCTGTTTGTGGTTTGGGGTGAACCGAGGATTGTGCTGAATGAATTTGGTTTTCAATGAGTCTTTTTGGGTATCCTCTTCTCTGGAAGGCTGTTGATATCTTTCTATTAAAAGCTGAAATTCTTTCTGTTACTGAATTGCAGCCAGCAATTATTGGTCTACCTGGTGGAGGGATTATGTTTTTGTAGATCTTTGGTAATATATAGAATTGAGGATTAAAGGGGTTTTCATTATATAATAATTTTAAAGATGTTTCCGAAATATTTTGTTCAGGAGCTGTATATTTGAGTAGTTCCGAGAGTGAATTGTTGAATTCTGTCGTAGGGTTATCTGTAAGTATTTTGTATGTTCTGATGTCTGACAGTTGTAAAATAAGCAACTACTCAAATATATAGCTTCTGAACAAAATATTTTGGAAACATCTCTAAAATTATTATATAATGAAAACCCCTCTACTCCTCAATTCTATATATTACCAAAGATCCACAAAAACATAATCCCTCCACCTGGTAGACCAATAATTGCTGGCTGCAATTCAGTAACGGAAAGAATTTCAGCTTTCCTCGATTCACACCTTCAACCCTTAGTAAAGAACCTTCCATCACATATTCAGGACACCAATCATGTCATAGATCGACTTTCACAAATATCTGTACCTCTACCCCCGGAAACTATTTTGGTCACCATAGATGTCACCTCTCTCTATACCAACATCCCTCATGCACACGACCTATCTGCAATAGAGAATTTTCTAAACAAACGCCCAGGCAAGCCTTTTCCCACTACACCTTTTCTTGTGAACCTGACCAGGTTCATCCTCGAGAAGAACAACTTTCAGTTTGAGGGAAGGAACTACCTTCAAATAAAGGGAACAGCAATGGGCACTGAAATGGCCCCATCGTACGCAAATCTGTACATGGGATTGTTGGAAAAAAGTTTTCTAAAGACACAAACACACCAGCCATTATGTTGGTATAGATATATAGATGACATCTTCCTAATTTGGACACAGGGTGCTTCAACACTTGAGGCATTTTAGGACAGCCTGACACAATTCTCCACACTTCAATTTACCTGGGAGAAATCTACATCAGCCATCACCTTTTTGGATGTAGAGTTAACACTCCAGAATGGAAATATCAACACTGGAATTCACATCAAACCTACAAACCACCTACAATAACTCCATTTCGACAGCAACCACCCAATAACATAAAACTATCCATTCCATACAGTCAAGCAATCAGGGGTAAGAGAATCTGTTCGAATGATAGGGAATTGGAAGATTTTAATAGAAAGATATCAACAGCCTTCCAGAGAAGAGGATACCCAAAAAGACTCATTGAAAACCAAATTCATTCAGCACAATCCTCGGTTCACCCCAAATGACAAACAGAACAAAATAAACTGTCTTTAATAACAGACTACCATCCTGGTCTACATAAACTCAACAAGATATTGAGAGATGGCTTCAAAATTCTTCAAGCTTCCGTCCACACCAAAAATCTTTTCACCGATCCACCTCAAATTTGGTACAAGTAACCTCCCAACTTGAAAAACATCCTAGTACATCCTAAACTACCAGACCCTGATGCAGAGAAACCACACAAACTTCCTCATGGCTCCTTTCCAATGCAATAGACCTAGATGCAAGACGTGTCCAATACACCCCTCAGCAAATAGTTTCAACAGCCAAACAACAAAATACAGGGTCATCATAATTGTACATCGAAAAATGTCATATACCAGCTACAATGTAAATTTTGCTCAGCACAGTACATAGGCCTGACCACGGATGGTCTGAATATCAGAACGAATGGCCATGATGTTAAAATTATGAATATGGATAGGCCAACAGCTCAACATCCTGCGAGTTACATCACAACTTTTGATGACTGCTATACCACAAAAATAATTAAAACACTCCCCCCTGATTGCAATCCCTCAGAACTGAGAAGATGGGAACTATCATACCAGTGGTATACCAAGTCCAGAAAATCCCTTAGGCCGTCCGCACACTGCTACAAACAATCATGTTCAAATGAAACATTTTGTTTGCGGCAGGCTGAAAAGTTCGGGAATACGTGGAAGTAAGTTGTGGGAGCGCACACCTAGCCGGGCATCTGTTTGCCAAACGAACCGACCGCCAGTCAGTGTTTGTCCGTGTTTGGCTCCTTCTTGTTTGAAGCAAACAAAGGAAGTACGATTTTATCAATTTCCTCTCTATTTTCAATAGTTATTCAATTTTGCATAAATTATAACGCGAATTTAATGATGCGTAATATTGTATAGATGGATTGTGGCACCGAAAAATTAGTCGCTGCCGTCGAAGCACGCCCTGTCATCTACAATTTCAAATTGAAAGAGTACAAAAACAGAAATTTAGTTGCAAAAGGAAATTTATTTCCAGTTGCTGATTGCAAAACAAAATTCGCAATTCCTATAATAGGGCTTTGCACGAGAACGAATGCCAGCCATCTGGGAGTAAAGGAACTAAAAGAAAGAAGTGGTACATGATGGATGGTTTAAAAAGAAAAAGGTTTGCCACAAAGGAGGAACGATTTTGTCTATCTCGTCATCAGATGACATTTTGAGTCAAACTGAAAATGCATTGCTAGGGTAGGAAAGTAAACAGTACGGTCGTTTTTGAGAAAACTTTTTAAAGAGCCCTTCCATGAAATTCATAATTCCATCGAAAATGTTTTGTTGTGTTTGCGCATGTGTGCGGAGAGACTGAAGGCAAACAAACATGACTGGTTTGGCTGCAACCATGTTGCCCCGCTTGCAAACATTTTGTTTGCTGCAGTGTGCGGCCAGCCTTAACCTCAACATCAGATAAATCCATTCACTTTTTTTTCCTAATAGCCTCATCAGACGTCTCCAATCTCTTTCCCCCTAACAGACTTATATAAACTATAATCACTCATATGTTCATGGAAACAATATATATATCTTTAATCTGTGCATCTGTGACATCTGATTTCTACACAATCTGTGATTACAACTTATATTTATTTGATTTCATTCTCTCATATTTCTTTTTGTGTTTTCTCTTCGATTGACAGACCACTGTGTGGTTGAAATGTATCATTGGTTAAGTGCTTTTATGTGTTTCTATTTCAAGACTACAGAGTGGACTCTTACCAAGGTAAGTCTGTCAGTCTCCTAGTCCAAAAAATCTAAATAATCTTTACCAACCAAAATTAACCTATAAATATATATATATATATATATATATATATATATATATATATATATATATATATATATATTTTACAATAAATATGTATTTTACAAAAAAATAAGACTAACAGATAATTTTTAGCAAAGAAATTGTCAGTAAACGTATAGTAAAGTTTGTTTAACATGAGAAGATATGTGAATTTTTAAAAAATATCAACATATATTACTATAAATTAAAAAATTAGATAAAATAATATTACAAGAGAGAAAAAGTGTAAAAGTTCCAAAAATATGTTGAAATATGTCAAAAATATGGCCCCAGGGGCCATATCATGGCAGGCACATGGTGCTAATCAAAGGGTTAATATAAACATTTCTTGGCAGCTCGACTCATTTCCTTTGCATATGGAATTAACATAAACATTTCTTGGAAGCCCAACTCATTTCCTTTGCATATCGTATGGGTATAAGCATTTCTTGTAAACTCTAATCATTACTATTGCATACCGTAAATATTTCTTGAAAATCCGACTCATCATTTTCTTTCAAATAAGTAAAATATAAATAGACTGGAATTATACAGAAGCTCGAAATATCGGGACTCATGCTTTTCGAGACTCTACTGTATTTATAAATCAATATATCATGCAAAAAACTTGCTATTCTTCAAATTCGATGAAATGCACCAATTGCAATTTAATAATTAGAATAGTCAAAAAACAACAAATTAACACTTTTTTAAAACTTTCTTATTGTAATAATAATGTAGAATGATAAGACATCTTGAACAAAATGTGATATGATGAGACTTATTTATCCTGAGTTAAAGAACAATCAGTTATTGTGAGGTCATACCACCTTGCTAATAAAAAAAGTCAAACCATATTATTGTTGTTTTTGAATGACAAAAGGACTTTGTAGAACTTATGCAAAGTGGAATGACTACTGACTCAAGTATGAATCCTACTGAAACCCTTCAATATCTCCAGGTTAACCATCTAAAATAAGCATCATAGTCTAATGACCACTGGTCATGTTTTACATTACAGTGCTCGACCACATTCAGCTTGCTATTTGAGTTCAAATGGGATGTTTTCCATTATTCACCACACAGTTTGAATTTGTCACTAAGTGATTTTCATGTATATGAAAAATTCTTGTATATACCAATGAAAAAGAGATTTAGCAACAAATATTTTGACACAAACAAGGAACTGCAAACTGCCATTAACAGTGTGCTAGGATTTTAGGAAAAAATTGTATGGTAAGAGATTGTCTAAACTATTTTAAACAAATTTTTGAAGAATCTGTATGGCAAATAAGTTAAACAAAAAAGTATAGATATGTAGCTTTGAGATGTAAATAGAAAATATTTAGCTATAAATAAAATTTTAATGTTATTCCAGTTTTATTTCTTTATAACACAATGGAAATAATTTTCTGCACTCATACTAGTATGTTAAAAATATTTACCAGACATGTATTTCCAGTAATGACAAAATGTTTCTGAAGTTTAAACTCCTTCAAATAGTGAAGTTATTATGAATTATAATTTTAAAAATATATATTTGTTGCTTCCATCTTCACGTGAACTACTAGTTTTCACTAAAACACTTGTAAATATTTTACAACTTGCTTATAGTAGCACATACTTATATTTGTTGAGGACGGGCGTTTCGGGAGATGTGTCCCATTGTCAACTCAGACTGTAACTGATCTCAAGGTTTTTTAGGTTAGGGTGGAGGGGGAATATTATGGTGGGGGTGTGGATGTATTTGGTGAGCATTAGGAGTTTTTTTCTCCCACACACTTTTCGACATCATAACTTCTAATCCTCACCAATTACACCCAGACCCCCACCATAATATCCCACCCCCACTCTAACCTACGGAAACCTTGAGATAAGTTACAGTCTGAGTTAACAATGGAACACATCTCCTGAAATGCCGTTCTCAACAAATATAAGTAAAATATTTACAAATTTTTTAGGGAATTTTAAAAATATTTGGTAAATTTATATAAATGTTTGTTTTTTTACAGTACCTCTCTTCCCTTAATTCATACATGTAAAACAATGATTATTATTGGAGGAGGCAGAATGTGAACAATTAATTTTGAAAAGATGTATAATACTGATCACTATATTATATTATGAGTTATATTAGATACAACACTTTATGTGTAGTTAAATCATTTAGATAAATTAACTTTTAAAATATACTGCAATGATTTTGTTGTCCATGATAAATGACAACATTTTTATATTTGAACTGAGTAAAATAGTGATTTTCTGAACTTATTATTTAAGTAAATTCTTCCCCCACAAAGGAACTTTCAACAGTATCTTATATAAGTTGTCAAAGTCATTATTTTACTAACTTCAAACATAATGTCCTTTATTTAAAAGGATACGAACTGCAATGCTTGAGGAGTTTAACGTCTTGTAATGACAATTGATCTTTATTTTTTCTTAGTGATGACAGAATTACTGTAGATCCATAAATAAAAAAACACTAAGGGTATGTTTATTTTGCTGACTAACTTACATAATATAATTTATAGCATATATTTTTGTATTCATTCTATAGAAATAAAGTTCATATTCCATAAAAAAATTATAAGCTTCAAAATTGCAAACAATAACTAATCTTTTTCTATTCATATCTTGTGTGGGAAAATGTAATATTAATGAAACCTTAATATTAATGGTAGAAGGTTGAACATTAAAAATTCAATAATTGAATAGTTTATTTCAGAAACCCGTCAACTGACTATTATACATGTATTTTAGTAATAGTATTTTTAAAAAAATGTTTTCTATGAGTTCTTTCCAATATATTAAGTTAATAAACCATCGGTTATGCTTATAATCAGATTTTATTTTGTTATATACTAACACAACTTGCCCAAACTAATTTGAAATTTAGCTTGAAAAGTTTAATTTTTTGAAAAATCAACCATTTTGTGTTTATTAAATTATGATAATAGAGTTATAAATAGAAAAGAAAAATATCTAAATGAAAATCTCATCTAGAGAAGAAAACCAATGTGTATAGTTTCTGATCCATATACACTTATAATATTTAACACAAATTCACTCATTTTGATTGCTTTTACAAAATTACTTCAAGTAGCAAAATTGCAATAACTATATTTTCCAAATATAAATAGCTAAAAATAGTTATTAATTGGAATATTTTCAGCATACAAATTCATTTAAAGGACATTTGAATAATGTTAAATTTGTATGACTAAATTGGACATTGTATGTTATAGCTCTTGGATATTTTACAAATGATGTATATTTTATCAGTTTGGAATGACTTATCCTTTCAGCTCATTGCTTCAGTTATTTATTTTTTTTAGGAAAGTTAAAGATTGGCAAAGCTAACAGTATTTGTTATAAGATAGAACCAAAAGTGGAGTAAGTAGCAGAATCAGAGAATTGTAAGCAAGTATAATACCTTTAACAGTGATTTGTTCGGATCAGACCATTTTAATTAGATGGAAAAGTGATGAGGGTCAATCTCTTTAAATCATTCCATAAACTTTATGAGAAAACAAAAGTATACGTAAAATAATGTAAAACTTCAATTTAATCACTAGGACTGATTATATGTCATGAGGATAAAAAGGTTTTTAAAAGTATTTACACAGTGCCCAATAATGGAAAAAACTGTAAAATCAAAATTAAAAAGTTTTCTTTCAATGTGAAAAAAATAATTTTAAAAGTTTTGGTAATATTAAAAATTATTTACTGTTGCAAATTTTATCTAAAAATATTTTTATAAATTTATAATCTATTTTGAGTTTTAAATGCTTATAAAACACTCACGAATATCATCTTAAAAGGTTTCTAGTGAAGTATTACAATATTGGAAAAGTTTAACAAACAAAATGTCTTACCTGCAGAGGATTTCCCATGTTTTAAACCATTAAATAGTTTGGTATAGTATGTTAAAGCTCTTGGAAAAGTTTAACAAAAAAATGTCTTACCTGTAGAGGATTTCCCATGTTTTAAACCATTAAATAGTTTGGTATAGTATGTTAAAGCTCTTGGAAAAGTTTAATAAAAAAATGTCTTACCTGCAGAGGATTTCCCATGTTTTAATCCATTAAATAGTTTGGTATAGTATGTTAAAGCTCTGGAAAAGTTTAATAAAAAAATGTCTTACCTGCAGAGGATTTCCCATGTTTTAATCCATTAAATAGTTTGGTATAGTATGTTAAAGCTCTGGAAAAGTTTAACAAACAAAATGTCTTACCTGCAGAGGATTTCCCATGTTTTAAACCATTAAATAGTTTGGTATAGTATGTTAAAGCTCTGGAAAAGTTTAATTAAAAAATGTCTTACCTGCAGAGGATTTCCCATGTTTTAATCCATTAAATAGTTTGGTATAGTATGTTAAAGCTCTGGAAAAGTTTAACAAACAAAATGTCTTACCTGCAGAGGATTTCCCATGTTTTAAACCATTAAATAGTTTGGTATAGTATGTTAAAGCTCTTGGAAAAGTTTAATAAAAAAATGTCTTTCCTGCAGAGGATTTCCCATGTTTTAATCCATTAAATAGTTTGGTATAGTATGTTAAAGCTCTTGGAAAAGTTTAATAAAAAAATGTCTTACCTGCAGAGGATTTCCCATGTTTTAATCCATTAAATAGTTTGGTATAGTATGTTAAAGCTCTGGAAAAGTTTAACAAACAAAATGACTTACCTGCAGAGCATTTCCGATGTTTTAAACCATTAAATAGTTTGGTATAGTGTTAAAGCTCTTGGAAAAGTTTAACAAACAAAATATCTTACCTGCAGAGGATTTCCCATGTTTTAAACCATTAAATAGTTTGGTATAGTATGTTAAAGCTCTGGAAAAGTTTAACAAACAAAATGACTTACCTGCAGAGCATTTCCGATGTTTTAAACCATTAAATAGTTTGGTATAGTATGTTAAAGGTCTGGAAAAGTTTAACAAACAAAATGTCTTACCTGTAGAGGATTTCCCATGTTTTAAACCATTAAATAGTTTGGTATAGTATGTTAAAGCTCTTGGAAAAGTTTAACAAACAAAATGTCTTACCTGTAGAGGATTTCCCATGTTTTAAACCATTAAATAGTTTGGTATAGTATGTTAAAGCTCTGGAAAAGTTTAACAAACAAAATGACTTACCTGCAGAGCATTTCCGATGTTTTAAACCATTAAATAGTTTGGTATAGTATGTTAAAGGTCTGGAAAAGTTTAACAAACAAAATGTCTTACCTGCAGAGGATTTCCCATGTTTTAAACCATTAAATAGTTTGGTATAGTATGTTAAAGCTCTGGAAAAGTTTAACAAACAAAATGTCTTACCTGCAGAGGATTTCCCATGTTTTAAACCATTAAATAGTTTGGTATAGTATGTTAAAGCTCTGGAAAAGTTTAACAAACAAAATGACTTACCTGCAGAGCATTTCCGATGTTTTAAACCATTAAATAGTTTGGTATAGTATGTTAAAGCTCTTGGAAAAGGCCATATTACTTACATACATTCAGATGACTTCAAGTGTGAGACTGTAAGGAAAATTGGTTTTTAACTAAAACAAATATACATGTTTTAAAAAACATTCAAGAGTCATAATTGTGAAAATTTACAATTATGTTTTTCTTAAACATTTTTACTCTTAAAACATTGTTTTATGGAGAATTTTAAAAAAAGGCTTCAGAAAATGTAAAATGTCTTAAAATCTCCAAGTTTTTTCAATGTTTTGGATTTTCTCATTAATTTTGTATTATCCGCTGCAACTAGAAAATAGTGGATTTGAAAAAATTACCAAAGTTTTAATAACTGACTACATTAAGGGAAAACCTTTATTGAAATGTTATTATATTTCATAGCTTTGTTAGTTTATTTTTTTTTTTTAATTAACCATTATAATGTATGTATGAAATGAGTAAAGATTAATATTTTAATTTTTCAGAATGTCTAAGAATTATTAATTATTATTAAGTCTTTAATAATTATTTGCAAGTTTTTATCTTACAAGATTTATTTTAACTTCACTAGTAGAAATACTGATAATTGGTATAAGAAAAAATATTAACGATTGCATTAGCGATGAGGTTGAGACTAAATGATAAAAAAAGTACTTTATATGTCTAAATGAGTGATTAGATTTTGTAAATAAAAAATGTTTATTTCAGGTGTTGAATGCTGAACTATGGGATTCCTCTGCCATTTATGTGGAAAAGAATTTAGCACAAAACAAAATTATACTCGACACTGTACAAGTTTGCATGAAGAAAACACTAATCTTGGAAATAATAGAATTCCATGTGTCTTGTGTGGGAAATGTTACAAACGCAAAGAAAATTTAGAAAAACATATTGTTAATGTACATAAACCGGAAAAGAAAGAGCATTATATGAGAAAATGTGAATTATGTGAGAAAGTATTGGAGAGAGGTAGCTATAAACGTCATTTGATACTAAAACATCGACCACTTATTGGTGAAATTAAAGATAAACCGCAAGTAAATTGTTCAATGTGCAGTGCAAAGTTTAAGTCATACTCAAGTTTAACTCATCATAAGAAAAATGTTCATAAAATAAGACAAATCAGAGCATCTTCAACAATTAAATGCCCCTTGTGCAATTTTATTATTAAGAGACCAAGTAGAATTGTAATGCAGACACATTTTGCTAATAGTCATAATATTTCTATAGAAAATAAATCCTGTCATTTTACTTCTATTCCTGAGTTTCTTGCTTGGAAAAGCAAAACTGAACGTGAAACAACAGCTAAATTTGTAAGAGCTAAAACAAAGTCAGATTTATTAATGTTCAAATGTCATCGATCAGGAAGGAACAGATCTGTAACTACTAAACATAACTTTAGAACACTTGGAAGCTGTAAAATTAATGGTTTTTGTCCTGCTTTTATTAAAGCAAAAATTGTGAATGTTAATGACATTAACGTTACTTATCAATTGATTCATGTTGGACATAAAAATGAGTTGCACTATATTCCATTAACAAATGCAGAGAGGAAAACAATTGCTTTACAGTTGGCAAAAAAAGTACCCTTTAATGAAATTTTAAAAGAGATTCGTAGTTCACTATCTGAATCTTCACTTCAAAGAATTCATTTAACTAGTAGAAAGGATATTCACAATATTAAAAAGGCTTTTGATTTAAATACAATAGCAGTTGAACATCCTTTTGATTTGAAAATAGATGAAAGCATCTATAACATCAAAACAGAAACTTATGAACAAGGTTTTGATCAAAAAACAGGGAGAGTTGAAGAAAGTGGTAATAAAATTGAGAATTATGTAGAGACGTCTTTTGACTTCAGTTCACTAGTAAGTGAAAATTTGTTTTCTGAAGCAGAAAGTGGAAAAGTATTGATTGTTAGAGCTGAGCCAGTCCAAAATACAGAAGAAATTATTAATGAAAGCTGCCTGCTTAATGCAAATGGAGAAGTTGATTATAATGCAATAGAAATTCAACATGCCTTTGATATTCAGACTGACGGAATTGAAAATACCTATGAAGTAGTAGCTGAAACTGTTGAACACACTGTTGATTATAGCACTGAAAACACATTTGAAGTAATTGCAGAAGATGTTGTTAACTCTGATCATATTGCAGAAGAAGTAGGGTGTGTCTATGATTTTAACTCTGAAGTAGTTGGTGACTCTTTTAACATTGACTTAGAGCAAGTTCATTATCCTATCCTTGACACAGAAATTATTGATAATTGTGTCGATAATGCAGAGGAAGCAGTTGAGAATTTAACTAAGGTTAATGTAAAAGAATTCAAGCAGTTTTTGGATCCTAAAGGTTTAATAAATTGGGTACAAAGTTTAAGAAAATCACATAATACTTCAATTGCTGTTTATAAACAACAAGGGATTTTTGATTCTGATTTTCCTGGGCTTAATGTAGAGGATTTCTTGTTGATTTATATGACAGAAGCACAAAAAGATATATTATTAAAGGAGAACAAGGATATTGTTTCTGTTGAACGTGTAACATGCAATAACATTCAGCTATTTGCTTTACTCATTGCAGATGAGACCAGAGATGGATTTCCTATTGCATTTATGTTTACAAATAGAGAAGATGAGACTGTTATGTGTATTTTCTTTGAAAACCTCAAGGCAGTTGTTGGACTTTTGAATCCAAGAGCTTTCATAACTAATATTGAAGAAACATTTTACTCAACATGGATGAAAGTAATGGGAGGTAATACATTGCATTTATATTGTTCCAGATATTTGCTTCAAGCATGGAGAACAGACATTTATAAAATTAAATTAAAAGAAAAAAGGACCCAAATACTTAAAATATTACAAAGTTTATTGTATGAATTGAATGAATCAAACTTTCATAACATGCTTGAAGATTGTCTCACAAAATTGAAACAAGATAAAAACACTTTTGAATTCTTTGAATATTTCCATAAGTTCTATGTGGATAACGGACAATTTAAGAAATGGGCGTATTTTTACAGGGTAAATGCTGGTGTAAATACAAGTATATGTACTGATAGCTTTAATAGAATATTAAAGTATTGTAATTTAAGAGGAGAGAAAACAAGTTTGGCAGATAAAACAATATGTGACATTTTGAACTTATTAAGAGTGAAAGTTTTTGAAGAAGTAATAAAAATAAACAAAGGAAAAGTTGGAAAAAAGTTACGAAACCTCAGGCTTAGACATGGCTATAGTTATACGAATGATTCAGAATATGTAATTCAAGATGAAGATAAATGGCAAGTTTACAATTATGTAGGCACTGAAATTAGTGAAATATATACTGTTAAAAAATTTAAAGATTGTAATGAATGTTTTCTTCGATGTTATCAATGTAACTCTTGTTTCCATGAATATGTTTGCTCATGTTCAGATCATCTAATAAAAAACAACATGTGTAAACACATTCATCTTGTTGCTAGAACTCAAAAACTAATGGAAAACCCCCAAACTGAAACTGAGGATGGCAAAGACATACATAGTTATGTTGACGGTAACGACAATTTCAATTTGAATTTTAATGAAATTGGCATAGAACAAATTTTAGATACTGATTTACCATTTGCAGTAAGGAAAAGACAATTTATTGAAGACCTTAAAAAGAGTTTGGATGAAAGTATTCAGTCTGTAGAAGGACTAGATTATGTGAAGCAACATTGGCAACCAATCTTAGTGGCACTAAAAACCCAAAGCAATACTCATTAAATATGTTTAGAATTGTGATGGATTCACTGTGTATGTATATATATATATATTTAAAGCTTCACTGTAAAATACTTTACAGAAAGGTGATCAAGCTTAAATCTTAGAATATTTAAACTGGATAGATAGCCACCAATAGCTCAGTTACAATGCCATTTACAGAGATGTCATTGATGCTTTTTTTACAAATATAAATGTGAGCAGGAAAACAAATATTTTCACTAAATTTAAAAACTACTTGACTAAGTGAATACGTAGTTGCTTACTTGCTAACATGTTTCAAAGCATTTGTTCCTTTCATGAAGCTATCTTTCTATGAGTAGAGGGTTAGCTTCATAACAGGAACAAATTTTTAAAATACTTCAGCAAGTAAGCAATTACGTATGCACTTAGTTAAGTAGTTTTTAAATTAAGTTTAGTCAGTGAATTTAAGATAATTACATCAAGCAACTTTAGTTTTTGTAATTTTAGAAGCAAACAAAAGTAGTTATTTTGAGCTTCTTGCCCTCTATCTTTAAACTATGTTATTTCAAATGATTTCATAATTATTTATGAAACAGTTGTTGGAGATAATATTTTCTTAAACTGCTAAAGAAAGTGTTATTTTGTTATTTATTAATGGTATTTTTATACAAGCATAATTATAGTCTTATATTTTTCAAAGATTCAATTTTATTTGAACATAAGTTTAAGAAATTATATTTTTTGAACAGACCTTGAATTGTTACCAAAACTTGAAACAGTGCTGCCCATGTTATATATATAGCATATCTGTTACACGTGGCATTTAATATATTTTTTAGATACTTCTGGCAACTCTATGGATAAAAAAAAGTATACATTATGTAGTCCATTACGTTCGGTGAATCTTGTTAATCACTTAATCAATAGTTTATGACTATCCGAACTTTAAATTTAGTAAATTTATTAAAACTTACTGAGACAGAACGTTTTCGATCGCTATGTGCTGATCTTCATCAGTGTCTTCTGGTTGGAGATGTTGGGTCGAGCGGTGACGGTTTTAAACGTAGGTTTCACTAGTATCAAAGAGTATGTGTGATTTGTATTGTGTTTGTTCGTTTAATATGTTTGTAATTTGTGTTTTTGTGTGTCTGTAAATTTCATATTGTTCTAGTGTGTTGAGATGTGGTCCTTTTTTGTTGATGTGTAGGATTTCTAGGTTATGGTAAATGTCTGTGTATTTGTGTCCTGTTTCTTTTAAGTGATTGTGAAGTGTTGAGTTTGTGTTCCTCGGCTCTTTGTTTAAAGCTACGACCTGTTTGTCCAATGTAGAATTTGTTACATTCGTCGTAGTTCAGTTTATATATGCCTGGTGCTTGTAGTTTATCTTTGTTGTTGGTGTTGTGTTGTATTTTGTATTGTAACTTTTTATTAGTTTTGTATGCTATTTTGTATCCTAATTTTTGAAATTTGGGAGCTATTTTGTTTGTTGTTTTGTTTATGAATTTTAATGTGACGTATTTGTTTTCCCTGTCTGTAGTGTTAATTTTAGTGTTTTTTGTATTTTGTACCATAGTTTGTCTTTTTTTGTGGTGTTGTATCCATTTGTGTATGCTAAATATTTAATTGTGTCTAGTTCTTTATTTATGTTTTTTGTGGTCATTGGGACTTCTTTATGTCTATGGAGCATGGATCTGAAGGCAGCGTGTTTGTGTTGAATAGGGTGGTTTGAGGTGTTGTGGATAAGTGTGTTTGTCGTTATAGGTTTCCTGTAAAAGTTGAAGCTGTGTTTTTGTGTTGTGGCTTTTTGTTATGGTTAGATCGAGGAAGTTTAGGGATCGGTTGGTTTCAATTTTTGAAGCGAAGCTTTGGGTCCCTAAACTTCCTGGACCTAACCATAACAAAAGCCACACACAAAAACACAGCTTCAACATTTACAGGAAACCCATAACGACAGACACACTTATCCACAACACCTCAAACCACCCTATTCAACACAAACACGCTGCCTTCAGATCCATGCTCCATAAACTTATAGAAGTCCCAATGACCACAGAAAACATAAACAAAGAACTAGACACAATTAAATATTTACCATACACAAATGGTTACAACACCACAATAATAAACACACTATGGTACAAAATACAAAAAAACACTAAAATTAACACTACAGACAGGGAAAACAAATACATCACATCACCATTCTTAAACAAAACAACAAACAAATTAGCCCGCAAATTTAAAAAAATAGGATACAAAATAGCAAACGAAACTAATAACAGGTTACAATACAAAATACAACACAACACCCACAACAAAGATAAACTACAAGCACCAGGCGTATATTAACTGAACTGCTACGAATGTAACAAATTCTACATTGGACAAACAGGTCCCAGCTTTAAACAAAGAGTCTAGAAACACGACACAAACACTCAGACATTTACCATAACCTAGAAATCCTACACATCAACAAAAAAGGACTACATCTCAACACACTAGAACAATATGAAATTTACAGATACACAAAAACACAAAGTACAAACATATTAAACAAACAAACAATACAAATCACACATACTCTTTGATACTATCGAAAAACTACCTTTAAAACTGTCACCGCTTGACCCATCATCTCCAAGCAGAAGACACTGATGAAGATCGGCACATAGAGATCGAAAACATTCTGTCTCAGTAAGTTTTAATAAATTTTTCTAAATTTAAAGTTCGGATAGTCATAAACTATTGTTTAAGTGATTAATATAAATTAATTGCTCTAGGGTTTTAAATATAATATTTCTAATCCTACCTATGTAAAATAATATAATATTTTCTATAAATTATAATAAGTTTCACCTGTTTATAGTTTATATAGAAAGAACAAATATATATATATATATATATATATATATATATATATATATATTTTTTTTTTTTTTTTTTTTTTTTTTTTTTTTTTTTTTTTTTTTTGTAATCTTCACAATATATATATGATTATGTTACAGAGAATTGTACTTTTTATGGATATTGCTTAACACAGTGTATTTTTTATTTACAAATGTTTTAACAATTATAATTCTATTAGATAATATTATACAAAACAAAAATTATATTTTTAAATAACACTTACAAATTACGTATAATTTTTCTGGTAATATTCCTATTTAGAGGTTTTAGCATTCTTTCTAGTACACCAGTAATACAAAACAAAAATTATATTTTTAAATAACACTTACAAATTACGTATAATTTTTCTGGTAATATTCCTATTTAGAGGTTTTAGCATTCTTTCTAGTACACCAGTAATACAAAACAATACTTTACAACATAAACAAGACATACTGTGTCAATTAATTTTAAAAAACCTGACCCATTGAAATGTATACTTATGGAGGATTGTAATTAGTCACTTTTGGTTATCCCTACCTTGATAAACCACCACAGAAGAATACCCATATGATCCATTCTTCTCAAAGCCTTTTCCTATTCCCCCATAAATCCTTCTTTCTATAACTTAGTGTATTAGATATTAGACAGTTTCTTATACCCTCTATAAAAAGTAGAAATGGATTTAGTTCAGGTATGAAATGAAGTGACTCTCCTATTTTTCAGGCCACAATATTTTATAATCTGATCTCAGTTTTAGATGTGTTTACAAACCTTTCCACTTACTTAAAGAAATGCCATTTAACAAGAATAATTACTGAAAAACATTACTCATGGTTTAAAATTTATTGTTCACATCCATTTTAGGAAATTGATTGAGGCAATGTTTTGTAAACATAAATTCAAAAGTTTTATATCATTTGTAAAAAAAATGCAGAAGTTTTATAGTTGTAGATTTGAGTAATGATTGAAACAGCTTTTAGTTTTCTAGTTGTTGGTGTATATATTTCAAAATAAAAAAAATTGGTAATTATTTGTAATATGCCTTGTAAAGTTGTGAATAAAACTATTATAAATGTTTATTTAAAAAATTTACTTTCCAGGTCTTATATACAAACATTATCCTAGAATTTCAAATCTAAGAAGTGACTCATGGTATTGAAATAAATCATTGAAATGCTATGTGGAAAACTACAACAATTGTCATACTGAAGTATATTAGTTTGTTAAAGTTATTTTTTTATTTATTATTTGAAATTTAGCTTGATTTTATCACAAAGAAGATTAAATTAAAAATAGAAACTTTAGTGTTATGCTACAAAGAAAGCCTTACCTCTATATATCGTAATTTTTCATTAACACCTACTCTATAAATGTTTTCAGAGCCATCCTTTACATAACGCATAATTGTTAAGCTTTGTCCAATTATATCTAGGCATTCATGTAAGGTGGCAAGATGTATATATATATATATATTTGTAGCTTTGAAACACTGTTTTCTTGTATTCACTTATCACTTTCACTATGTGTACTTAAATACCAAGTAAGATTCTTGTTTAAGTACATATAGTGAAAGTGATATATATTACTATTGTAAATACTTTTATCCATCACTAAGTGCAATAATTTTACCTTGTGTGATGAGGCACCTTCCGGTCACTTGACCATTGTCGAATCACTGATTATTTTTCTGGTGTAATGGACAACGTAAAATATCAAGATATATATATATATATATATATATATATATATATATATATATATATATACAGTAAACTCCCGATTATCCGTGGGCGGATTAACCGGTTTGCGGATTATCCGGGGTCTGCCATTCTTTTACAAATATCCAATTTTTATTCCAATCAGATTCATGTGTTTAAATTTCCAAACGGTGAATTACGA
The DNA here is from genome assembly GCA_036971475.1 of Prosapia bicincta. NCBI lineage: Eukaryota > Metazoa > Arthropoda > Insecta > Hemiptera > Cercopidae > Prosapia > Prosapia bicincta. The sequence continues at coordinate 1,422,756 of JBAIZL010000406.1, forward strand.
CGTAAATACATATAAGGCTTAATAGAAGTTAAGATGAAGGAAATAGATATGTAAATATGTACGTACTAATTTTTACATTGAAAGGGAAGCATCCCGACGCGGGCCAGCGAAATAAAAGGGGCGAGCAGACTACTGTATATAAGAGACAATGACAAAATGCTTGGACGCCCGAAAACCTAATGTGTATCATAAGATTGTAAACAAATGTCAGCTAATCTCGGCTATAAATAGTCTAGGACAGTGACATATGCATTATCCATGTCTGTCATATACATTATCGATCTTTATGGCTTTGTAACACACGTGACACAAGTAGACACTGTGCGACAAAATGGTTCTCAAGAAACTTAGATCGCACATTAAAGCTAAATCAATGCTCACAAAAAAACAGATGAAAGTGACAGATTTTTTTGTTAAAAAGTGAAAGTATTATGTGTAAAGGAAATTACATATGTACATGCATACTTACTTTTGACATATACTTATGTACGTATTGTAAATAGTTAGACATATCAATGTACATGTGTTAATCCGTCAAATACATTGACATTTTAAATTATTTTCTGTATTTATTTTGTCCTCTGAAGATTATTTGTGAATTGCATTAACCGGGGTCATTATTTGTGTAACTTATGGTATAATAATCGATTATCGATCGCTTTGCATATTCTTTGTTCATAGCGGATTATCCGGGGAATTCGTTATCTGGCGTTGCCGGGCCACCCTATTCCACGGATAATCGGGAGTTTACTGTACATCCTTGTACAAAATTCAGGAGACATCTTCATTATTGTCTGTTGTCCCAACTGAGAACTAAAATTTAAAAAAAACAGATAAGGCTCAGGTTTCTATAAGTCCTTTGTATGTTTTGGTAACTTGGTCCATGATCCTGTTACTCTGTTATTATTTTCAAGGCAAGAAAATATTCGAATAAAAAATTCATTATATCTGAGAGCAGCTTGTCTTTAAGGTCAGTAACAAGTAAATCCTATTTTGCAGAGGTATTGTTTTAAAAGTTTTAGGCTTAAACTTTTGCACTGTTACTGTTGTTTTATCAGTGTCTGATTGGAAATAAAGTTAGACAATCTGAATTTAAAATGAGTTGTACACAAACATTGTATTTAGCCCTCTTGTCATTTAAAATAGCTAAAAGGTATGAACTTTTGGTAATTTGCAGTACAAATATAATGTGTGGCTTTAAAGAAATATCTATAGATGAAATTATTATATATCATATTTGGTTCTTCTCAAGAGAAATATTTAAAAACTGAGTTAGATACCTACATGTCTCCATTCAGTTAATTATTAAAGCATATAAATTATTGTTAAAGCATTATTTGTAAATAGCAAATCTCAAACTATCATCCAGTTTTTGATAGATCAATGAGGACCAATTAACTACATAATAATTGTTGATGTTTTTGCTATTAGTAGTGGCTTGCTTTTTTCTTAAAAAATCTGTACAAGTAGGCTAAATTATATATTTATATAAAAGTGGAACATAACAGAGACAAGCTGTAGGTGAAAAAAGAATGTGAACTATATGAAGCCTTATACTTTGGACACAGAGTTACCTGAAGAGTTTCTGTTTAGCCTTGCAAATCTTTACAAAGATCTCCCTGAAACTAAAAGCCTTCATATTCTCTTTACCTCTTTGATAGCTGGATGTCTTTCCTAAGAAGTGTTTGCTGATGAAGTGTGTATAGTCTGGAGACAGACTAAAGTTAGAACAAAGCGAGGTGAGATACAAAGCATTGGCGGTAAGCTTACAAGAGGTTGCGCAATAGTGATTCTGCATTTAACAAGAAAGTTTAAAACCGCACTAATTAAACTCAAATAATTCATAAGCAAATCAACAAAAAAACTGAATTTAACAAGAATATAAACGAAAAGTTATCATTAAAACCTTAACTACGCACTTACCCGAGGTAAGGAGTGATGCAACTTTATGAAGAGCGAGGTAGTGGAGTTTCCACAGTACTGTGGTCGTCGGGTGCTGTAGAGACGTCTTGACGGCGATAAAGTCACTAAAACTTAATTTAAACAATGAGTAAAATGTACAAGTTTAACATTACAAAGTCACTTATAATTCGAATACCACGAGGCGGCGCACTACAAAGTTTCAATATCGATTAAACTGAAATACAGTTTACCAGCGCGACGATTTATGGTTCAGATTGGCAGTCGACACTGACCCGAACTTTCACACATATTACTTCTACGAATAATTGAGGTTCACCGCTAATACAAACTACTAAAGGCTAGTACTTGAAAATTGGCTACCATGAAAACGCCATTACGGAAAACGAGGTGCGGTGTAAATAGGACTGAACGAAGTCGAATGACGAAACACTTGTGCTAAGCCGGAAAAACCGTACATAAAATAGAGAAGAAAGGAAGGCAGTAATACCAACATGAGAACACTAAATCGTCTACAACGACGTTCACAAAGATACATTGGCTAAAATGCTGGCCACAGGTCAAACGTCATCGAGGATCAAGAGACCAGTTGTACAGCTGAGGAATGTCGCGGCAAAATATGAAAATACAAAACCTGCACTGAACGAAGTGACTTTTTCATTATCCTACAAAATTACTTTCTCATAATAGCACTCGTGCTATACACTCGCACAATAGCATGAAATAATTTTAGAAGAACTGACCAAAGAATTGTTTAAATTATTTAATATATGATTGCTTCAAAGGTATGAAGTTATAAAACAAACTCATTGGATTTTTAATTTCATTGTAGTACATGTGTGTATATTTATATAACTTGGTTGATTACTTGAATTTTGTAATTCCAAATTTACAAAATTTAAAGTTCGGATAGTTATAAACTATTGTTTAAGTGATTAATTTGTTGATTGGTTATTACAATAGGCTACTGTATTTGATTAATATCTTGTATTGTAGTTTTGGGTATATTGTTAATTATAGACATAGAATTAATTAGGCGTTTGTAAAGTACAATAAGAAATCTTATACAAATCCACAAATATAATTCCATTGTTTTGCTAAAACATTGATAAACGTTCACTACATAACATAAAAAACACATTTGTCACCAATCTTTTTAAAAAATATGGTTAGGTAGTTATAATACCTTACTCACAAGAGTATATTTTTAAAAAATGTTAATAATAAACACAATGTTTTTAGAAACAATTATAATTTATTGAATAGAATTTCTAATTAAAGATTACAAAAACCTTTTCTATTTAAATAATAACAAACCATGATTACAAGAAATAAATCTAAGCTACAAAAATAAATAAATTCAGTAAAGACTTATAAGATCTAAACAATAAATTCAGAAAAAAATGTAAAGTCAATTCAAATTGAAATCACTACTTTGGAAAGAATTGTTCTTTAAAAGTAAATTTTAATCCATCATTGAAAAGGTGATTTAAAGGCATCCATTAAAAAATTATAAGAATTTTGGAGACTTGCAGCATAGTCTGGTATTGGCACAGAAACCGATTTTTTAGAATCCTTTAATTTTTGCAACTTTTTCTTTTTCTTTGTCAAAGGCTGTTCATGAAAGTTTAATAATTTAATACTGCCTTTTTGGCTTGTAGGAAATTTCAAGTAATTATTCGTAGGCCTGTACTTATCAGAAGAAACTAGACTTATACTTTTTGGTTCAATAATTGTTTTCACTGATCTTTCAGGATATATTTGCTTCCGTTTCATGTTGGTCTTTTCCGGTGTAGATCTCTGTAATAGATCTGTTTTAAGTGCTTGTGATTTGGGTTCTTTTTTTAAAAGAAAATGTTTAGTAGGTAAGTTTGGCTGTTGACCTAAGTCAGTTAGAACGGAATTGTTTAGATAACACCATTCAAGAGGAATTATATTTGGATTGTAATTTTGTTCTACTGACTTCTGCAAATCATTGACAAATTCAGAGATTATTTTTTTGCTCTTATCCACATTATTGATTTCAGTGTTGATCATACCAGTGGTAGTGAAGGTGTTCATACATCCTGCCAACATAGATACCCAAGTATCACTGTCTACATTAGCCAATTCCAATATTTCTTTCAACTCAATGGCCCACTTTTCCATGTTTGATCGAGGTAAGTAAAAAAATGATGCTAGCAACTGTAATTTAACCTTACTTTGGAGATCAGGAAAACAATATTTTATGTTTTTTAGTATATCAGAGTTTAACATTGAGCATATTGAGCCATTAGTCCAGTAATCAGATCCTGAACCAAATTTATTATATAACCATAACACTGTATCATTGTATGACATTGATGTCTTCATATTATGCATCATATAGGTGTCTATTTCACAAGCAACAAAATGCTATTTTTATACTTTAAACTATTTATTTGACAACAGGTAAAAATCAGTACATTACTAGAACCGATATTATTTTGAATATTAAATTGAACTTTAAATTAAAAGTATAAGCTACTTATGCACAACTCTTCACCACTTGCAAATCTCTCTAATGATGATTTTTTCTTATTACTCCATCTGCATAACAATTCTATAATAAAACAAAATATTATTTATAATAGCATTAAATTAAAATATTAATTACTCTATAAAATATTATTAACATTATTTGATTCTATTTGCAACTTGAGCTACTAGTTTTATACTATAGGCGCGTATCCAAGGGGGGGTCAATGGGGTGATCGCCCCCCCCAACCTTCAAGTACTTTGGGTTAAAAATCGACAATATATTATTAAATTAGGACTTTTTCGATAATTAAGTTATTATATATTCTCAAATATAAAATCCTAACTGTAATAAATGTAATAATAATTTTGTAACATTGTAATGCTCTTTGAATAATTAAAAAAATAGAATCACTTATCAAATGCTAGTCTATGTTTATAAACACGATCGAATTTTAACTTAATTTACTTCAGTTAATTCGTCTTTTATTGTAAATAAGAAATACAATTTTAATTTGAAAATGTGACGCGTTCCCTCGGCCTACCCTCGTAAACGTCTAAACGTTTTAACAACAGATAGCGCTAGTGAAGTTTAGTCTCGAATCTCCTGATTCTCCATGGAAAGAGCTTATGAGCTTGGTACATGGGCAATCAATCCCGTTTCCTTCATTCGCGGTAGGGATACTAACCGCATGCGCATGTGAGACGGAGGTAGCTCGCTAGAGGTTGGCTGCCACGAGGGCTGGGCAGGTTTTGGGGGCTCAGACCCGGGTAAAAAAAAAAAACATAATTTTCAATACGTAATATTCGCAGTTGACTCCGGTATTGTTCGTGTTGGAAGAATAACTACTTATATTAATTAATAAACAATTTTTATAATAATAGCTTATTATGAAATTATTAATATTCTCTAGCCATAAGTGTTATCGAAACTGGAATAATTATTACTAGAGTTTATTATTCAACTACGAACTATTAATTTTAGTATAAATTTAATTTTCATTTGATATTTGTTTCTATTGTTAAATAAATAATACTTATAAAAATTAAAATCATTAAATATTTTCAAATTTTAAGCATTTTTGTTACATGTTTTTACATACACGCACGCACGCTGCAACGTCCCTCCCTTTTCCTCGTGCTGCGGCGCGCGTATGTTCTGCTCCGCATCGTTTCGTTTTTGATGTTTCATTTTGTTGCAGAATAATATATTTATTATATATTTATATATCTGCTGCTCACGCCGTTTTGTGTACCGTGTTAAGATCCCTAAATTTTGTCTTGTGTTCCCGCGTAATGTACCACGCCCAAATGCAAGTCTATTCCCGCTGACATCTACCTTAACGTTTGTATGACCTTCCCTAAGTTGGTTGGCAGGTTTGTTGGGTCTGTATTTAGTTACACATGTCAGTAAAATAGTCAGCTGGAAAGAAACAAAATTGTTATGAACACACACAATTTTCAAAGAATCTTACCACCTCATGAGATCTGCAGGCTCAGCAGAGGGACATGCAAAATATGATCATGTCTAAGATACCTTTTTTAAAAGGCCCCTGTGTTCTTTAAACATGATCTGCCAGTAGACATCGTCTCTGGGCTTCAATACAAAAAAACAACTAATTTTTAGAATAGCTCAATAAAATTGTTCTCAGCAGAGAACTCGTTTAAAAAAGCATTAGGTTCTGAATTTTATATATTTATTGATTAATGAAATTTAACTAAAACTGTACTCTGATTTTATAATCATTATTTATCAGTTGGAAAAAACTAAAAGGTTTTATTGGTTGTTCAACACAGGATAAATTCAAATACTGTAAGTTTTTATAATGCATTTAATTACTGATTTTAACTAAACTAATTCTATATATATCTATATATATATATATATATATATATATATATATATATATATATATATATATAATGCATCAATTGCCCCCCCCCCCTAATGCAAGTCGCTGGATACGCGCCTGTACTAAAACACTTGCAACATTTATTAATATGTTACAAGGTCTGAGGTGACAATGGGATACATCTCCCAAACGGTCATCCTCAGTAAACAAAAAAATAAGTGCTGTTGTATGGAAATGGATAATTCACTAATTACTTAGAATAATTTACTGTTGCTTAATAATAATACACAAACATCTCTAACCACAAATATTTTTATTCTCTGAGGATGCTTACTTCCTAACAAAACGTACAGAGGTTTTTGTGTATTATTTATTAAAATGTTTTAATATATGTTCAAATGTTTTAGTAATGTATTTGAATAATATATGTTGAAATCAGTAAATTAAACAAGATCTTGACACCATTATTGAAAAGAGGCAAATATATCAGAAGAATATACAGAAAATTAATTTTGCATTATCCATTAGGTATTTTTAATTTTTAGGTCACATATTTTAAATTAAGTATTCTTGTTTAACATGAGAAATTTTAGGATCATTAGATAGGTTGATGTAAACAAAGCTGATTTTTCTGACTGACATTTTAAAATAATAAAATAAAAGTTTCTATTGCCATGTGCTTAACTATAATATAAATAGCTGTAACAAATTTGAAGTAGCATTAAACTATGATTGAAAATTGTGACTAAAGATGGCAGTTAAGATAATTTTGTTTTTTTCTAATTTAAGTATAATATTTTCAATCTGTAAGTTCATTTATTAAGTTTTTGTTTTGAGGCAAAAAGCATATTTCATCCTTGATTGTAAGATAAAGTACAGAATTTCACACTAGTTTGGAGCCTTAATCCTATTTCTTACCTAAGCAAAAAATTGAAGTGAAAAATTACTTTTGAATATTCAATAAACTATAATTTTGTTTACTTTTTGTTGATAATTTTATAAATGCAATCACCAATGGACTTGTTTGAGTTTTAAAGTTGTGCCATTCTCTTTACATATATAAGGAGAAAATCAATTATCTCTGAATTAATACTCTTATTAATAATTTAATACATAAGTTTTGAGTCAAATCAAACAATTTTAAAGGTTTATTTAAAGGCAGTGTAATAAATTCAAAACCGCAAAACATTTTTTAATAAATTAAATACATTACACTTAACCAATAAAAATATCAAAGTTTGTAACTTCATACAATTAATTAATTGTCTATCCATTTCTTCCAATTGTAACTGTAGTGATGGATAGCAGATAATTTTTTGACATGAGAGCTAATCCTGTAATACAAATTGTTCCAACACATGCCTGTTTTTTTCCAAAAGGTTGTTCAAGGCCAGATTTAAATTCCTCCATATAAAGAATTAATGTGATCTAAAGTATTCGTTCGGGTTATCGTGTATAATGATTTGCAAACTTAAAAGGAACATGCATGCAATATCAATGTTTTAATAGTCACTCAGTAACAGACAAAAACTTATCAAATTTAAATTGAAAATAACTTTGTAGTGGACAGATGATCAGGATATTTTAGAACTGAAGGCAATTTAGATATTGAACTTTGCAAGAATAAATTTTCAGAAAAACCATACAATAAAGTAAAATTTTCCAATAAGAGCAAACAAATGAAAAGAAGTGAAATAACTTCTAACACCAATATTTATAATGTAGATAAGCAATTTTTGTGGTATGTTTAGACATATGTAATTTAGAAGATAGACTTTACATATTGTCATATAACACATATTCCATAAATTATTCATCTCATCAATCTTTAATTATTAAATATCGAAATCATGTTGCAAAAGTGTTGTAATAGCAAAAGTGTAATAAGATTTTAATTATTACTTAACTGTTACCATTGTAGTTTACTGAAGTAATTATTTTTTTAAATAATTAATTGTTGCTAATGGTAAAATTAATTAATTAAAATAAAATTAATTTCAATAGTATACTTATTTTTGATTTAAACTGAGATATTAGGAAATACTGAAATATTTTTCAGATTGTTTTAAAAGTTTTCATGGGTTTAATATTGTGAACGGGTTCTTTTGAATCAATCATGTTTTTTATAAATAACAATAATTTTAGAAGAGATAAAATTATTTTATTATATTCATTAACCATTTGCAAGTCAATTTCTGTTAATTTATAGGGTGTTGAAAATGTGATGCATCATAGTCATTTGATGTAGTCATATTTTGTGGAGTTGAGATGATCGGTGAAGTTTGACTGGTAGTTATTGTTTGTTAGTCCTTTTATATGTTCTTGGTAACATGTGTAGAATGACCTCCCTGTCCTGCCTATGTAAAAACTGGGGCAAGAACTGTAAGTTATTTGTAAACTCCAGTGGCGTTGTAAATGTTGTTGGGCTTAAATTATTTATTGAGAGTGTTGTGTGCGGAGCAGGCTATTTTGTAGTTGTATTTTCATGGTGTGTTGGTTAGATTGTGAGTTTTGGATGATCTGTATGGCATTGATAAGTATTTTATGGGATTGTCGTATTGTGTGTTTGTATTTGGGTTATTAGGTTTATTTTTTAGGTGGTTGTATAATTTGTCAATCATTGTTGTGTTGTGTCCGTTAGTTTGTGCCATATGTTTTATGGTGTTTAACTCCTGGTCGTGTTCTTCTTTGACTAACGGTGATTTAAGCAGGCGTTATATCATGGTTTTGTAAGTGGCTAGTTTATGTTGGTGTGGGTGGTTTGAGGAAATATGAATGGTCGTATTGGTGCTGGTGGGTTTTCGATAGCCTACTCCACACACAACACTCTCAATAAATAATTTAAACCCAACAACAAAATCAACGACATTTACAACGCCACTGTAGTTTTCAAACTAACTTGCAGTTGGGTTGCCCCAGTTTTTACATAGGCCAGACTGGGAGGTCTTTCTACACACGTTACCAAGAACATATAAAAGCATTAACAAACAATAACTACCCATCAAACTACGCCGATCATCTCAACTCCACAAAACATGACTACATAGACATAACATCTAACCTACAAATTCTTCATAAACAACACAAAAATAACCAACGCTACACAACCGAACAATACGAAATATACAGACACTTCAAACTACACCCTACACACATACTCAATACACAATTACTTTACAACTCACACACAATTTTTGACATCGTAACTCCTAATACTCACAAAATACACCCACAACACCAAAATATCCCACCCCCACCCTAACCTACGAAAACCTTGAGATTAGTTACGATCTGAGTTGACAGTGGGACACCTCTCCCGAAACGGCCGTCCTCAACAAATATAACTAAGTGCTACTATAGGCAAGTTTGTAAATATAGTATTTACAAGTGTTTAGTGAAAACTAGTAGCTTACGTGAAGATGGAATCAACAAATATATAAATTTTTGTAAATTTGTTAAAACTTACTGAGACATGTATGGTCATAAACTATTGTTTAAGTGATTAATTAAGATTCGCCGGACGTAATGGACTACAAAATTCAAGAACTAAAAAAAATTAAATTACAAGTTTCACTCACAGTTAAATCAATTTATAACATGAGGTTCACTAAAAATGTGATGTTGATGTTAAGTAAATCTAAAATGTAACTAAAAATCATGAATGCCGAGTATAACAATAAACATTTGTATTAAATAACATCTTGGCACAGAAAAGTAGATATAGAAGAGAATGTGCGAGGTGTCTTAGATAGCGAGAAGAATTGATTCTGGTTAGGCAAGTGTCTTGTCCCACACTAATTAAACCAAAGTAAAACTAGAGTTCACAAAGCATGATGTCAATTGAGATTTTATATTTAGTCGACATTTGAATAGAGTTGCATAGGAAAGGAGAACTGCACTGTGCTCATGTAGGCCAAAAGATGTGCATTGGTGTTAGATGCTAAATTTGACAGACTGTATTGAATTATCTGCTACTACCAGCTGAGTAAAGTACAGATATAGTGAAGATGTTAGATTCTGTACTTAACATATATAGTGTTTAAATGTTAGTATGGTTATTCCTTCTCATTTAAATTGATTTGCTCAACCATTTAATTTATGGAACTTACTACCATTGACCTCTATTATCTTATAGGTTAGTCATTGTTTTGTACATTTGAATTAATCTTCTTATGTCATCTACAGTATCATTATACTAACAAATCACTATCATGTTTACACTTTCACCCACTATCATTATATACGTCTTCATTATGTCCCTAATCAAAGTCATTAACTATATTGTTTTACATGAATTTTATCTATATGCCTAAATTAATTTCTAAGCCATAGTCCAAAATTACTTTACCTAATAAACTATTCTTTCAGTCAACCAGCAATTTTTGTTCCCTTGATAATTATGACCTTAAACATAATGTTTATAATATTCAAATTGTAATGGAATAAATTAAATTTAATGGTGTGCATTTGTTAAAAATTCTATGTAGGTTATAGGCCTATGGCAAATCAAGATAAAATTTAATGAAAAAGAACACCTTGATATAGGAACAACTCTCTCTCTCTCTCTCTCTCTCTCTCTCTCTCTCTCTCTCTCTCTATATATATATATATATATATATATATATATATATATATATATATATATATATATATAAGTTATATGAACGAGTTATGTGAACCTTTCATAATAAAATGCGTGCTAGGAAATTTCCTGCTTACGCAGCTTTTGTTTTATATAGATGGTGAGAACAGATCCCCGGCAGTGTGTAACTCGCCTCTGTATCGAACAGACATCTTCCACTCCAATTGAGTGCATATCAATTGAATTGTTTTATTAAGTAATTTATGTAACAGTTTTCTAAATTAATTGTTATTAAATTAAATAAAGGTTTATAAAAATAAAAATCATTTTTAAAAACCTTTCCAGCTTAATATAACACGTAACTTATATATATATATATATATATATATATATATATATATATATATATATATATATAACCAACAACGAATGTGAACCCAACAACAGTTGAAGTGTGAATCAACAACAGTCCACACTTCAACTGTTGTTGGGTTCACCTTGTCAATGCTAGATGAGATTCTAGCGAAACGCCGGAACTGTGATTTTATGCACTGCAAAATGAGCGGATATACTCTGGATAACAACTCTTCATCATATATATATATATATATATATATATATATATATATATATATATATATATATATATATATATATATATATATATATTTAACTGGCTAGTAAAGAGTCTCTTTAAATGATGAGTTTACAGAAAAGTTTGAGTTATTTTATTTTAAATGTTAATGTTATGAAATGTGTATTTACCGGTGTTTCGCTAGAATCTCGTCCAGAATTTATGAAGTTAAAACCCAACAGCTGAAGTGTGAGTTGACTTTCATAAACGTTTAATGTTTACTCCGTAAAAGTAAAAATAATGTAAAGTCTTACTAAACACAGTTTAGGCCTATCAATGTTTATTCTCAGTATAAAGCAGTTACTCTGCTTCCCGGGGTTGTTTAATGTAAATTAAATTTGTTAAATTAGCAAATCAAAACTTACGTTATGACTTTTTGCAGCACAACTAACTTTCTTCTGATTCCTAAACAAACAACTGACGTTACAGTGTTAAAAACTTTGGTTACAACCACTTGTTTTAATCTTAAACATACCCAGCAGATTATAGGGCGTACAAGTTTTATATGCGTAGTCGCGCAGATAGAAGAGAATGGGGAAAACGGCCGGCTGTGGAAGGGCTGACACGTTAGATGCTTGTGAGTACACACATGCATTCGTTGTAGGAATGATAGAAGTTGATGTTTTTACTCAACTGATGTGCATGCATCAGTTGCCGTGTGTGTGTGTGTATATATATATCACTTTCACTTATGTACTGTAAGTACATATTGCCAACAATTCAACCTTCTTTGATTGATATAAGCGAAATGTGACTATTGTAGTGCTTATAAATATGAAATAATATGCCCTTAAATCTTTTGAATCATAAATTTTATAAATTTCTTATAGCTACAAAATTTCCGATTTCAAGTCGTTGTGATAGTCTCCTGTTTTCTGACCTGCTCTTAAGACCAAAGGGCATTTTTGCAGCTTGAGCGTGTGCAAGTTCCTTTGTCAAACAGACTAGTTGTCTTCGGTTGAAGGCATTTTAAATACTGTATTAAAAAAAAAATGTTTTGGTTGATACACTACACAGTCACACCAATTAAAACGATAACGAAACTATCTGCTGTGTTGTGCATTTCAGCCAGTCAGCTGTCAAATCCCCCTCCACTGCTGCACTACCCGCACCACTATTTCTCCCCGCCATCTTATCTGTCGACTGTGCATACGCAAACATAGTTTTATCTGCTAAGTAGGGCCTACAGTGATTTGCAGATGAGATTCCTATGTCGCCTCTGTCATGTCGACTGACTTCTCTTACGCATAAAATATATTAGCCTTTGTTTTTCTAAATATTGTGCGCTGATTGTGTTTGACTAAAAATAATTTATTTTCTTATTTGATGGATAATTGCTTTCTCAATCTTGTTTCTCATAGTTTTTAAAGATATACTAAAACTTTACCTAATTATCTATAGGTCTACTATACTAGTTTCAACTACCTAATTTTAATTATTATGATTTAGTAGGCTAATATTAACTTACTTGTGGCCCTTCAGTTTATTAGTGCTATTTGGAAGTATTTCTGCATGTATGTTTTAATAATACTGTTGATCTCGTAAAAGTAGTACTGGTTTGTTAAAAATGAGAAACTCGTCAAAAATATAACGATAGGCCTTCAATATAATAGAGAAACTACCCTATAATAATCGTACGCCCACGAATATTTAACCAGACAACAATCCTACGTTGAAGTATTGATTGAAAAAAACTGCAGTTCAACACATAACTTATCAGCTTCGATCTAACATACTTTAGTTAAATTTACATCTAATTCTAAAACATTAGATTAAATTTCGACTTGATCATAAAACATTCCATTTCATATAAAATGGAATTAGCAATATAACGGCGCCATACAACCAGTACAATTTTACATCTCTGAAACAAACATTAGACTACCGATTATTGACTGATTTTATACTTCAATAAAAAAAATGGAGTAATAAATAACTACTAGGTTCAGTGGTATGTCAGAACATACTTCATGGAAGAAAAAAAAACAAAATTGTGTATCGACACAAATAAACATAACCTCAAAACAACAGTCAGTAGGAAAATGAAGCAACAAACGTGAGAAATACTTAATAAAAATGAAGTTATATATATAAAAAAACTAAGGTAAAATATTAAAACAAGTACAAATAATTCGTTGAAATGAAGTAAAAATACTCACCATCAATGACTAAAAAAAAATTGTGAACTTTTTCATTCAGTGACTCTAGTTCAACAATATCCTAGGTAACAAGATGTTAAATGTATGTAGGCTATAGGCCTACTGTACAGATTTTCATTGTACATAATTTTACGTAATAGTTTAGAATAAGTAGTTAGTGAAAAATATTATATTACCTAATATTTATGACGCCGTTAGTGGCCCTGTTAGCTGTAATACGTATACTACTGTAATTGAAACTGAAAAATATTTATTGTATGCATTCACTAGTCTAGATTCACGCATGCGTGTAACTAGTTCATATAAGGTTTTAACGGTTGTATAACTTTACACAAAACTTTATTACTTTATGAAGAGTCATTCATATAATATTTCTCCCCACTGGTAACGTTTGCTCATTGTCAAATTATCTTAGAAAAAATTATTCTGTAATTTAAATGTGAATTTACTAAAGATAGTATGAAATTTATATAAAATGTTACAAAACCGTCAAATTTGAAGAATATTTAAGGTGTCTTCCAGGTGTCTAACCTAAAATCCTATCACTACATCTACTGCCCCTGTAAAGTCTCGGGGTTGTAATGTAGTGGAAAGAGGGCTGGTTTTGTAATGTAGTGAAGAGAGTAAACGCTTTAGTGATGACAGTTTTAGCGACTGTCTGGAAGTTTTTATAAATGTTAAGTGTGTAAATTAATAGCCCTAGTTAATTAGTTAGTTTAAAATTACCAAAATATTTATTAAACCCCTGTAAGAACGTACCCGTAATCAAGTTGAGTTTCGGCCAATCGTTGACTAAACTTATTTCCCCTTAGTCTATGGGTTTGGGTCTTAAATAAAGACAGCTTAGGGTCAATAATAGATATCTATTTAGTGCATTTAGTTGCGGGAGCCACTAGGGAATGTAGTTTGTTTCATTCTATGAAAGCAGTACAAGTAATACGTAGCCAGGATTCTGGGAAGAAGGAGGTTCAGTCCAAATGGAGCGGGGGAGGGGGATACATACCTTTTTATAATGGCGCTAGTAAAACTTATCAAATAATTTATATGGTTTAGGTCTAAGTTGATGGTTTTTTTACAAATTAAAATAATTAGGTAAAAATATAGTCTTAATGACGTTGGTTTTGAAAAAAAAATTAATATGTAAAACACGAATGTCAACTTTTTGTCGCGGAAAATACGGAAAGTTATTTTTTTCACATTTCAAATGTTAGTCTGTAATGGCATGTAGGCCTATAGCGTGACCGCAGTAGCGACAGCGCACTACACTACGTCTAGATTTGGTTGTAATTTTATACAGCATTACTATCTATGTATATTAAAATATATGTAGGAAGTATCCAGTCAGTATAGATTTGGTTATACTTTTATTCAACATTACTATCTACCTATATTAAAGTATAACTACGAAGTATCAAGTCAGGATAGATTTGATTATAGTTTTGGTAAATATTTAGATTTATTGACGATAATTACATTCAAATCTATCCTGACTGGATACTTCATAGGTATATTTTAATGTAGGTATATAGTAATGTTGTATACAATTGTCGTAAAAGAGCATACATTGACCCTTGTTGGACACAACTGACAATTTTAAGCTATTACGCTAAGTTTTTTTCAACTTTGAACATGTCTATATTGTTACCTTATAAGCCTAGGTTCAAAACATTCAAATGTTCAAAAACATCAGCTAAGGAAGCAGTTGTATAAACCCAAAAAAAGTCTTTAAAAAATTTGCATACTTGGTATCAGGAAGGAAGATTCTGACCTCATCCTTAAACTCAAAAACCCCTTCAGTATATTACCTCGAGAGATCCACCTTACTTCGGTATGAATAAGAAGCTGCACATGGTCACTGGCCATCTCTTTGCACAACAAAGTAAAACCATCTAGACTGCAAAGGTCAAGTTTTAATGTAGTTAATGATGAGAGTTTTCTGCAATATTTCAGTCAAACGTTTGGCTACTAAAGCGTCTCGATAAAGCAACAGTGAATTAATTTTAATGGAACATCTTACGGACCACCTGTTGGTAACCACAGGGCTATAGAATGCTGGTCATTAATATACAATTGCAGAGAGCTGGACAAACACTCTTGACTAATTTGGTTCAATGGTTACGATCGGAATCTGCCCAGCTAGTCAGATCTGTCTCGAATAAAACAAGAATAGTCTTGTTATTATTAGATTCCTTCTATTGGCTCACACTCTCCTGATATGGGTTGAATTCAAATGACCAAACTTCATTTAACCAAAATGTTCACACACAATTTACGCAGCCGACAACTAATCAAATATGGGTATATCTTGTACAAATTTTCAATCGTTATTAAAATACGTTTTTATTCATCCAATCAAGTTAAAATACTTTTGTTTAACCCATAGTGGATTACAATTGATGTTAATACAGTTTTTTCAAATATTTATATATTAATTTAAATAAAAACTTTAATGTCCAGGTCGGATTCGAACTGTGGTTCTACATATTTAAAAACCAGCCTTTTTACCAATGAGCTAACTTTCCCAGAGCTAAACTTTGCTTAAAGTTCTACTATATGATATGAGTAAAAGGTTCTTTGTATTAGTGAAGCACTACAAGACGTGAATAGAATGATAATTTCATATTTATATTAATTATAATTATAAAATAAAAATCAAATCAAATATTTTTTGTCAACCTCAGTTGACTTTAAAAATTCTTTTTCTATATTACTTGTTTTATAAAGTTCGACGGACAAGGCACATGAAGAAGAAGTATGATGTCATCTGTTGCATTATTATAACGTAATTGTTAGTCTATTGGACGTATAGATTATAAAAGTCGTGTCTTATATTTTAGTAGTATATTTTTTTAAATACTAAAATTTAAAAAAGTAATTTAAAAAGTAATTTATTTATTATAATCATTGTGAAAATAATAATTTCTTTGTTATGATGAAAAATTCATAAGTATTCTTTTTAAATCTTTCTAAATAGTCACACAGAAAATAAACCTGCAATAATACCATAAAATTTACACTAACTTAATATTAGTTCTAAGAAAGGGCATTTTTCATTACATCTATTTTCAACACTTAGTAAGATATGTATGGTCATTTACAAAGTCAGATAACTAAGTCGAATACGTTTTCAAATTGTCGTTTAGTGTTGCCATTTAATTCGTTATCAAACTAAAAGAAAAAAAAAACAGTAACAAAACAATGACATACTTTCGTGTTTGGTTTTTTATATATTTACCAACAAACGTGTGCCGTATCTTTATGGCTTATGTAATCTATATTTGCCGAGTTCAGTTGCTAAGAAGGCGATCTACAGGTGTGACATTTGTGTTCCGGCCGTTTGTTAAATAACTACTTCCAACCTGAAATCATAATGGCTTGTGGACATCATTTGGGTAAGCAATTATTGCAACTTAATATATCAGCTTTTGTTTCTCACTACTTATAGATTTGTTGGGTTTGACTTTACACCTAGGAATATAGTTTACAGATTCCATTGGTTTTAATGCTATTTGGTAGAGTATATTCATTCATGCATATAAAGCACTGAGAATTTTTGGTGCAATAATTAGTTCTCTTAAGAAAAATCAGGTTGTTCGGTCTGTTAATGTAAACGATTCTATTACAGAATTTTCGCAAAAACTTTCCCAAGGCCGAAAAGATTATAGCGATTTATTCTATAGCCTACATCAAACGTGTTATTAATTGTTTTAGGTGTCTTATATCTAAAACTAATCGCGCTAGCATAACCTCACTTTTAATAAAAACTGTTGAATAAAATTTTGAAAAATGCTCGGATAAAGTGGGGTATAAAGGGTAAGCGAATATTGTTTTGGCTTCAAATAAAGGATCGCAATATGCTGTCTCAAGATTTTTTTAATTACAATTTCAATATAGATAGTGGATAAATTAGATTACGTATAAAGGTCACAGCTGGAAGCACAATTGGCTCCTAAGCAGAGGTGGAATCAGGGGGGGGGGGTGCGAGAGGGGCGAACGCTCAGGCCTTCGAGCCCGCCCAGGGCCGTCGTTATTGAAAAATTAATCAAAAATAATATAAACTATTGACCTACTGACGAACTTTGAGTTGGTATTAAGCCTTCCCGCTTGGTCCTGTCACGAACAGTAACCATGGGTATGTTTACAAGTTTTGCTTTGGGGTATCCGACCCCCCCCCCCAAAATAGAGAACATTTAAAAGCTTGTCGACATTGAGCCAAAAGCTGAAATTATAAGGTACATGTTTTAAACCACTTTTTATTGGAAAAATAGGGTAGGCCTATGGTATTTAACGATATGTTTTTCATACAACGTAAATCGGAGGCTTTTAGATTTAGCCTCCTTGCAAAGGTTTTCAATTTTTGTCAAATTTTGAAAAGTCTTAACTCCATAAGAAAGGCTGATTATGTTTCTATGAGGAACATAACGTTGAATACCGAACTTCGTCTGAAACAATTCCTAAAATTTCATTTTGAACATCGCGACTTGTGAGATTACATTAACGTGTACATTTTTCCATGAACTTACAGTCACATTTAGAAAATAGCTCGTATAGGCCTACGATCAAAATAACAACCGCTACTACCGAGTATATTTCTTGTCAGCAGTATTATTATTTTTGTAGTATTTAATGAATTCATTGTCAGCTTTTGATTATAAAAAAATAATACAATGGGGGGTGGGGGGAGACAATGCCCCTCCTATCCCCCCTTAACTCCACCCATGACACTAACATTAAACAATAATAGTGTAAGTTGTGAAAAACAAAAGTAATAAGTTAAATTGAATATTATTTTTATAATTATTGTCTGAACGTCGGGTCTTCGTACATCAAAAGTCAAAGTAATTAGACAGTGAAGAGGTATAAAATGCTAAAAGAAAAATCGTACCTGATACTGAGGTGAGCGCCAGCATGGACCCCATCTGGGTATATGACAGTCATCCTGTAGGAATGTGCAACCAAATCTGTCGTAGAAGCTTCTCAGACATTTTACAACACATTGAGAAATATGGTTAATGGAAAATCTAGCGGGAAGGTTAGGTATTATAACTCCCTCCGAAATTTTTAAACGAAATTAAAAATTAAAATTTACCTTACTTAAACGAAGGTACTGAGCACGAGTGGGGGGGGGGAGTTAAAATCATCAATCCTGTTTTGTCATGAACATATTTATTTTATCTTGGAATCTAAAAAGCCACCCCAAGTTAGAGCGTGGGTTATCATACCGATAAACATTCGAGGCTTCAGTATCACCTCACCTTCATCCGAATGCAGCACTCTTCACGCTGGATAACAAGCTGATAGCAAATTGAAAAGATCGAACCAATCAAGTAAGTGTAGTATACTGTTGTGCTAATGCTAATTAACATGTAATTTACTCAATGTCCAGACAGAAACTAAAATCAAAGAGCAAACTTTAGTTAATGAATATTTACGTTAGAAAATTAGTTAATGGAAAGTTAATGATTGGCTCAATAATACTAGTTTTAATAAATAGAAATTTTCAAAAAACTAAACGATCATTTATAACTTGGTAAAAATCTGTTTGGCATTCTATTGGGTGGGCATTCTTATGATGTGACCCAACCATTCTAGACGTCGTGTTTTAATAAACTGGACCACATTAGCATCTTTGTATAAGGAATACAATTCGGCATTAGATCAAAGGCTTGTACACATTTGTGTGGACCGGACCATAAATTTTCCTTAAACGCTTACGCTCAAACAACGTCAACTAATTTTTCACAATTAGCGGAAGAGCTTTTCAGGTTGTCTAACCACTGTCTGAAATGAAAACCACGGAAGAATGTTACAGCAAGGGTTACAATCACAGAAAAGAAGCCTAAACCGAACATCTTTGAAACTGAATCCAAACAATACGTCGGTAAGAAGAATGTACAAAATCATTGGTGGTTTCCCCTACAAGATAGGCTTTACAACTATGCAACTTTGAACCGTATAAATAAAACCGCCAGAGTTCAGTACTGCGCTTTGATGTTAGCAATGTGCTTTGGAAAAGTTGAGTTTCTGAGTGACGTACGATTTTCGGATGAATGTCATGTACGCTTTATTGGTTTCATAAACAAACAGACAAAGCGTTTACTTGGATTTGAACGTCCTTTACAGTGCTGTACAGACGGCACAGCATAGTAGGTGTATAGCCTATTGTTGCTCTGTGTCAGGGATAGGCATAATGGTTTCATACTTTGTTGAAGTCAATAATTCTTCTTATTGTAATTAGGGACCGATTTATATCAGTCCTCTGGTAATTCTTGGTCGTTTTATAGAGGACTTCAGGCAATTTTGTTGTGCCCAAAATTTACCTTTTCGTTTACAATGGTTTCAGACAAAAAACGCAACCGGCCACACTGCCCTAGACAAGATTGTTTTCCTTCAAGGAACTTTTGGGTACCAGGTCATACTCCTCCGATCTTACATAACCTGACGCCTACGTGATGACCCAGTACCAGGTCATCTTCCTTACCCAGCCTACTCCTCCGACCTTACATAACCTGACGCCTACGTGATGACCCAGTACCAGGTCATCTCCCTTACCCAGCCTACTCCTCCGATCTTACCTAACCTGACGCCTACGTGATGACCCAGTACCAGGTCATCTTCCTTACCCAGCCTACTCCTCCGATCTTACATAACCTGACGCCTACGTGATGACCCAGCACCAGGTCATCTCCCTTACCCAGCCTACTCCTCCGACCTTACATAACCTGACGCCTACGTGATGACCCAGCACCAGGTCATCTCCCTTACCCAGCCTACTCCTCCGACCTTACATAACCTGACGCCTACGTGATGACCCAGCACCAGGTCATCTCCCTTACCCAGCCTACTCCTCCGATCTTACATAACCTGACGCCTACGTGATGACCCAGCACCAGGTCATCTCCCTTACCCAGCCTTCTCCTCCGACCTTACATAACCTGACGCCTACGTGATGACCCAGCACCAGGTCATCTCCCTTACCCAGCCTACTCCTCCGATCTTACATAACCTGACGCCTACGTGATGACCCAGAACCAGGTCATCTCCCTTACCCAGCCTACTCCTCCGACCTTACATAACCTGACGCCTACGTGATGACCCAGTACCAGGTCATCTCCCTTACCCAGCCTACTCCTCCGATCTTACATACCCTGACGCCTACGTGATGACCCAGCACAAGGTCATCTCCCTTACCCAGCCTACTCCTCCAATCAAACATAACCTGACGCCTACGTGATGACCCAGCACCAGGTCATCTCCCTTACCCAGCCTACTCCTCCGATCTTACATAACCTGACGCCTACGTGATGACACAGTACCAGGTCATCTCCCTTACCCAGCCTACTCCTCCGACCTTACATAACCTGACGCCTACGTGATGACCCTGTACCAGGTCATCTCCCTTACCCATCCTACTCCTCCGATCTTACATAACCTGACGCCTACATGATGACCCAGCACCAGGTCATCTCCCTTACCCAGCCTACTCCTCCGACCTTACATAACCTGACGCCTACGTGATGACCCAGAACCAGGTCATCTCCCTTACCCAGCCTACTCCTCCGATCTTACATAACCTGACGCCTACGTGATGACCCAGCACCAGGTCATCTCCCTTACCCAGCCTACTCCTCCGATCTTACATAACCTGACGCCTACGTGATGACCCAGCACCAGGTCATCTCCCTTACCCAGCCTACTCCTCCGACCTTACATAACCTGACGCCTACGTGATGACCCAGCACCAGGTCATCTCCCTTACCCAGCCTACTCCTCCGATCTTACATAACCTGACGCCTACGTGATGACCCAGCACTAGGTCATCTCCCTTACCCAGCCTACTCCTCCGATCTTACATAACCTGACGCCTACGGGATGACCCAGCACCAGGTCATCTCCCTTACCCAGCCTACTCCTCCGACCTTACATAACCTGACGCCTACGTGATGACCCAGCACCAGGTCATCTCCCTTACCCATCCTACTCCTCCGACCTTACATAACCTGACGCCTACGTGATGACCCAGCACCAGGTCATCTCCCTTACCCAGCCTACTCCTCCGATCTTACATAACCTGACGCCTACGTGATGACCCAGTACCAGGTCATCTCCCTTACCCAGCCTACTCCTCCGATCTTACATAACCTGACGCCTACGGGATGACCCAGCACCAGGTCATCTCCCTTACCCAGCCTACTCCTCCGATCTTACATAACCTGACGCCTACGGGATGACCCAGCACCAGGTCATCTCCCTTACCCAGCCTACTCCTCCGACCTTACATAACCTGACGCCTACGTGATGACCCAGCACCAGGTCATCTCCCTTACCCAGCCTACTCCTCCGACCTTACATAAGCTGACGCCTACGTGATGACCCAGCACCAGGTCATCTCCCTTACCCAGCCTACTCCTCCGACCTTACATAACCTGACGCCTACGTGATGACCCAGCACCAGGTCATCTCCCTTACCCAGCCTACTCTTCCGACCTTACATAACCTGACGCCTACGTGATGACCCAGCACCAGGTCATCTCCCTTACCCAGCCTATTCCTCCGACCTTACATAAGCTGACGCCTACGTGATGACCCAGCACCAGGTCATCTCCCTTACCCAGCCTACTCCTCCGACCTTACATAACCTGACGCCTACGTGATGACCCAGCACCAGGTCATCTCCCTTACCCAGCCTACTCCTCCGATCTTACATAACCTGACGCCTACGTGATGACCCAGCACCAGGTCATCCCCCTTACCCAGCCTACTCCTCCGACCTTACATAAGCTGACGCCTACGTGATGACCCAGCACCAGGTCATCTCCCTTACCCAGCCTACTCCTCCGACCTTACATAACCTGACGCCTACGTGATGACCCAGCACCAGGTCATCTCCCTTACCCAGCCTACTCCTATGATCTTACATAACCTGACGCCTACGTGATGCATGACCCAGCACCAGGTCATCTCCCTTACCCAGCCTAATCCTATGATCTTACATAACCTGACGCCTACGTGATGACCCAGCACCAGGTCATCTCCCTTGCCCAGCCTACTCCTCCGACCTTACATAACCTGACGCCTACGTGATGACCCAGCACCAGGTCATCTCCCTTGCCCAGCCTACTCCTCCGATCTTACATAACCTGACGCCTACGTGATGACCCAGCACCAGGTCATCTCCCTTACCCAGCCTACTCCTCCGATCTTACATAACCTGACGCCTACGTGATGACCCAGCACCAGGTCATCTCCCTTGCCCAGCCTACTCCTCCGATCTTACATAACCTGACGCCTACGTGATGACCCAGCACCAGGTCATCTCCCTTACCCAGCCTACTCCTCCGATCTTACATAACCTGACGCCTACGTGATGACCCAGCACCAGGTCATCTCCCTTACCCAGCCTACTCCTCCGATCTTACATAACCTGACGCCTACGTGATGACCCAGCACCAGGTCATCTCCCTTGCCCAGCCTACTCCTCCGATCTTACATAACCTGACGCCTACGTGATGACCCAGTACCAGGTCATCTCCCTTACCCAGCCTACTCCTCCGATCTTACATAACCTGACGCCTACGTGATGACCCAGCACCAGGTCATCTCCCTTGCCCAGCCTACTCCTCCGATCTTACATAACCTGACGCCTACGTGATGACCCAGCACCAGGTCATCTCCCTTGCCCAGCCTACTCCTCCGATCTTACATAACCTGACGCCTACGTGATGACCCAGCACCAGGGCATCTCCCTTACCCAGCCTACTCCTCCGATCTTACATAACCTGACGCCTATGTGATGACCCAGCACCAGGTCATCTCCCTTGCCCAGCCTACTCCTCCGATCTTACATAACCTGACGCCTACGTGATGACCCAGCACCAGGTCATCTCCCTTACCCAGCCTACTCCTCCGATCTTACATAACCTGACGCCTACGTGATGACCCAGCACCAGGTCATCTCCCTTGCCCAGCCTACTCCTCCGATCTTACATAACCTGACGCCTACGTGATGACCCAGTACCAGGTCATCTCCCTTACCCAGCCTACTCCTCCGATCTTACATAACCTGACGCCTACGTGATGACCCAGCACCAGGTCATCTCCCTTGCCCAGCCTACTCCTCCGATCTTACATAACCTGACGCCTACGTGATGACCCAGCACCAGGTCATCTCCCTTGCCCAGCCTACTCCTCCGATCTTACATAACCTGACGCCTACGTGATGACCCAGCACCAGGTCATCTCCCTTACCCAGCCTACTCCTCCGATCTTACATAACCTGACGCCTATGTGATGACCCAGCACCAGGTCATCTCCCTTGCCCAGCCTACTCCTCCGATCTTACATAACCTGACGCCTACGTGATGACCCAGCACCAGGTCATCTCCCTTGCCCAGCCTACTCCTCCGATCTTACATAACCTGACGCCTACGTGATGACCCAGCACCAGGTCATCTCCCTTGCCCAGCCTACTCCTCCGATCTTACATAACCTGACGCCTACGTGATGACCCACCAGCCGCCATCGTCCTACTACAAGAAAAAATAACCATGCTTATAACGAGCACGAAACAACTACATTTCCCCAAAATGGTGCAAAATTTTGAAAAGCAGTACGAGTTTTGTCTCAAATTGAATGGAGGTCATATAGAGTATGCTTGTACCTGAGCCTAATCGATTTACTTTTTTTTTTAGTTTTACGTGTGCTGGTAAAACAACGCAAATAAAATAAAATGAAATTATATGGTACAACTTTTTCAGTACTGTTTATTTTGGCGCATACTGTATTTGATTATATTGGAAAAATAATTTAAACATAACCTCCAATTAGGTCATGACGGAAACAGGTGTTGTCGTTAACCTACCGCTATGTTTGACTTTCGGTAGAGTCTCAAAGACAGAGTATTCCCTCCTATGTAGTCCTTTATTGTATGCTAACACTAAGACGATGCACTTGAAGTGATTGCTCCTGGTCTGGAACTTCAAGCTCGTGCACAATACGTTATCAGTGTTGACATCGAGATTTACTGTCGGCCTGAATATTTTAACGAGCAGAAACTTGGTATGCTGTGATTATAAAGATTAATTTTTTTGCGTAGGTTTAGGAGTTGAATTTTTTAGGGGAATCACCATTTACGCTTCCTAATTCATAGCTGTTTGTATTTTCTTATGAACTATGTTTAAAGAAGTAGGGTTTTTAAGAACCCTTATTAAATTTTAAATTGTTGAATTGTTTTTCATTTCAATTACAGGATGCTGGATCTTGATGTAAAAGACAAAACGAAAAATGATCGTCTCTTTTGGAACGTGCCTTCCACTACTTCTAACAAGCTTATTTCTGTTGTCTGTAAGTCATTATATTCACTTACTCGTCTTCTATACAGTTAAATAATCTCACTCACTGAGAAATAACCACCCACTAAAGTGTTTTCAACTTTTAAAACTCGATCTGCGAGGTTAGCGACAATTGTGCCCTTACAGCTGGCTGAAGACTGTATTCGTCATATCTTCATTGCTTCCTACTGGTGCCGCCACGTAAGATGACAGGGGTGTTACCCCTGTTAACTTTAGAATTTATACTGACAAAATTAATGTAAATGAAAATACTTTGAAAATACAAAGTATTATTTTATTTATTAGTTTATAATTATTGCTTGATAAATTGCTACTAGCTAAGAAATACTCTTAAATTGTCAACACCATTTTTATCACATAATTGAAAAAACATTATTTCATGTAAATTGTTCGAAAAGGCCATAAGAATTATTTAATACTAATTTTCTTTATAAACAACAATCAATATAAAATATTTTTTTTTACACTAAGAATATGAACATGTAACATATAATATATTTTTCAGTTGGTAATAATTTCGTAAATTTTCGTTTATACCCTGTAATAACTACAAATTCGATTCATCAGTAAATCTTCTGGATCAGACTGTACCATCATTTAATAGTTTCAACTATCTTTAAGTTCTTATATGCTTTACATTAGTTTCTTTCAATTCCTTATAACCTTCACCAACTGTGTTGATATCACAGAAATTACTTTTAAATAGGTTAAGATTTTACATCATGTTTGGAGTATATGTTATTTTAACTTTAATATAAGATTAATGTTTAACAGGAATGTCATGAAAGTCGGAATGTTGTGAAAACTCATTAAAACATTTTGAAATAGAAATATTTTTGTTTTAATTTATATTTTTAAATTACCACAAAAAAAATAATAATAAAATTTGTGTAGATTCACAGCTGTTTAATAATGCACGTGAGAATATCAAAAGCCTACCGAGCAAGATCTACCTTTCCCGTCCACGGTTCGAATAAGGGTAGGGTAAGAAATGGGTAGCAAGTCCGCTGCGACGTATCGAGTCAATGACAAGACCAGGGAGGTATCGGATTCACAAAAACACAAAGTACAAACATATTAAACGAACAAACCCAATACAAATCACACATACTGTTTGATACTATCGAAAACCTAATTAACAACATTGAAACTAAGAACAATTTAAGGTTGTTTTAATATTAATTTCTGTCTAACTAAGGCACCATTCTCTGTTCCTGTCGCATACCTCTGGATTAGGAATTCAAATTGCCACATACTTTATTTATTTTTATCAAGAAAAGTTCAGAATCACGTATATTGTAAATAATTGACTTTTCTTATATTCTATTTATAAAGTTCAATTTCTTTAATTAAAAAAATATAATACTATATATTCTAATTGAATTAAAACTGATTGACCACTTAATTTATACTTAGATATTATTGTAACATACTCATGTATTATGTGTTTTACTTGCAAATAATGTCATTTATATTTTCGTGTTGAAATATCAGTGTTTATACACAGTGTATAACTTAACGAGAATATATTTCATATAACGAGCCAAACGTCTATTATGTGTTTTAGAAAAATAAATAAAATAATAAAAAAGCTACAATATTCTATTTGTATTCATTTGATTTATAAGAATTATAAATAATAAAGAATTAACAAAACCAAATCAAAAACAACTAAGCTTGGAAGTAAACAAGTTCATACAGTACTAGCATGTTGATTACATCACGTCTAAAGACATTATTTTCTCAAGACAGGGCACACAAGGTACGAATACGACGATTTTTGACAACATCAGGTCAATTTGGTTGATACCCATAACCTAACACACATCACGGGCATTATTTCCTCAAGACAGGACACACAAGGTACGAATACTATTTTTGACATCATCAGGTCAATTGAGTTGAGAAAAAGCTGAGACCAATAACCTATTTCAATCCTTTCATTTAACCCTTTCAACCCTTTCAACCTTTTCTCTTAACCCTTGAGAAAGGATTGAGATCAATGGCCTCCAAACTATCACGCCTGATTTTGTCAAGAAGACTAACGACAATAGTCGTTTGGTCATATAGCACAAATAAAAGCGTGTCTATTGTTTGGACAAGTTTGCCGAGAGGCTAGCGTTGATGTTTCTGAACACAAACATACGGGGTTCGAATCCGGCTCAGGTAAAACGTTTTTTTTCAAAAACGACGGCACCAGTGTTGAAAGGGTTAAGAGAAAAGGGGTTAGGCGAAAGGGTTAAGGGAAAAGGTTGAAAGGGTTTAATGGAAGAGTTAAATGAAAGGGTTAATAACGTAAGCTAATGACCGGCAGTATCAAGACAAGGGAGGTACCGAACCGGTGGGGGGGGGTCAAGTGTCCTGACTCAACCCTCGCAATCTCTACTAGCGTAAATGTCTACTTAATTAAATGCAATATAGCCTATAAAATTTCTGAATTTATATTGTACTTAAAAATAATTTAAAACATAACCTCTAAACAATCTTTAAATGAAGAGGAAAATAGATGTTTCATGAAATATTGTTACATTTGAGTTAAAGATATGTGTGTGTCTAACTTGTACGATTCTTACAACGGTTTTACATATTACAAAATTACTAACATTTTTAACAACAATAAATGTCATTACTTTTTATAAAAAATATAATGAAGTACCCTATACAAAGTTATTATACTTTTTCTTTATTATGTTTCTGGTAAACTGAATCCTCATACGAATTAAACTCACTTAACTCGACAGGTATGAGTTTGACGGGCTGCGGATTGCTGTTGATATGTAGGTGAACAGTGTCATTGAAATTAAATTCAATATCTTACATTAATATAGTTTATAATATCAAATTTGCTTTGTCAAGGTCGAGAGTATTTGGTACTCCGTCATCTCTGCTGTCTTTATCCACTTTAGGCATTTGTATTCACGTGATCATCAAAAAGTGCTATTTTTATACTTTTTAAACAGTTTTAGGATATATAAAGTATTTTAAAGTTTAGACAACTTTTCTAGTTTACAAAATCTTCTATTAAAGTGTAAATAGTGTTGGCATTTAAAAATCTTTACACGGGAGTGAGTCGCTATTACGGGACGCCATCATTTTGGAATTCAAACGTAAGTAACAATTCGGTTATCAACTGATCTCGTCTCGGAACTTTTCGGATGGAAAACATGGGGGTTAAATGTAACAGCTGTTTTTGTGTTCACTTTCAGTTTTTTTTGAGGTTATGTTAAAATGATTTTTAAGCGAAATTTTCTAATTATTAAAAAATATCGTATTTTTTAATAAATATGTGAAGTAAGATTTCATAAACATAGTTTAATACAATTTAATAATATGACAAATTGCAAAATCTAAATATATTAAGTTATAGCCTAATAATAAATAAAGTTACATTACGTTCTGTATTGTAAGAGCTTTATGTCTTTTATATAGGGCTTTACATATCCAATAAGCATTTGAGAAAATTGAAATAATACAATTTTTTATTAGTTTATGCTTTGGTCTTATCGAAATGTTAACGACTTACTTCATTTTTTTGTAAATATAATAACTTGAAGTTACACTTTTGTAGATAATTCTAAGACTACTGCGTTTTTAAAATTTCTTTTTATTTACAAAGTTTGGCTAACTCGTTTAGTTATAGGCTATAACAGTGCAGTAATAAGTATGGTATAACACTTAATTATTCTTTTCCAGAAAATATCAAGCTCACAAGAACTGTCAGAAATCTTCATAGAGGCTACGAAATTCGCTATGGAGGACAAACTACGGAAACTGAAATTAAAATCGGACAAGGCAGTGAAAGTTCTAATGGCGTCGCTGGTGGATCACGAGGAGAGAATATCCCAATCTGTCCAGACTGCTCTAAACACACTGACGAAGTTGAGATACAAGAATGTAGCCATGGATCCATTGTATTGCAATGTTTCTAAAATTAGCTCAATTACTGACAGCACAGCAGTTTTCAAATCGACATGTTTTGAGATGATTTTAAAGCTATTTAGGGTAGCGACAAACGAAATGTTACTTTTAAGGAATAAAATCGATCGAGCTGTGGCTTATGGGGGCGGTGCCTATTTAGATGAATGTAGTTTCATTACTGGCATTGATATGAATTCTTGCGTGGAGGATCGTTTAAGGTTATTCAAAAAGAACTATTTTCAGTTTACTATTGAGTTAAATAATTTGATTATTAACTTAAATGACATTAACTATTTAAGATTAGGATTATAGCCTTTGGAAATAGTTTAAGTGTTGTCATATGACGGAGTTGTTGACCTGATTCTGTTTGTTACCCAGCAGTGTGATTTATAATTGTTTTTTTGTTGTAAATTAACCAAACTACAGTCATTAAACATAATATTTTGTTACTCAAACATTTTAATGTTTATACTGTTAAATGATTTTATGTTTAATTTATGGTTATTTATTATTGTACCATCTTCTCACGTGAGCTTCTAGTTTTTAATTAAAAACACTTGTAAATATGTTACACTTGCCTATAGTAGCCCTTACTTTTACAATTGTTGAGGGCGGCCGTTTCAGGAGATGTGTCCCATTATCAGGAGTTGGCAATAGGACACATCTCCCAAAACGGCCGCCTAAGTGCTACTACAGGCAAGTGTATACAAGTGTCTTCGGTTATTTAATGTTCATTCTTTAACGATCCCAATAATAAATACTTTATTAAATACTAATAAACTCGTTTAGTAGACATTTTGTTTTATAAGTTATTCATTATATTTTATTGGAGACAAGTTTATTCAAATTTGTTAAATTACTCCCTACGTTAATAAGAGTCCCAAATAAAACATCAGTTGTAATAACCACAACCGAAAATTTATACTTTCATTGGGAGCAGCACAGCGACAGTGGGGGTGAGATTGAAGGACTTGGAAATTTACTATTAAAACCATAGTTATAGGAAACTATGTCGGCTCATCAACTTGTGGAAGATAAAATATCTTGGGCACAAGTAATACTGGGAACTTGAATCCGTGTTCGTGTTCCGATTAGTTGTATACCATTTGTTTATTAAACTGATTGTGAAACCTATTCAGTTAGTAAGTGATCCAAAAATAGTTTTTTCCAAAAATCAATTAAAAATGGATATTTGTCGTACTTTTCACCTTCAACATATTTTGCCTTAAGAGTTAAATCTTTTTTTGATGTTATTGTTTTTGTCTTTAAAGAAATTTATGTTTGATTTTCTGATCAATATCTCTTCGGTTATATTGAAGTTACTGTTGGTTTCCATAAAACGAGTTGAGCTTTTAAACATCGATAACTGTTAAGTTTCACATTTTCCTCGCAGCTCTGGACTCCAGCGAGATTCTAATTAGTTAGCTTATGGCGATACAGAGTGGGATCTTTTGCAAGCTGTTGTTCCAGTGATTTATAAACCTGTGCCTGAAAAATAACCATTCTTATAAATCGTTTGAGATGGAAGTTGCCACGCCGATCTGTACTACGAATGTCAGTAAATGTGTTGATATTGCACAATAGCTTGGTTATTTCTAAAACTGCTGCAGAATAGTTGAGAAATCAAATCCGCTAAACAAAAAATTGAAAGAAATCTTTAAAAAGAGATTAGAGCACTTTGAAGAAACCGCACGTAATGAGTGGTTACTTCATGGTGACCTTGAAACCTGCAATTGTTAGGTTGTACATCTTGAATTTTTAAACTAAAACTCTTTTATCAAATTACTTGGTAAAAACAACTAATTACAGCAAAACGTCATTATAGCTGACCGTATGTGCAACGCCTTCACGGCTCTAGATACGGCCATTTATACTTTCCGTCAAGTGGCCTTCCCCTTCAAATGAGGCAAAGCAACTGCAATAGTGCAGACTTATTAGTAATACTGTACTGAATTCTAAAGTATTGTCAGATGTTTTGTAAACAATACAAAGAGTAACTGGCTTGAAACGTGACTTCTGTGTCTTAAAACAAAAACAAAACTCTTTCAATATTAAGACTTCCTAACTAATGTTTATCACTCTCATTGACTTTTTCGTACATTAGTCACAGTGAATGTGTTACATGATTTAATCGCTGCAACTAAAACTTACACGTTTTAAAACTGTTTATTTCTTTTTATCAACATCATGCTACAGTGGAACCCCTCAAACCCGAACCCCTGCGAAATCCGAACATGATTTGATGAAGACAAAATTTTTAAAAAAGTATTTAAAATTTAATGAAGTATGTACTGAAAGTTTGCTACTCACGTAAAACAGGACTGAGATGTGCAATATTGGAAATAGCACTGTAAAAACATGATATAATACGAAGACCTTTACTGTACTACTGTATCCCTTCATTAACATAGAATTTTGATGGCAGTCCATTTTATTCATAAATTTTGTTACTGAAGGAACAAATTAGTTTTCGAACTACTCCTTGAAAATATTACCCGTCATCCACGCCTTACACTGATTATTGTAATGGACAGAGAGAGCATTCAAGTTCATATTCTTAGGGCTCGTAGCTTGGCGGATTTTCCAATCACCATTAATGGTAGCTTATTTGTTCCCGCGGTGTTACTGTAAGCTAAAACTGTGAGATGCTGTTTGCTCGTTTTAAAGCATGAAGAAGAAGATTCCTCTTTAGAAGCAAGACTTTTAGTGGGAAGGGCTTTAAAATTCAATCCAGTCTCGTCCGCATTATACGCTTGCTGGGGTGAATAAACTTCAGAAGAAATCAAATTTGTGAATTCGTCTAAATATTCTTTTGCAGCAAGATTATCAGCTGATAACTTTTTCCCATTTACCGTTAGTTGTCTAATTCCGTGTCTTCTCTTCTATCTATCCAACTATCTATTGCTAGCAGTAAACTCCAAATCACCGTGGATTAATTTGTTTAACTATAATGCCTTTTCTTGTATTAATGGGCCACTAATAGGAACTCCTTTCTGCGTCTCTTGTGTAAACCTTAAAAAAAGCCTCGTCAGTTTTTTCATTTGCAGAAACTTTCACGTGATGGCTTTGTTCCAAAGACTTTTGACTTGTAGCACTGCAAAACTGTTCAATTTTTGATACAGAAATATGTAATGAATGCTCTAATATTGTTCGTTAATAAAAAACGCATTTCTGTCACATACAAAATACACAGCAAATCCGAACTTTTCCAAATCCGAACAGGCTATATACCCAATTAGTTTGGATTTGAGGGGTCTCACTGTAATGTTTTTGATTTATAACGGCCTTCTATTAAAACGGCCAGCCCTCAGCTGTTGTAATTAACCCGTTACAATGAGATTCTACTAGACTGAGCGTTTTGCAGCTGTCCATTGCTCAGAGTCACTGACAATGGTGCTTCTTGTTCAATGCCTCAGGATTGTGTTAAAAGTCTTAAGCTGTGACGTGTATAACACTCCCACAACCCCAGTAATGTGGGCTCTCGTCCTGGGGCGATAGGCCCCCTATAGCATGTGAAAAATAAATTTTATTAAATATGATTTCCGGTTTCACCAACCTTGGGCAACTTTACACAAAGAGCAGTAAGGATTTTGTATTGTTATTTGACTGCTCTTGGCAATAATTTCTAAAACCAAAATGAACAAAGTGAGCCCTACCGGGAATTTCTACAAAGATATTAGTGTCAGTACCAAGAAAAACTTACCTTCGCCCTTTCACACCAAATTCAAAGACTTAGTACAGTAGGTTTATACATAAAAAATATAAGTAGGTGAGATGTAAAGAGGTTAGATCAGACTATGCAGTGGGGGGCGCCAGGGGGTGGTTGTCATCTACGCTACGTCATCTCAAGCCAAAACAATAAAAAACCCAAAACTATAATGATGTTTGGAATAATTATGTAATGCAACTTCAAGTTAGTCTTCGTATAAAACGAGGTGACAGAGATGTTATCAAATGTCTTGAAAGACTTCATTTTTTGTGATAACCACACATTTGCAAAATAAAGTTTACGAAGAGCATCTCAATGGATTAGCTATGAGTTTATAGAAAATGCTTTTACAGAGGATGAAGTTTTAAGAAGCCTCATAGGATTAGCATTACTGTGTAGAGTTGTTGTTTGTGAAAATGGAAATTTAGCTATTGTTTTAGAGGCCTTGTTGTATCGTAATGTTTGCTTTGATTTAAGGCTTTGTTGTCACTAGATGCCACCCTGCACTTGCACCTAAATTTAATGTATTTAAATTAAAGAAGGTATTGAAATTAGAAACAAACGTAAATTGTTCATTTTTCAAACGCTTTTAAACTTTAAGCATAAATGGTATAAATTGGTATTTAATTTTTAAAATTTTGCTTTGAAGGTATATACTAGCTCGCAACCTATCCTGAAATGTTCAAAACTCCCTATCTACCACTGGTAGTGGTCTCGTGGGCAGGTTGCAAGGTTGCGCAATCCCCAAACCAGAGATCAATAGCAAAAAAAGAAATAAATCAATATATTCAATATTTATTCTGTAAGATTTATGCACATTGTTGCGACCTATTATTCATCATATAACATGATCCATTATTATAATTAATAATAAAAACGTCAGAATTGCAGCGACCCTGTGACCGTTCACTCAGTAGCAGACAGTCTCATTCGGTCTGGTTGCAGGGAAATCTGCAACACTCAGTGACATCACTGCTAATGGAGAAAAAGCATTGGAAGATCCAGACAGACTGAAACAGCTAGGTAGCGCCGTAAGGGACCTTCAGTTACAAACGGCCTGCAGCCTCTGGAGTTTTCGATGAAGATAGGCTCCGTCCGAAGAGAAACATTTCTGCTCCGCTCTGAGTTTGTTGACATTTACAGTTAATAATGAATTGAGATTGGTTTGCTAATAAATAAACCTATGACTTGAGATCCTGTGTCTTAAATAAGTAAAAATAAAATAAAAAATATAAATATTTCCTTCAATAGAATGAATCACAAAGAATTAAGCAGTATCTATCTATTTCCCCTATAACAGCACTTAAAAGTTTTATGATTACGATTTTTTTTTACCTTAATAAAACTAACCCTTTTATGAGCTGTAACCCCCCCCCCCCACAGGTTTTAGGCACTGCCTTCTACTACAAGGAATGTATTCACTATTTAAAGCCCTCCTGCTCATCTCTCACAGATATCTAATCAACTTGTACAGTAAAGGTTAGATAATATTGCTGAGTGAACCTTCCCTCATTTTACAAAATTCCTTGTCTGTGCCATTACATCTACACTTTCACAAACCCAACCTGAGAATAATAAATAGACATCCTGTACAACTTTCAAGCAGACAAATCTTTCAGTTTTAATCTATTTAGGTATTTCTTTGTAAAATGATGACCAATTTGAATTCTTGCTTGAGGCTGTTCATAAGAAGATAACGATGTATTTTAGTTCGTTCATTTAGCATGTTTTTGTTTTGTGTTTACTGTTGTTTCTGTATCACATCTGTAAATTTCAGTTAGTTCTAGTGTGTTCAGACGTGGCCTTTTTTAGTTGATGTGAAGAACTTCTAGGTTTTAGTTGATGTTTGTGTAAGTATGATCTCTTTCTATCATGTAATTAGTAAAAGGTGGGTTAGTGTCACTTTAGTAGATGTATGTGTATGTTAAATCTTTATTGAAAATTGCATCCTGTTCACCCAATTTGTTACAATCTTTATAGTTTATATACCTGGTGCTCGGAGTTTATCTTGGTCCTGATTTTTGAACAATCATAATTGAGATATTGTTTATCTGTATAATACATTTCTTTTGTGTTTTTGTATTTCATGGGAAAAAGAAATTCACAAACACAATATTCACATCCGGCCAATTTATTCTACCAGGATGTCTTAATAGCATCACAACAGTTATGTATTTCACTGATTAATTCATAACTAATTATTTTTAAAAAACTAAGGGAAAACTTTAGTAACTTACTGTCCTGATATGTTTTGAAACTGTTTTATTTACAAAGAGTGCCTGCTACTGGTGGGCTTCATGCTGCAGGCTTCTGCCTAGCCACCAACCACCATCCATACCCATTATATCAATAAATCACACCTATGTAACCTTGAGTGAAAGCCACCAGTATTAGGTATGTTTTTTCAATTATTGAGGTTTTGTAACAAGTTTGCACAGTAAGTTGCTAAAGTTTTCATTTAGTTCTTTAAGAATAATTACTATGAAAAAATGAAATACAGTATTGTAAAGCTGAATAAACAGCTTTCTTTAAACAATTATCTCCCGACTCACAAGTAAATATAAACTTTTAAACATCAACTTTGAATTAATGCAATTGTATCTAGTATACATTTCAACTGTCTGGAGGGTACAAACGGGGGCGCACCCAGGATTTTGTCAAAGGGGGGCCAGAACTAGCACGGGGCTGGGGGGGGGGAGGACTTCGGTTTGTTCACCCCCATAGAAAATATTGAATTTTTACCACTCTAAAACTTATGTTTTAAGCATATCCATCATAAAAAAGACTCAAAATGAGACTAGATCTGTATTTTTTACGTCATGGTAAAGTAGGCTGTTTATTATTTTCGACAATTTTAATATTGCCCCATAATTACCCCACAAAAACTGTGTATTTTACCGCAAAGCGAAATGTTAAGATTTTTAAAAATTAATGATACATTTAAAAATTGCTAACATTTTAATGCTACTTAAAGCCTAATAAGGCTCTTAAAACAGGATACTTCAGATACAAATAAAAGTAATAAAAGCTTGTATTATATCCAACAGAGGATGGCTCGATTAGAATAAATATAGGCTATTACAGTCCTTTCACTAGAGGAAATATTGACTCAAAGAATTCAGTTTAAAAGTATGCTAAATGTTATTTTATATTGTATTTCATATTACTCTACAACTAAATTGCAGTTAAACATATAATATTTGTCTTGTCATTTTAAAATTATTTATAAATTTTAATTTTTTGCTAAGGGTGGGCCCGGTTCCCCTTGGCCCCTCCCTTGGTTGCGCCACTGGGTACAAAGCTCCTGGTTCCACTCTTGGACCCTCCAGTGTATACACAGGTAGATGGATGCGACTACTAGGTGATGTCATGTCATGTAACTGCTTCAATGTTACCAAATTTAGGTACAATTACTCTTTGTAATTATTTTAAAACTTAATTTTAAGCAAATAAGATTATATTTTAGACTAATTGTGTTAGCATTAAAATTGTCTAAATAAGATTGCAATTGGGCTTAAAGGCAGCCCTGTCCAACCTTTTTCTATTTAAGGGCTCACTGTGATGCATAGATATAAGAGTGAGGGTATAAATTTTGTAACCAGTAACAAAGTCTGAAGTTATCCTGGATTATGCAAAGTATATGGGCGATGTTGGCTGAAGTGATCATGTTATTTCAAGTTGCCTATTCATGAAAAGGTTTTTTTAAATGGTATAGGAAACAATATTTCTGGGACTTAGAAGTTTCTGTTATTAATGCCTACATTTTATACAAAATTGTACAATAAAACAACAACAAAAAGCCATTGACACACAAAAGATTTAGGTTTAGTCTAATAGAGGAATTAGTAAGAGAATAGTCAGAATCAAAACCTAAACTTCCAATGAGACAACTTGTAGGGCAAGCCCTTGGGGGCAAGCTTCATTTGATGGAGTAAACAGTAAAAGGTTTGTTCAGATATTTTTGTTTGCAACAAGAAGAGGTGATTGACGGTATATTTACTAAGTAAAGTATCGCTCACAATCCAGTAAAAGGATAAAAAAGAGGATCCATGAAGGTAACTTGACTGTATTTTATTACTAACCTAATTGGCGGGTTTTAGAGTTGGATTTTTATGATAGTGTTGATTTTGTGTTTTTATTAATTAGGATATATGCTATGATAAAATTAAAGAATAAGTAAATAGTTTAGTACGGCTGAACATTTATACTGAATATATTTGTATAAATATATGTTAAAGAGATGTTTTCACCATCTAGTTTACCTATTTTTTCCAAACAATATTCAGTTCCAAAGAAATTTTAGCTTTTAACTCTATGTTATTCGCTAACCAGTCAAATTTTGTATATGACCTAGATTAAAAATTCCGATTAATTTTCCACCCTTTGCACTTATTTTGCAAGTCTGAAGTACTAACTTTTATTATTTCCTTTTTCTCTTCAAAATTTTGTAAAAAAAGCAAATGTCTATGAAACCTAATAATACACTTCTTAATTATGGACAAATAAAAGATGAGCACACTTGAATATCTGAACTAATAATTAATCAAAAATTTTACAAATATAATAATGTATAATTTACGATAGTGTGTACTATTGTAACAGATGGCAATATAACAATACATGACACTTCTTTTCTTTTTTGCAATCAGCAGTTATTGGGTTTACTCGGTCCCTTGTTTATTCAGTCTAATGTTCTGATCTCTTCTGCTCCCTCACCTCGTATTATCTGTGTTCAGAGCCAGCTAATTCATGGTATAACCATTAGGCTTCAGACAAAACTCGCAATCAACGCCTGAAGTTTTTAGAATGCAGAGGCCATTTTTTAGGAGTATCGATACTTATTACTAGCAATTATAATAAGTATAAAATATATGATACAATTCATTGTAAGCTTTTACTGAAGTAGCACTTCATTAGCTATATCCTACCACTCGGTGCTGGAAAGTGGGAGGTGAGTAAGAAGTCTTAAGAAGTTGCATTGACCAGCCTTACTTGCATCCTGATTCCTGCTTTTGTATTTCCATACGAAATATGCATATTTTTATATTTAAACAGATGACGTGTTTGCTAAAAGAATAAAATACATATAGAGACTATATTGTTTATTGATTTCTACTCTTCCATGTACTGCAAGAGTTAGCATTAAAGGTTAAGATTACCAGTTAAGTGGCATTTATTTCTGGTCATGGAATCACTGTTATAACCTATTTACAATAATGAATCAATATTTGTAAATAATAACAGATGTATAGCTGTTATATTCGCTAATATTTTTTATTTGTAATCCCAAGATGCAGATATATCTGCATAATTTATTAGGTAAAAAAATTTTTTATAAAATATTTGAAGATAAAATAAATGAGTGTTACACATTTAGTTTCTCGTAAACATTATTCAGAAAATATATGTAACTATAAATTTTTTCTACATAAAAAAATCTGGATGTAATTTGACAATTTTCCCTGCCCAGGAAGAGTTAAATGATTTATCAGTTACAGACCAAGTAGAAAATAGGAAATGAGATAACTCTCCTGAAACAGTTGCTTTCATACATTTCACAAATAAGATTTTAATTTTTATTTCAATACATACTTAAAAAATTTTGTTTCAATCATACCAGTATTCATTTTTACTATACCCATAACAATCATGTAATTGAAAACTGTCCACATCTTACTTTGACTCAAAAAAGAACTAAGCTTACCAGTGTTAACAGTGCAATTTTATGTTTATTAACCACTAGCAGGTTAGCTTTGTAAATAAAACATTTTTGTAATGCATCAGAAAGTAAGTTAATAGTTTTCAATTAGTTACTAAATAATTACGTATGAAAAAGTTATTTCCTTCAACCAAGCTTGTCCATTGCAATGTCCCAATCTACATGGATCCTAAAGATTACAAATTTAAATTAATTTAATAAAATTATAAATACATGCTTCCAACTAAAACTGTTTGAATTTTATTTTAAAAAATGGTGTTAATGCTTGTAGCATTTTTACATGAATATACAGGTAACTGTGTAGTAATTTTTTTCATAAAACTTTTCAAAATATGTTAAAAGGCTATTTCATGTAGCTCAATTTTGGTCCCAGTTAAAAAGGCTGTGTCTCTATAGTTGACCTATTTTTCTTTAAAATTTTCAGAGCTAGACTTGGATAATTGTAGAACCTATCAGCATAAATATGATGGTCTGAGGGTGAGTCTAAGGGATCCTTTACTAAAGTTTTAGAGAGATTTACTATGATTTTTCTGAACTTTAACAAATCATCATTTTCTTCACCAACATGTTTCCCATAACAGGGATAACAGCTATTGTTTGGTACAGTTCATGAAGTTCATCTAGACTGTAAACTACTGCGGAATACTCTTGCAGTGTGTACTCAACTCTTGCAGTGACTGTCATGTCTTTGTTCCCCATTCTTTCTTTGCCATTTTGGCCTCATTTTTTGTACGTTATTTTCATCCGATTTTATCTTCGCAATCATTTCATATAATAAGTGTTGTGAATTATCGTGAGACAAAGTTAATCATTATATAACCTTAAACTAGTTATTAACCTCACATTGTAGTTACTTTATTATTGGCTTTATTATTAAAGTCATTACTTAAATTATTTAGTTAATAACTAAATGATTAACTTTGTTTCGTGATAATTAACAACACTTATTATATGAAATGATTGCAAAGATAAAATCGGATAAAAATAACGTGCAAGAAATGAGTCCAAAATGGAAAAGAAAGAACGAGGGAGAAAGATATGACAGTCACTGTCAAGAGTGAAGTACACAGTGCAAGAGTATTCCGCAGAAGTTCAACAAGTGTTTACGTGGTAAACTAAGTAGTGAAAATTTTGTTGTTCTTTTAGTCAACATTTGAAGTAATTAAAAGTGTTTAGTGAACAGCTCTAGTGTTGTGCACAATCTACACCATCATCTAAACCAGGGGTCTCCAGCCTTTTCTACTCAAGGGCCGCATAGAAAACATTTGGAGGAAAGGATATTAATATTCAGGACAGAAAGTCTAGTCCCCCCCCACCATACATCCACGACGTTTTTTCTAATCAAGAGCTCAGTGGTGGTTTTTGAGATTTTCTTGCTTAATTTTTTACTTGTTTACAGCTAGTTTTACACTTATACAGAAAAGAAGTGGCAAGTCAGGGACGAGTACTGTACCAATATTTAATGGAAATATATTGCCAAATGAAATTTTTTTCAGTATGCTAGCTTTCCGCGGGCCAGAAAAAATTTGTTCGTGTGCCGGAAAAAATCTGTTCGTGGGCCGGATGTGGCCCGCGGGCCGTACGTTGGAGGCCCCTGATCTAAACCATTAAAGAGCATTTTATTGTAAGTATTTAGCAATATTTTTTGTTCATAACCTCTTTGTTACATGTACTCAAGGCAACTCACAGATTTGCCACTTTAAATTTATCTGTGTGGTCCTTCCGGAAATTAATAACAATTATTATTTTATTCACTTAAACAATTAATAAGATTCACCGAACATAATGGACTACAAAATTCAAGAATTATTATTTATTATATTCTTTCTCATTAAACTTAAGGGCTGAACGCCACAGCTATATATCTAGCTATTTGTAGCGTCAGAAACACTTTCAATCCAAACCAAGCTGGTTTATTATAATTGTAAACTTCAAAAAATATTTTCCCCTTGAAAGACTTATTTCTCTATTGATACATTAGAGCTTGGGTTAAAGAACAGCCTATATTGTTTTTTTATTTCATTGACCATGTTTTTGAATCTTCTATTCTGGTTGTCTCCCAGTTCATGGCTGATATGCAAGTATCAAAATTGTCAAACAAACGTTCTAGTGTAAAACACATCTGGAAGAATTGGATTATATTTACCCATTTATGAAAAATTAATCTTTTATGTCTGGAAGTGAATATTCAATATTACCACTAATAATGCATTTATCTTGGTAATATTAGTGTCAACCTAGTTTTTGCTGATTTCGATTAGCAGTAGCATGTGCAGCATTCATTGTAACTGAATACAAGTTAGTTTCATCTGCAATTTATTAAATCTAACTGTCATGAAAGAAATATGAAAAATACTCAATAGGCTTTGATGTAACAGTCATCGAAGAAGTCAAATTGGGGCCAAAATTAGGGCTATGAATTGGCATGTTATTGACAGAACCAGAATGAAAATCTGCATCATAGTTCTACTCCCTGTACCTTTCTACTCATTTATTGGATGTCTGTTGTGTTTTTTTTTTGGAGGTCCTTTATTTAAAATTGTCCTTTGTCTTTGGCATGGTGGCCTACTGATTTTAATGTCCCTGATTTAATCCCCTGGTGTCTCAACAGCACTAGGGTCGTTACTTAGTAGTTCAGTGTCAATACACTCGCTCCATTCTCTGATGTTTCTTTCAAAATATTCGGAAAGCTGTAATGACCATTTTTAACACTGTTTCTTAAATCACAATATATGAAATCATCTTTATCACAAACACTCCAATCAGATATATTTTCATTACATCACTGTTATTTACGTTCTTATCACCTTCAGATGATTGGCTCAGAAGGTCTATAGCATCACTTTCAAAACTAAGAGCATTCACTTTAAGAGGGATTGTATGAATAAACTAAGCAAAACTACTAGAAACTAAGGCCTTTGTAACACAGATAAGGCACTGATTAAGCGTCTGACAAAACGATAGACTTGTGTCTTAGCAACTGTTAGGAATAGAGACAACTATCATCCCAAGCCAACTAAATTTCCCCTGAAAAATTAATAAGCCCAACTCAACAATTAGTAACTCAACAATATAGTTAGCATGTGCTTTGGCCCACAAAAACTTTTAACATTGATGTTGTTGAAAGCGATTTTTTAGCTGGTCGATGAACTTTTGGTTCAGTGTCAAGAAGTCTGCATCTGATAGTTTAATTCCAGAGAGTTCCACTGGCTGCTAACTCTCAGATTAATTATACAGAAATTATTTTGGATTCACTTCACTTTTTCTGACTAATAATTCATCCAGTGGTTTCTCTTCAACAGCAACATTTTTCTTTTCTTTGTTGTGAAAAGAAACTAGTTTCTTGGAATGTTTTAAAAATAAAATTCATTGTCTGTAGTACAATGCTACACTCAGAAGCTATTTCTCACTATGCCACAATGGTATACTAAAATTGATACACAGTTTTTAAATGTTTCCTTGGAATTTCATTATTACAATACATTAGATAAATAGACAAATATGATTTGTAATAAAAAATGAAATTCACTTTCATAAACCACTATTTATGTGATGGACTGCTAGTGAGACAAAGAACAACTCTACAACACAGAAAACTTAAAGAACGGCTGTGGTTAGCAGTGTTATCACATTATAAAAAAAAGAAATCACTGTTATACTACTTAGGGTTAATTTACATGTTACTTTATAACCCGCAATATTTTAAAATCATGGTTTTAGTTGAAAGTTATTCAAACAATTTTTTAATTCATTTAAATGTTTATACTTACAGAGTGTGAAAAAAGTATATTGGAGTGCCACTGTGATTTCTGGCCAGCATTGGAAGAGCCAGTTTAGGTTATTGTGAATAAACAGCAATGCTTGGTTTTAGGAACTTCTCAATATAAAGAACATATCAAGGTTTTGAAAATATTACAAAACCCAACAAATATCAGATCAAAGTAGGGTTTTTTCTGAATTGTGTAATTTTATCAAGGCTTGGCAGGTCTTTTACTTATAGAAGTGCTAGATTATTATTCCCGTACAATGTTGGAGGTTTATGAAATAAAAAATATAGTTTAATCCTCTAGGCATGTTCAAGGTAATAAAGGGTAAAGATAAATATTGTACAGTTTACAAATAAGTTGAAAGAATTTTAAATGAAATATATTTTCTAAAAGATAATATACTTGAGAGAAGGGTTTTTTTAACAATCAGTTTCTTGCCGCAAAAATTACATACTAAATACAAGTTAATTAATCACTTAAACAATAGTTTATGACTATCCAAACTTTAAATTTTGTAAATTTGTTAAAACTTACTGAGACAGAACGTTTTTGATCGCTATGTGGCGATCTTCCTCAGTGCCTTCTGCTTGGAGATGGAAGTCTTAACAAGTTTACAAAATTTAAAGTTCGGATAGTCATAAACTATTGTTTAAATGATTAATTAAGATTCAACGAACGTAATGGACTACAAAATTCAAGAGTAAATACAAGTGATGAAAATTTGGTTGAAAAGAGAATTATTCAGAATTATTAAAAGAGAATTAAAATTTGTCTACTATAAGAGATAAAGTTATCCAATTAAAGTGGGAAGTAAATTTTTTTATAGAAAGAACAATAAAGAATGTTAATGAGGAAACTCTTCAGCTGATTGAGATTTCAACCCATTCAACATTAAAAACTAATTTCCAATGGTAGTCATTGAAATCCTTCTAATGTTCTATTAAAAGATATATCTAGATGTAAGCAAGAAAGTTTTCCTTCTCGATTCTATTTGCTACTTTTTTCAGTTTTAATGTAGAATTCATTCTCATAATTTTGTTTATCACAGTCATTTACAATAACTAATGTTTTTAGGCACTTGAATGTATTATTATTTTAAGAGTAACATTTTAATGCTATTATTTTAAAAGTAACTTTAATAAATGATGTAGAATAAATTAAAGTCTACTGTAACAATATACGTTTTAAAGGTAATGAATGTAAAATAAGTTTAAATCATTGTAAATATATTCAAAACATTGGAGGTACATTACTATAAATTTCAATAAATGAATAATAATAATTTAAATAAAATAACAATAAAATAATTATCGATATCTTGTTGCTGTTCATGATGAGCTGGTTGTAAATTACTTATTACATTTTTGCTATTACTTGCAACCAGACTTTTTGTTAACTAAAGTTGTTAAATTGTTAACTTATACTTGGAGGAAACGTTTTCGTCTTACGACTTCTCGTGGTTCAGCTTCAACCCTGACGAGGCTGAAGAAGTCGTAAGACGAAAACGTTTCCTCCAAGTGTAAGTTAACAATTTAACAACATTAGTTAACAAAAAGTCTGGTTGAAAGTAATAGCAAAAGTGTAATAAATAAAATAATTATTTCAATAAATAATATTGCAGGTACTTTCAATAAATAACCTACTAAAGAAATCAGGCTTGACTAAAATTTATCATTCAAAAGATAGCAAAACTACTAAGTAGCCTAAATTAAACCTTTTGAAAAAGATTCACTATGAGGGTGAGATGAACAGAAGTAAGTCAGGGCCATTCACCTTGCATGGATCTGACTTTAGAGCCTTAAAACTAGGAACGCAATGAGAGACATTAGCATTGAACTAATGAGGATAAAAAAAATTAAGCATTGCTTTTCATTGGACATTAAAATTACATCTATATCATTTTAAATTCAAGATAGAGTTTTTTTGGGAAATTGAAATTTTATGAATAATTTTGTCTTTCATATAAAATAAGTGAAATGGCTGCGTACTGAATAGTTTTTGTAACTGCATCATATGTTTTGTTACAGATTACTGTAATTTTACTAATTTCTGTTGCTTTGACTTCTTTGTTTACCATTACACCATCATTATTTTATATTGTGTGCATTTCATTTCCTGTAGCCACATTTTTCTTGATTCCATTTACATCTTTCTTAAAATCTCATTTATCTTTTGGTTTTCTCTATTGAAATAAATCAACCTAACTGAATAACATGAATAAAAATGCAATAGTTGTCTCTAATGTTTACCCAATGTAATTGTAATAATATTTCATGCAAGTGGTTTAATCCCTCAACAAAAAAGTCCTCTTATTTTTTTTTACACAAGAGAGAGAGAGTAAAAGATCTGGATAATTAATATTTTCGAAACATTTCCTTAAGAATCAGCCCTTTTCTGTTGTTTTTTTTTACATGTTTAAGGCTGTGTCATGGCCAAATGAATATAAAATATTTAGTAATGTTGCATTGTGAAATATAGATAGATTGTTGTGGATTGTGTTTTCTAAGGAAATCAGTAAAGCCTTAATATTTCTAATTAAACAATATAATGAATAAACAATAATTTACGACGATCTGAACTTTGAATTTTGTAAATTTGTTAAAACTTACTGAGACAGAACATTTTCGATCTCTATGTGGCGATCTTTATCAGTGTCTTCTGCTTGGAGATGTCGGGTCAAGCGGTGACGGGTTTTAAAGTCAGGTTTTCGATAGTATCAAAGAGTATGTGCGATTTGTATTGTGTTTGTTCGTTTAATATGTTTGCTACTTTGTGTTTTT
Organism: Prosapia bicincta; assembly: GCA_036971475.1. NCBI lineage: Eukaryota > Metazoa > Arthropoda > Insecta > Hemiptera > Cercopidae > Prosapia > Prosapia bicincta. Next base: position 1,467,644 of record JBAIZL010000406.1, read on the forward strand.
GTGTGTCTGTAAATTTCATATTGTTCTAGTGTGTTGAGATGTGGTCCTTTTTTATTGATGTGTAGGATTTCTAGGTTATGGTAAATGTCTGTGTATTTGTGTCCTGTTTCTTTTATGTGGTTGTAAAATGTTGAGTTGGTATTCTGTTTGTGTTCCTCGACTCTTTGTTTAAAGCTGCGACCTGTTTGTTCAATGTAGACTTTGTTGCATTTGTTGCAGTTCAGTTTGTATACGCTTGGTGCTTGTAGTTTATCTTTGTTGTTGGTGTTGTGTTGTATTTTGTATTGTAACTTGTTATTAGTTTTGTATGCTATTTTATATCCTTTTTTTTTGAAATTTGCGGACTATTTTGTTTCTTGTTTTGTTTATGTATGGTAATGTTGATGTATTTGTTTTACCTGTCTGTAGTGTTAATTTTAGTGTTTTTTTTGTATTCTGTACCATAGTTTGTCTATTATTATGGTGTTGTATCCATTTGTGTATGCTAAATATTTAATTGTGTCTAGTTCTTTGTTTATGTTTCTGTGGTCATTGGGACTTCTTTAAGTCTATGGAGCATGAATCTGAAGGCAGCGTGTTTGTGTTGGATAGGGTGGTTTGAGGTGTTGTGGATAAGTGTGTCTGTCGTTACGGGTTTCCTGTAAATGTTGAAGCTGTGTTTTTGTGTGTGGCTTTTTGTAATTGTTAGGTTGAGGAAGTTTAGGGATCGGTTGGTTTCAGTGTCTGAAGTGAAGTGGAGTTTTGGGTGTGTTTTATTAGTGTAGGTGGGGAGTTTTTCGCATTGACGGGAGGTGCCTCTGTATAGTGTTATGATATCATCGACGTATCTGTGCCAGTAAATGATTTTGTGTGCATGTGTATTGTTTGTGAGTATCTTGGTGTTTTCTATGTGTTGTAGAAAAATTTCGCTTAGGACACTACTGTTAGGACTTCCCATGAGTAGGCCATCTGGTTGTGAATAGAAGTTTGAGTTGTGGGTGAAATAGTTTTGTTTGGTGATGATTTAAAGGAAGTTTATGATTTCGGTAAAATGGGTTTTAGGTATGTTGTTCTGCATTAATTCGGTTTCTAGGATGTTGAGCCTTTTGGGTATGCATATGTTGGTGTACATATTTGTTATGTCGAGTGATAGTAGTGTTGAATTGTTTGGTATGTTTAAGTCTTTTATTTTATTTATGAGGTTTGTTCTGTTTGTTATGTGTGTTTCTGTGTTCAAATTTATCCTATCAGTAGTGTGCTAAGCAAAATTTTTCTACAACACATAGAAAACACTAAGATACTCTCAAAAAATACACACACACACTCAAAATCATTTACTGGCATAGATACATTGATGATATCATAACACTATACAGAGGCAACTCCCGTCAATGCGAAAAACTCCTTACCTGCACTAATAAAATACACCCAAAACTCCACTTCACTTCAGAAATTGAAACCAACCGATCTCAAAACTTCCTCGATCTAACCATAACAAAAAGCCACACACAAAAACACAGCTTCAACATTTACAGGAAACCCATAACGACAGACACACTTATCCACAACACCTCAAACCACCCTATCCAACATAAACACACTGCCTTCAGATCCATGATCCACTGCCCAGACAAATGACCACAGAAAACATAAACAAAGAACTAGACACAATTAAGTATTTAGCATACAGAAATGAATACAACACCACAATAATAGACAAAATATGGTAAAAAATACAAAAAAACACTAAAATTAACACTACAGACAGGGAAAACAAATACATCACATTACTATAAATAAACAAAACAAGAAACAAAATAGCCTCCAAATTTCAAAAAATAGGATACAAAATAGCATACAAAACTAGTAACAAGTTACAATACAAAATACAACACAACACCAACAACAAAGATAAACTACAAGCACCAGGTATATACAAACTGAACTGCGACGTATATAACAAATTTTACATTGGACAAACAGGTTGCAGCTTTAAACAAAGAGTCAAGGAACACAAACAGAACACCAACTCAACATTTTACAATCACATAAAACAAACAGGACACAAATACACAGACATTTACCATAACCTAGAAATCTTACACATCAACAAAAAAGGACCACATCCCAAATCACTAGAACAATATGAAATTTACAGACACACAAAAACACAAAGTACAAACATATTAAACAAAGAAACACAATACAAATCACACATACTCTTTGGTATTTTCGAAAGCCTGCCTTTAAAACCATCACCGCTTGACCCGACATCTCTAAGCAGAAGACACTGATGAAAATCGCCACATAGCGATCGAAAACGTTCTGTCTCAGTAAGTTTTAACAAATTTACAAAATTTAAAGTTCTGATAGTTGTAAACTATTGTTTAAGTGATTAATAAGATTCACGGAACGTAATGGACTACAAAATTCAAGAAATATAATGACTTTTGAAGTTATAATTTAAATAAATTTATGAAAAACATGGTTTATAAAAACTAGTACAAAATGTTTCTAGTTACACTAAGCAATCTCTGTTAGTGTTTAGGCTGGCTTCTTAGAAGTGTTGTTGTAGGAAGTAACCTTTTAAAGGGAGGTTTTGTATGAAATGGTATAAACAAAACAATATTAATTTCATTTGTACAACGGATAAGGTTATGTGTATATGAGTATGATAAACTTCTAATTGCCCCAATGCATAAAAAAGAACAAAAACAATGCAGCAGAGAGAAAAGAAATTTGTTACATACATAAACAATACTATAATTAAATGATACGTAAGGGCTCACTTGCTGACAAGCTTTGAAACAATAGTTCCTTTTATGAAACAAAGCCTCTACTACTCCAGTAGAGGAACGAATTGGAGTAAAAGGAACGATTGTTTCAAAATGCACCAGTTAGTAAGCCCTTACATATTTACTTAGTTAAGTATCATTTAAATTATAGTTTAATCAGTGACTTTTATACATTACTCTTAATCTGCATTTGTAAATCACCTAATTGAAACATGACACACTTAATAGACTTAAATCATAATTTAGAATTTCTCCACACCAAAAAAAAGTGGCCAAATTTTAAGTCACTAGAGCAGTGGTCCCCAACAAAATATTTTCAAGGACCCCCTAGTCGGTTGCTATATTGTCAAGGACCCCTCAAATTTTTAAACTTAAATTTTAGATTATAAGCAAAATATTTTGCGTGATATTAGTATGTAATTCATGGTTTGCCTACCTACTTACTTTAAGGTAGAAACTGTTTTTACATACTGAAATTAAATTTGATCCTACCACAAGTTTATTACAAGTACTCGTATATTCAAGACGCGTTTTATTTTTATTTAAAATACAAAAAGTCAGATTATCAACATGTTAAAGTTTATAGGTCCTGGTAAAATTAATTAACCTTATTTATAATAATATTTTGTTTGGATGAATTCAAAACAAGTAAAGCAAGTCTACTTAAGTAATGATAAACTAAGAAAAACTATTGAATAAAAATATAATAAGAATATTAATAATATTGTTAGTTAAAAATTATTATTATACAATGCATTTGCAATAATTCAAACTTAACAATAATTTCAGCGGGATGAGTTGAATCTGTCCTTTGAGTTCATGATTTCAGAAATGTTAGGTTCCATCCTTGATATTTTTTCTCTGAAACCATACTGTATATCAAGCAGATTCTTATATTTATTTTTCTTGAAGCACGTAGCTGAGAATGCTTGTTCACATTGGTAGGTAGTGGAGAAGGTAGTATTACTTACATTGCCTTATTGCTGAGTACTTTGTAGTCTTTACATACTGTCAACCAAAATTCTGCAATGTTCTCAAATTAAAATATTTCTTCAATATGCCACTGGTGGTTAGGTCTACAAGCTGAACCTGTTCTTCTCATGAAAGATGCTGGAGCTCTTCTATTTCAGGGATCTCCTCTCATTAGGATCTGGCTCATGAAAGTATTTCCTGAAAGTTGTTGCTAACCTGTATAAGGTACAAATTTTAAGCTACTTTTTTTATTGGAAAGTTAGTGTATGGTATTCAGTTATATGTTTCTCATAGAAAGGAAATCGGGGACTTGACTTATAGCTTTGCAAAATTTTAATTTTGTAATTTTTATTTTAATTTTGCAAAGTTATAAGTTTAAAAATAAGCCTGAATTTGTATGAGTAACATAACGTTGAATACCAAACTTCGTCTGAAACAATTCCTAAAATTTTATTTTCAACATCATGACTTGTAAGATTAATACAAAGTTTATATTTTTGTGTGAACTTAGAGTCACATTTAGAAAATAACTAGCATACAATCAAAATAACAACTGATACTGGTGTTCTTGTCAGAGCTTTTATTATTTTTGTAGATTATAAAAAAATAATACACCTGTCCGGAAAGTTGGTGTTGGCAATCCCTTTCTCATCCCCCCTTAACTCTGCCCATGCCTGTAAGCCTAGATTCATAGCATTAAAATGTTCAAACACATCAGCTAATTAAGCAGTTGGCAAAGCCAAGAAAAGTCTTTAAGACAATCTGTATACTTGGTATCAAGAAGAAAGATTGTGGTCTCATCCTTACCGAGAGAGTCACCTTAAGAGCTGCACATGCTCACTGCCCATCTCTTTGCATAACAAAGAAAACAATCCTAGACAGCATAGGTCAAGTTTTAATATAATTAATAATTTGAACTACTTCATTGAGAGTTTTCTGTAACATTTAAGGCAATCACTTGTTTAAAGCATCTTTTTAAATGAAACAGTTCGTCCGTTTCATGTTAGGGGCTACAGCCCCTTTGATACGAGCTTGAAGACCTATTTTTTAACCAGCAATGGATTTTGCTCCATCTGTATTATACCTACACACTTCCTCCAGTTTTAGCCTAGTGTATCCGAACTTATATGGCCGCAGCGAATGTGTTCATTAAAATATTTTAACTCTTAAGACATTGGAAACGCAGACCACCTGTTGGAAACCACTGCACTAGAGCAATATGAATTTTACAGAAATACCAAACATAAATGAACAAACCCAATAAATAGAGATAATAAACATTTTTTGACCACATTATGGAATATCTGCCTTAAAACTTTTACCTCCTAATCAACGACACTTCCAAGTTGCCAACCTAGACACTGATGAAGATCTTTGAGTATAATCAAAAACATTTTTGTAAAACTTCAAAATAGTTTGTCAAAAATTTACTTAAATTATATGTTTGGTAAATTGTTAAATTGTTTATTAAAAACAGAGACAGATCTAGTGAGTCACATACTTGCAATTTTATATCCATTAGTTGATAGTAGATCTCTTTGGGGTTAACAAATTCTAATATCAAAGTTTTGAAAATAAAAAGACTAGCCTTTACTAGTTTGTCTTTTACATTTAATATTATCAAACACTCTTTTAAATAATAAATACACAAAAACCTCTTAACCACAAACTTTCTTTAATTTACCCTAATGTATATTTCAGTTACAAAGTAACCATCCTCAGAGGGATAACATACAAAGACTGTATGTAACATACAGTCTTTGTATGTTATCCCTCTGAGGATGGTTACTTTGTAACTGAAATATACATTAGGGTAAATTAAAGAAAGTTTGTGGTTAAGAGGTTTTTGTGTATTTATTATTAAATTCAACCACAGTATATTCCTAATAAATAGTAACTCTTTTAAATTTAAATAGATATTGTACATTTAACACACGCAAGCTTCATTTAAACCAACCTAACCTATCAACATTGATATATCTAACACATCTTGAACTATGTTCAATGTACTTTATAAAGTTGAAATTACTACTATTACTGTAAATAGAGTATAGGTTAGATGAAATCCTGGAGTTGTATAAATAGAAATTGTCACATAATGGTATGCAGTCATATCATAAATATTTTACCAGTATATCCCTATCCAGAAATACTTATACTTACTTAAATTCAGTTATAAAATATATGTAACTGATCCTACTGTAAAATACAGGACAGGAAAGACAAAATCTCAGACTTAAGAATTTGTATAGTTTTTAATGGAGGACATTCTCAACTTCATTCTGATAATCATATATATTACACCATGTCCATATCCATAGATAGTTGATGGAGACCATAGAATAATTTACAATAATTCAGAAACATTGTAAATAACTAAAATCATAAATTTTGTTTGTTATTCATTGTGCATATTTTATTTATTTCCTAGTCCAGTTTATTATTTTCTTGTATACATTGGAATTTATTTACATTTATTATTTTTAACTGGTTTATTTGAAAACTTGACTAAAACTTCAAGATCTGAGATATGCATGGTTTATACCCCAAAACATGAAATAATCCTGTGAACTAGTGTGGAAAGAATCTGTAAGATATATCAGTAAGAAGGAGATATCAGTAAGATAATTGTTTTAGTAAAACTATTTTGATTACTTACTAGGCTTGTGATTCTCAAAATAATTTGTAGGCAAAACAACCTAATGACGTAAACTAGATGAAGAAATATTTCCGAAGCAGAATGCCTAAAACTATAGGGTTGGGTATCATTGAAGAATGTTAAGTTTCCTTAGAAATATTAAATAGATTACTTAGAAAACTTTTTAGAACTGTAAGTTTAAATTATCACTTTTAGTCCAGCTGTGTATCTAAAAAAACTTGCAGTTTTTGTATTGTATATCTTAAGGTCCTTTCAGAATGTTTTTATTGATATCACTTGGCAAAAACTACTAATTAATGTTTTTTGTGTTTCAAACTAGATTAGTGCATTGTTCAATGTTGTGACAGTCAAGACTCTTGAACAATCCACTGACCTAGTGTGAAATGCGTCTGTTGTGTTAGTGTTTTTTTTGCCAAATGATAACAATAAGAACAAAATTTAAAAAAAAATACTCAATAATATCAGAGATAATAAATAAAGTAAAAAAAAAAAATAACACAACAATTGCATTCAGCCACATGGAAAGATGATATTACAAACAAAACTAAACAGCAAATATTTAAAATACTTACACTTTTAAAATGTTTTAAACTTGCCTATAGTAGCACTTACTTTACTTGTTGAGGACGGCCGTTTCGGGAGATGTGTCTCTTTGTCAACTCAGACCGTAACTGATCTCAAGGTTAACGTAGGTTAGGGTGGGGGTGGGTGTATTTTGTGTGTCCTCAACAAGTAAAGTAAGTGCTACTATAGGCAAGTTTAAAACATTTTAAAAGTGTAAGTGATTACTAGTAGCTCACGCGAAGATGGAATCAACAAATGTTTGTTTAAAATAATAGGAAGTTATACATTGTACGGTTCAGAGACATGGGTGGTATGAACAAATGAATGGAAACAGAAAGTATATGATAGGCATGTTGTTTTGGAGAAGAATCTGTAAACTAACACTAAAAGATAGAGTAAAACATGAAAACAAATGAATGTAAAAGCGACATTAAATGAATATAAAACTGAAAACTACATTAGTATGGACATATATAAATGTTGAATCATATATATATACTACTGAGAGATTGGAAAAATCTCTGAGGAAGAAACAAAATAGAAGAAGAAATGAGGAGGATGAATATCATAAAAAGAAATGGCAAAAGAGATATGGTAATATTATGCTGCGCACCACAAGTAAGTAATATCTAGTCAATTTCAGTTATTTTATTACAACTTTTGTATGAGGTTTGTAATGACTCTAGTGGATTATGAATTTCTGTTAAATTTTTGAATTACAACTTAAAATAAGATTCATTCTCATAAATATTTAACGGTATTCACTCTTAGTATAATTTTAAAAAAGTCTACCTCAAATGCTTTTTACTGAATTATGCTTTTGATGAAATTAGTTAAAACTACTTAAAAATAATGTGTTTCAAATTACAGAAAGAAATTAATTAAATTAGGAACTGTCAGAAACCTTAAATAGAGAATCGCTTAAAATTAGGGTGGAGAGCCCTGGTAGAAAGTAAATTGAGTAAAAATCTGGAAAATAGTTTTTATATAAATAAAGAAAACAGTATTAATAGGTTTATAAGCTACCTATGAAATTTTAGCATAGGATATTGTCATTCTAATTTGAAAAATAATGTTCCCTTAAGAGCCTAAAGGGACATTAAATACTGAAAATTACTCTGATCTTAAAATCATTACTTTTTAATAATAATGACATCATTACTAATTTTGTTGATTTTATGGTTTGTTATACTGCCTTTAAAATGTATGTACTGTATTTAAATTTCCATCACCAATTTACACTGGAATTTAAATCTAATATTATTTCTGTAAAACAAATGTAAATAAAATAAAGAATTTTAAAAAGTATTCCTAAAACATAACCTAATTTGCAAAAGAAGGCAAAAATGTGTTTTTCTGTACTTCAGGGTTTTTATTTATTTCAAGCATATTTGCCTCAAAATTTGAACCTATGTTTCCAAAATTATAAATACATTTTCCTAAATATAAGTTCCTTCTTTCACAATATTGGCTGTATTAAAGAAACCGGATATAATGTTAACCAAGCTAAACCAGAAGTGAATGTTTATGTCTAGTGATCTAGTTAGTTGAGATTTCTACCGCTAGGTGCGGGTCGGTCACTCCCACTACGCCAGCTGCCACGCAGTGTTAAAGTATTATTGTTTTACGATTACCTGGAAATTTGGTGCGTCCTAAATATTTCGAAAATTGAGTTATTTTTGGATTTTTCTAAATTATTAGGTGAGTGATTTCTAGAAAAAATAATTTTAATGTTATTTAGTTCTTGTAATCAATCAAAAACTGCAATCAATATTTTTAAAAAATAATTTCAGTAATTGTTTTAATAAAATGATTTTTTAAATCTTAATTTAAACTAATATACTTTTTTACGAAGCAAGAAGAAAACAAAAAAAATATTTTATTTAAAAGGGCTATGATATTTTAGTAAATAGTGTTTTGAGATTTTCGTAATTTAATTTATTAAAAAGTAGGGCCTTATTTGTTTCTTAAAATCAATAAATTCAAATAAGTGTTAAACATATTTGATAGTTTATAAAATTAAATAAACTTTCTGCCAGAATTTAGATTACCTTTATCGATATGAAGGTCACCTAATTAATTTCTTTATCAACTAAAGTTTCTAAAATATTAAGCCAGAATATAAAGACCAAAGTTTCAAATTTAGTAGCATCAATTTTTTATTGTTTTTTTAAAAAATGCATCCTGTATAGTCTACTTTTGACAAATAATTAAATTTGGGTCCAAAATTAAATAAAAAGATTAAATTAAACTAATAATAGTTATTATAATGCTACCATTACATATATTCATAAACTGTTTCTTACGTTTCTCGGAAATTTGTCATTATTTGTGCATATACAACCAATGCACGAAGTATCGAGAGTATTAATCTACAGAAGTTCTATGAAGCGTGAAATCACAACAATGTACACCTCATGTAAGGGAATTATTTTTACAATTATAGTAGAAATAAATTAGAAGTAGGGAAATTATCTCAGATCTATATGTTAACTCCGGAAAGTAAAACAAATTCTAGACTTACAGTACTTACATATATACTTGGTATAATTATGCCAATATATAAATACCCAAAAATATCAGAAAAGCAACAACGAATCCCTTATAAGGCTAACCCACTCTCTGAAAACTTCTGAAAAATTACATAAATAATAACAAACGTATAAAAAATAAACATAAAAGTACAAAAACTATTATTATTATTGTTATTACAAAATTTGAGCTTAGCTTGTGAGTAAAAATAACCTAATAATAAATGAACACCGACTGGAAGTCAGTAATTTATTTTCCCGTGCGCGATTCAATTTGTCATCTTCAACAGTGAGTGTTTACACAAATTCTATACTTTTAGTTATAGGTCCTACTTACATTTTACTTATTGTTTAGATTTTTGTAGTTATATTCACTGTTGATGATAGCTTTTTATTGTAACGGGTTGAGAAAATAAATTACCGATTGTGAGTTTGTTTATTATTAAATTATATTTATACTAATATCAAGAAAACAGGTGTAAAAACAGTCTGGGAATGAAGCAAGTTTTATTTATCGAAAATTAAAATACAAATACTCAAAATAACATAGTTGGCTCATTTTTAACAACAGTGAAAATAGAAGCTTTTGTAGGCCTACTGAAGATTTTAAATCACGTGATGTTTAGGTGGGCTATTCAAACTTTAAAAAAAATATACTGTATTGGAAATCTAAACGTTTATCAAGTTAAGTAGCCAACTAAAGAACAAATAGTGATTTTATTTAAAGCAGCAACAGATTTTATTTACAATTATTTAAAGCATTATCTAACATTTATTTGGCTATAACTTTGTCTCAACTTTGTTTATATCATGCAAGAATAATTTTTAGAGGGTGACTCAACAAGGGAAAAAATACGATATCAGGTTTCATAAATTGTACGGCTAATGGCAATGCCAACCTAATTGCAAATTAGTAGGCCTTCCGGCTTTTAAATAAAGTTTATTCAAATTATATTAATTATAATTTTTACAAATGTTGAAAACTAAATTTTTATTTACAGAATTGATTTTTCTAATATAAAATATGCATTAACCGACAAAAAGAACAAAATAGGTTGCTGATAAAGTGTGCTGGTTTTTAATCACGTAAATTTCATAATGAGGGTTAAAAACTCCGAATTTTAGAACAAAATTTGTTTTTTTATTTTATTAATATGCAGAACAAGTATATAGGGTTATTTGACAACTTCATAATTAGGATGTTTCTTTATAAAAGTGAATAATGTGTGATTATTTCTTTATTTTTGTTAACTACGAGGTAGAAAAATTAATTATAAACTAGTTTTATCTACTAACTAAAACCAAAGTCGAACACTGAACTAATTAACGAAACTTCTGTCTCTGTCTCCCTCCTCTCTCCCCCTATCACACTTTCCCCTTCTCTCACTCTCCTTTCCTTCGAAGATTCCCTCTCCGTCAGCCTCTCTCCCTTTTCCTCTCTCTATCTTTCTCTTGCTCTTACCCTTTCTTCGCCTGTCTACACTCTCTTCTCCCTCCCTTTCTCTTTCTCTTTATCTCTTTCTCTCTCTTCCTATCACGTTTTTTCCATCTATCTCTCTTCGTCTCCCATATCTACTCCTCCTTCAGTCTTCCTCTTTCATACTCTCTTTCTATTTCTCTTTATCTATAGTTCTCTTCCGTTCACTCTTTCTCCTTTTATCGTCTAGTTCTCACTGCTTAGTTTCTCTCTCACTCTGTGTGTGTGTGTATGTAAATACTTCTGCTTCCGTGCGTCAGTTTCATATCGTTAGTTATACTAAATGAAAGCAATTCGTTTGAGCCGCTAAAATGCATTTAGTTAATTACGTCAGTCATGTAGAGCTACTAGATTACGTTTGCTCCAAAATATTCATATATAACGAGATAGTTAAACTCAGGGATTATAATTACATATGTACAACGTCATAAATAGGATTGACGTAAATAATATTATCAGTTTACATATACACTACAGTTATCACTCAATCTAATCATAACTCGTTAATAAAATTGACGGACGTTCGCAAATGCAATCTCGCGCGCACTCGCTAACACTCATACGGATATTTATTCATAATTAATTAAAATATTACTCACATGAATGTTCAGCTCGCTTTCATAGGATTACTGTCCTCACATGAAGAGAACATCGCTTTATTGTAAGCGACCCAAGAAGAAACGAAAACATTTTCAGGGCCTATTTCTCAGACGGGTTACAGCTAGCGAAAGATTTCGCTTGAATTTCAGTTTTCCTGTTACAATGAGGCCATAGTGAAATTTTCGTCAAAAAATGGTTCATGATTTCAATTGCGTTTTCTTGTTCTTTTTTTAGTAAAATATAAACGCGTTAATCAACCATGCCTTTCCTGATTTTTGTTTATTCTTTAATCTAACCCCTTTGATTTTAAAACAGTATAAAAACCAGACGATGAATGACTTGGCTGAAAAAGCTTGGTTGAAATCTGGTATTTTAAAATACACCGGCTATTAATTTACTTGAACGTAACTTATACAAGAATGATACAAAATAGCAACCACTTGCAACACTTTTCTAAAACAACTGAAGTAGGCTTCTATATGAACGATGATTCTAACAGCTTGAACACATTTCAGTTTAATTCTTGTTATTTTTGCATATATCAAGACATTCAGAGGTATAATAAAAATAACACATTTCATAACAGCCAGCAATATTACAGAGTTATAAGCTTTCCCTAAAACCTATACGAGCAAATTTATTAGTGGTAGGTTCTATATCTTCCTAAACTGATTAGGTACACAAATAAACTCGAACAATGGTTCTGTTAAAAAATAGTAAGATTTTGGAAAAATATGTTGAAGATATGAATTTAGATATTTAAAAATTACTCGACAGTAGAGAAATAAGCAAATCATAATTTCGATCTAAAAATGTAAGATGCTAGAATTACTGTGTTTCGATGGATCCTTGCCTTTGAATGTCGTAGAATTAGAAACGTTTCAAGCAATTTTAAACATTTGAAAATATAATGAATTTTGTGTTTTGTTGCAAAATTAAATGATATTTCCTGGCTAAAAACGAGAAATGTTTTAAAGAGCTGATTTTAGATTTGATAGATACAATGGGACGAAATATAAACTAAGGCACGCCAATATGTGAGTTCAAGGTAATAAATTTAATTGTAATTGGAAATGATTTCAAGTAAAATCACGATCGGAAAAGCCATTATCTTTATCATTAAAAATGAAATTAAAATAAATAACAATTTTTACATAACATCAAAATAAAACCTAAGCTAACAAAATGTTACACATATTACCACATACATAGCAACAAACACAACTATCGATAATAGTAATATTAAAGGTATTACTATAAAATTGATACAAAAATTATTAAAAAATAACTAATATATGAAGTAACCAAGATTTAAAACCATTATCTTTATTTCATTAACCATGTCATCGTCATCAGAAGGTCTTATTAAAATAATAATACAATCTAGAGAGCCTATTGCAATAGAAATAAAATATAGACAGCCTAATATAATAAGAGTATGATCTAGAAAGCCTAATACAATACGAATTCCAGACACCTTTTGGAATAAAATTACAAACTAGAGGCTACTTTGTAATTAAGAGTTTAGTTTGTAACAGGCTGTATAGACTGTATTTTTCGTGTAGCAAGCTGTAAAGATTGTATTGTTATTGTAATAGGGTATCTAGATTGTATTTTTATTGCAATAGGGTATCTAGATTGTATTTTTATTGTAATAGGGTATCTAGATTGTATTTTTATTGTAATAGGCTGTTAAGATTGTATTGTTATTGTGTTAGGACCCTCTAACGAGATGACAAGGTCATCGAATGTACATAAGGGTAACCTTTTGTAGTAGTTATTTTTGATTAATTTTTGTGGCATTGGGGTTGTTGTCAATAGTTTATTGCAATACTGTCACTGCGCTCATAATACTGTATTTTATTTAATGGATTACAACAACAATGTAATCTAACGAGTAATAGCAATTCAGTTCACAAAGAATACAAATTACTTTATGAATCTTGTATTCTGTTTTGTATTTTTACTGTATTTTGTATTAGTGTAGGCTGCAGTGTATATTATTTGTACTTTATTGAAGGTGCATTGATAAATAAGTACAGTAAATGTATGATTTTTTACAATGAAACTATTGGAAAGAACCTTAATACCACAAAAATATTAAAAAATAACAAATAAAACAAGTTACTTAAGATTAAGCCCTTATATACATTTCGAGACAATGTCATCATCAGAGGGTCTTATTACAAAATTACAATCTAGCAAACAAGAAGTTACAAACCAGAGTGATGTCGAAATGTGTATAAGGGTTTAATCTTAAGTAACTTGTTTTATTTGTTATTTTTGATTATTTTTGTGGTATTGGGGCTCTTTCCAATATTTGAATTAAAGTATATTGTACCACTGAGCTCTTGATATTGTATACAAATTATTCATAGGTAGCCTAAATGCTTTTCATAATTTTGGTATAAATACTATTACAAGGGCGTAACCTACTTCGACAGTTTATAAAGCTAATTCAACGATTTACCAGAAATAAGCTTGCTTTATCTTTATGAAGGACACTACTAATTTCTTTATACTAAACACTTCTAACAAGTTTAAGGACCAAAGCTACACAGTTTGTATCTTGACGGCCCTTTTGGTTTGTCGGAAAAGTAAATTTGTACCCAAAATTAAATTAAAAATAGTTGTTAATAATAGATACTAATTGGTAAACTCTTAGGAGTAATGAAGAAGAAACAAACCAGATAGCTTTCTTTGCGGCTACATTCGACACGTAACTTATACACCTAATTACTATATAAAATTAATTACTTTATGGCATGTGCAAGATATGATCTTGTTGCTGTAAGTGATTATGAAAGGCATCGGCAAGTAAAATTAATAAAGTAAAAATGAATTACCTTTTTGAAAGGACACAACAATGCTTTAGTTTTCTAAAACAATGCTGCGTGTAACAATAGAGGGAGGACGTCGGCCAAACAAGTGTATTGAACCTAATGTTGTTCACTGGAGCAAGCTTTAATTGTTGCAACTGGAACGGCTGCTGCGTTTTCGGTAATTCTATATTTGCCATAGAGTAAGTGTACTATAGGTAAGTTTTTACGTACATTCTTGAACAGTTTAAATTTATACTGTTAAATAGTTTCAAGCCAGAAAGAAATTGATTTAGAAAAATAATTCCCTTTGGAGGCCGGTAGACCCCTGAGAAAGGTAAGGGCAACATTTGTTAGCTTGAGGTTTCAGGGTTCAATATGTTGACGTTTATAAGTAAATTTGCTAATTTCTAAGCACGAGTAAACAGTTTTAATAAGACGCCTGTAAGTAATTGTTTTCGATATTTAAATACAACGTAGAAGTCAATGACCAGATTCTAAAAAAAACGTTAATACATGAAGAGCACAACTAAAGACTAGATTATTTTGAAAGTCTTTGAATAATTTAAGATTTACTCTAATAAATGTAATGAATTGGATAGGTGATACAGCGAGTGATTTTATTAAAACATTGAAAATTCATTAACAATACAAAATAATAAACATGAAAACAACATAAAATAAATTATTTAATTTAATTTGAAAACTCAATAACCAATATATTAGCGACTACTGTATATATTTGACTGTATATATATATATATATATATATATATATATATATATATATATATATATATATATATATATATTTGACTGTATATATATTTATTTATATATATTTGACTGTATATATATATATATATATATATATATATATATATTTTTTTTTTACTGTATATATATATATATATATATATATATATATATATATATATATATATATATATATATATATATATATATATATATATATTTGACTGTATATATCATTAGAAAAATATCAACTTACAAAGAGTTTGAAGCCAATTTTTACTGTTGAAATTATCAAAGACTATACATTTAAAACATCAGAGCATCGTTACATCATGACAGCCAAACGTCAACTGTCAATTGACAGTTACAGCTACAGTCTTGTTTTTATTTTGCTTATTTAGTTTGGATATTTTTTAATGTTTATTTCTTATCTGCAAACTAGGAGCAGGTTATTTTTGTTTTCTAACCACAGTTTTGTTTTATGTAACTAAACTAGGATATCTTTGTGTAAACATTTTCCATACTGGATGTGATATATGTATTGGGTAAAAGTATGATATAAGTAGATATTTTTCTAGATTAATCATGAGGCGAAAGTTTAAATTATTCGAATGTAGTCACTGTTCTTAAATAGAGTTTACATTATTGACTAGTTTCTGATATGAAATCGCTAAAGATACACTTTTTGTTAGGAAAAAACTGTAAAAAAGCCCAATTCATAGATTCATAAACTATAGATTTTGAAGCGCAGATGAGCCGATCAGCTGATGTCTTAATTCATATAACATATGATTTCAAACAGCAGCTGATTTCATCTGTATTTAGAGGTTAGAATTTATAATATTTAAAAGTAGCTATGCATATTTTGAATAAATTGTTTGATTCAAATAAACGCAATTGGCAGATTTATTAAATGTATTATTCAGTTAATTATACATTTATACATAAAATTTAAAATATTGACCTAAAATACATTAAAACATTTGATACATTAAAATTATGATTTCCATAAACATATTAGCACATTATTGTTATGATGAATTTGAATGTCTATGAAATTTAAAAATATAGGTCCAAAGCAAAACTATTAATTTTTTAAAACAACTAAATTAAAATTTTTCTAAAAACAAAAAACACTATTATCATTAACTAAAAAATATACAGGAAATTATATTGTTTAATAATAGATTGCATATATGTAACTATATTTACTTCCATCGTTAGGTTTAAACACACTTATTTTTTTGTTAATTTCTATTTACAAATAATTAGAATGTTTGTGAACACCAGAAGACAATAATTGAATAGCTAATTAGTTAAATAATTTTGCTCAACCATTTACAGTTTAACTGTTGGACATTGATAGATATAGCTAAAGTCATTACCAAATCTGTATATTAGATAAATACATTTTGCTCTATCATATTGAGAAATATATAACTTTCCTTAGACATAGATTTCATCTGAATGCTACAGTAAAATACAAAAGTAAGAGCCTGTAATAACAACACAGTTTTATGAAATCGTAAGTTAGTCATAACAGAAGAATTTAATTAATTATAAGATATTTGTGAATATATGGAAGTAATAAATAAAAACTATTCAGACATAGCCTTCAACACAACCTATAATTGAAGACGAAACCGCCATTGGCCTTTACAGTCATGTTTTCTATTCGGAAATCTTCGGGAAACAATTTGTTGATATTCAGATGGTTACAGAATTTGGTGTGAGTTTTCAAGTGATAACGTAACGTTTGTCGTGTATATGCCTCGCCATAAGTAATTACATTTTCAACACAAACCATAACTACAGACTACGCATTAGTTTTCTCATGTCAATTCACAATTCCTTATAAAGAAACAATTCTTTTTATAAAGAATTTAAAAAAAAACCAACAAAAGTTTAAACGTAGAAACACGTGAACTTATATTTGGATATAACTCAACAGTTCATTCAGAAAAATTAGTTAGCTTTCATTTTTTCGGACTGCTTACCTGATCTTAGATTATATTATATATTTAGCACCAACGATAATTCAACTGTTAAGTAATTAATAATTACAATAATATTCACAGGTTTTTGAAATTCAAGGAACATTTAATAATATTCTGATTTTGTTGCTCAGATCTAGAACAATATGGATATTGTTCTAGATCTGAGCAACAAAATCAGAATATTACATCTTTTAAAGTTACATCTTTTTAAAGTTAGATTGGGACCGTAAAAGAATAGTCTCTCACATTTTACTCCCTTTATGTAGCATTTTAATTACTTTAAAAAAATTCCTACCTCAAATTACAACTTCCTGCTTTCGAGATTGCATACAAGTGTATTGTCTTCCGTGATTCGCTTTCGACATGTATCAGTTCTTTGTGCTACATCCATGTACTTTGCACGAGTTCTGATTCAAGAGTATGTTACATAAATGTCCTTGGTTTTAGTATCATTCTATTCACCGTACAACAATATTGTACAGAGGACTATATTATGTACGTCATAGTACAGGATGATCAACTAAAAAGAGGCTCCGTTACTCATTATCTTCTACTAAATGCATTTAAAAACATACACAAAGATACTCAGTTCGTATCCGACTTAGACCCCTCAAATGTTTTAAATTTAATTATTTAATAAATATATGAAAATACTGTGTTAACATAAATTGTCATTCACTATAGGTTAAACAAAATGTATTTGACAGTGATTGGATGAATAAAACGTATTTCACGATATTAACGATTGAAAATTTGTACAATATATATATATATATATATATATATATATATATATGATGAATAGTTACTATCTGGAGTACGTCCGTTCATTCTGCAGTCCATAAATTCGTAGTTCCGACGTTTCGCTAGAATCTCATCCAGCATTGACGAGGTGAACCCCACAACAGTAGACGCGCTCTTCTACTTCATATTTTTCCATCCGTGAAGGAATATATATATATATATATATATATATATATATGATGAATAGTTACTATCTGGAGTACGTCCGTTCATTCTGCAGTCCATAAATTCGTAGTTCTGACGTTTCGCTAGAATCTCATCCAGCATTGACGAGGTGAACCCCACAACAGTAGACGCGCTCTTCTACTTCATATTTTTCCATCCGTGAAGGAATATATATATATATATATATATATATATATATATATATATATATATATATATATGATGAATAGTTACTATCTGAAGTACGTCCGTTCATTCTGCAGTCCATAAATTCGTAGTTCCGACGTTTCGCTAGAATCTCATCCAGCATTGACGAGGTGAACCCCACAACAGTAGACGCGCTCTTCTACTTCATATTTTTCCATCCGTGAAGGAATATATATATATATATATATATATATATATATATATATATATATATATATGTATATATGATGAATAGTTACTATCTGGAAGTACGTCCGTTCATTCTGCAGTCCATAAATTCGTAGTTCCGACGTTTCGCTAGAATCTCATCCAGCATTGACGAGGTGAACCCCACAACAGTAGACGCGCTCTTCTACTTCATATTTTTCCATCCGTGAAGGAATATATATATATATATATATATATGATGAATAGTTACTATCTGGAAGTACGTCCGTTCATACTGCAGTCCATAAATTCGTAGTTCCGACGTTTCGCTAGAATCTCATCCAGCATTGACGAGGTGAACCCCACAACAGTAGACGCGCTCTTCTACTTCATATTTTTCCATCCGTGAAGGAATATATATATATATATATATATATATATATATATATATATATATATAATTTTTTTTTTTTTAAACAACATAGGTTATTCAAATACAAGAATATTTATTAATTTATATCCAAAGCTTTTCGTTGGTACTGTTAACCAACGAAAAGCTTTGAATATAAATTAATAAATATTCTTGTATTTGAATAACCTATGTTGTTTTAAATTATTAAACAAGAAAACGTATTATATATATAAAGAGTATGAGCTAATTGAAGGAATTGAACCAAACGCACATGCTAAACAATGCGTGAGCTGGATATTGTCGTACTAATTGTTTTTCACAGCTTAAAAGGGATACTCGTAGGCTTGTTACTAATAAATACGGAACAAGTCAATTTCAATTTTAAATTTTGTGTACTATTCTATAATTAGGTTTTAGATATAATAAAAACCTCTGTTGGAGTTGAAGGCTAATAAAAAAGGATAAACAAAAAAAAAATAAAATCAATTTCTACTTAGGGCAACAAAGACAAATGCCATTTTAGTTATTTTTTATTTTATAATTGAAATTAATATAAATATGTATAGGCCTATTAGATTACATATAACATAATCACAGTATTCGGTGCCAAAATATAAAGCCAATTTAATTACAAAAATCCATTTCCCTCTGTATACAGTATATAGTGTTGGACAATTACTTTTGTTTGTTACTTTTTATTCCTTTTCTTTTTTCGTTAGTAAATTATGAAGCTGATAGTGATCTATAATTCTTATTCTATCCATCTCTTGTACTATTTCATTATTGCAAGGAACCGTTTTCTTATAATTCAATATACATCTTTAAGTAGTAGATATCTAGCAATGGAAAAGTTGGTTCAGTGCCAAATACTTCAAAAATGTAGTAACTCTGTTCGAATCTGACTGAGACATTAGCTTTTTAAAATTTTAATTAATAAATATTTGAAAAACCTGTATTAACATCAATTGTCATTCCCTACAGGTTAAAAAAAAATTATTTGAACATGATTGGATGAATGAAAACGTATTTTAATAACTATTGAAAATTTGTACAATATATATATATATATATATATATATATATATATATATATATATATATATATATATATATATATATATATAAAGAGAGTGTGAGAAGTTGGGAGAGCGAATAGAAGGAATTGAAAAACTAAAACTTTCATACAATACATTGTTCAATTTATACGTTTTTAACAATGTGTAATTTACGTTTATTTTCTTGCTAGCATAAAAAAACGAAAAGCCTTCGTTTCTATCCCCTGTAGTGATTGTATACGGATATATATAATTATACAAACTCTCTTTTCTATCCTACCGTTAAAGTCTTATCCATTATTTACTGTTTTTCATGCTAAAAACAGTGTATATATATATATATATATATATATATATATATATATATAAATTAAAGTAACCTACTAATCTGTATTACACTTTGTCTGCTCTACAGCTTTCCGTTTAAGAAAAGAAGCGGAAGAAGCAGCATAGGTTCGAGTTTAGGAAGCGAAACTTAAATTTAATCAGTAATTTTACCAACTCTCTTACTGGATTACAATTAAATAGTTTCTCCGTTAGCAAACACCCTGCAGACAATTGACCCAAACCAGTATCGATTATATCGAGTCCATGTCGGTAAAACGCCTTACCACTTTCCCTGGCTATTAGATTACGTTATGTATAACAAACACGCTCGCGGTGTGGCCTACTTAAACAGAGTTCAGGGTTGTATTTCATTATGCAGGTTAAATTACTTTTAGGAGACTAAATGTTATCCTTTAGATTAATCTCGCAGCTTAGAGGTTAAAGGCCGTTATGGAAAGTACGATTTCGCAATTGGGCTTTCTTCTTGAGGAAAGGAACTGCTAAAATATACGTAACCTTGGATTTGTTTTTAGAAGCCTTCAGGTTTATTTAAACTATGAAAAGGCCATCCTTGTTTTTTTCTAGTGACTCCAATGGATTACAGATAACAAATTTTCATTATAAATTAAAGAATGAATTAAATGATTTAAAAAAATGATTTTATCTTCATCATAACCGATAACCGAATACAATAATTAGAAGACAAAATGAGCCAAAATGAGTCTACTTTCTACTGTCAATCTAAAGTTTAAAAAACGTCGACCGTTATTTCATATTGAATTGTAACTCATTGTGTCAAAGCATATAAATGACTCTAGATGTGAGCGAATCGCTTGGACGTGACGTCATCCCTTGGAAATTTATATGAAAGTCTTTAACAATGTCTAGATACCGAAATTTATTCCGAAAATTCCCGAATGTAAAATATGGCGGAAATTCCCGAATGTAAAATATGGCGGAAATTCCTGAATGTAAAATATGGCGGAAATTCTAAACGCTGTTTTCGTCCCTACATAGATATTGTTTGAAGGTTTTATTATTATAAATTAAAATTGTAGTTATAATAATAAATAAGTCTAAATTATGGTTCGGGTTGAGTTTTGTACTTTTTCTATCGACGTTAGAATATAGAATATATATCTAAGGAAAGTCTTTAATATTAAAGGCCAATATAATATGTTGCGCACTTACCGACTTCTTGTCCTACGTGATTTTATTCTATAAATCAAATTGTTTTGTTATATTTCTGTAGTCCCACTGCTACCATACCATGATTTTGGAACTAGGTTTTTACCTAGTCATTTTTATAGCAAGGAATATATAAAACTGAATTATAAAAATTAAAATAGGAACACAAAACTATCATAATTTAGAAACAGTTATTGAATAACTTTAAAAATATAATATCACTTTACAAAACGTTTTTTATTCTTTTTGCAAAATTAATCTCATATATGAACAAAATACACGTCTCGTTTGAAAGAAAAAATCACTGTTTTATTTCTCCAATATGTGTTTTTAATTTTTACTGAATAAAGTTGCATAAAGGAAAAATAATTATTGAATGAAGATCTGCAATGTATAAGGCATATAGGTATAAAACATTCAATATGGCTGTTATCTAACAGTGATAAATAGACATATTCGATTTAAAACAATAGGTTTTTGGTACTGGTATTTCATTTTAAATCTAGGTTTTGGATTCCTCTTCTATCATTGTTTTCCTCATGTTTCTTATCATTTATAACGACCTATAATTATTTCCTTTTTCCATATAACAGTTCTTGCTTTTTCGTATCTTTTAGCATTTGTTCACTATAGTTTTATCATGACCTTATCTTTAAATTTTTGGAATTGCATTCGTCTACCGTTACTTCAATTCAATATATTAAACCGCCTTTTAAAAATATGATGCGTTAGTACACTTACCAATTATAAAGCTTACGTGAGATGTTTCAGTTCAAAGCTAATCTAATTTCGTTCACTCCTAAAACGAAATACTTTAATCCATAATTTGTCTCGCAACCATAACTTTATTTCAGAAACAACCGGCGACCAATCAATAAGAATTATAAATAATAGATTTTGTCTCATTTCCCTATTTTCTTGTAACTGTAGACGCTCGTATAGTGAAGTATAATAGATTTTTTTGTCAATTTTAAAATTTGCATTTAATGTTAGAAATATGATTATACCACGTAGAATATAAAATGTTATTAATTTTTACACGAAAACCCTACTTCCTTAGAAACAATATAATCGGCATATTTTGCGGATGGTCAAGTAAGTTACAGATTATACTCTTAATAATTTACACAATTATACTTTGAGATTTAAAAAAAAATTGTCAAAATGAAAGACTAAGTGTGTATGGAGAACAAAGATCTACTTTTGCAAATTTTAACACCATACCTTCTACATAAAACTTGAAAATTCTTATCAAAATGGCTTTGCAAGGATTACCTTTTCTTATCTTATCTATAAATAGGAAACTTTTAATTGTTCTAACCTATCCAACTGTCAAGCAAGAAAAACAAAATAAAATATTTAACAAATAGTACATTGTTTGGTAATAAGAGTTTATAGTTTTTCTTGAAGTTTGCACTCAGCACAAACTGATCTTAGCGCTGTATTTAATTACGTCCTAAGCGGTCGTTCATGAACGAGTTATTATCGATGTAATAATAAAGCGATGTTCGATTAAATAGTGAAGTAACTGTACTAGTACGGAGTTGTGGTGAAATAGAAACGTTACTTTACGAGGAAAAAATTTTTTTGAATATTCGTTAGCATTGAGAGTGTTGTGCCAAGAAATAAGGTAAAATTTAAATACGTAATTGACGATTAGATAGAGATTTCATTAGAGTATTTTCTAATGTCATATAGAAAAGGTTTAATGTTTAGAATTAAACATAACCGGTAATTGTGAGATAGAGGGGCCACCTGAGATTAAAGTTGAAAATTCTTCAAAACCACAAAATAAGACGATATGCAAAATAATTAAAAAAAAAATTACACGGAAAGTTATTTTTTATCAATTTAAAGTTGGGTAAAAAATTCAGTGCGGAGTACAAATTGTGCATCGGCCGCGGAGTGATACAGTGACGTCACAATTGTAGTGGGTATTTTAGCAATGTAAACTTAATGAATCAAAAACATGCCCTGAAGCTATATTGATAACTATTATTTTTGTTAAAGCTAGGGAAGGTAAATTTTATATATCTATATTGAAATATACCTATGGAGTATCCAGTCAGGATAGATTTGGTTGTAATTTTATACATTTAGGTAGTCTAATAGGTAGCCTAATGTATAAAATTACAACCAAATCTATCCTGACTGGACACTTTTTAGGTTTATTTTAATATAGGTAAATAGTAATGCATAAATTTAAAACCAGAGAATTAAAACTAGAGAATTTATAAGTATATTTAAATATACAGTATGCAAACAACATAAAAATTAGGCCAAAACGTTGTTTCTCAAATATCTACATATGTAAGGTATGCGTGACGTCACTGTATCACTAAGAGGACGATGAAAAACTTGGTACTCCACACTGAATTTTTTACCCAACTTTAAATTGATAAAAAAGTAACTTCCCGTGTAAAATAACAAAAGATTCTTGTGGATATCGTCCTAATTTGTGGAATTGAACAATTTTCAATTTTAATATCAGGTGGCCGCTCTATTTCACAATTACCATATAACCTTAGTTTTTGTACAAATATAATTTTTAAATTAAAATTTTATCATAATTGTAAATGTTTAAATTTTATTAAATAGGCACTAATAAATTAACCTAATTATTACGTGTAGCCTCGGTTCTAATATAGAATTGTATACACTATATATACATGGATTGGCTACCTATAACTACGGACTACTTATAAGGAAAAAAGTATTTTCCGTAGATTTAGATTTTAACTCACAGCTACAACATACAAAGTAATATTACTTGAGAGTAATAAAAAATATACTTTTGTGTAAAATCACATAATCTAATCAAGTATCCAAAATTTCTGAGTATAAAGGGTATGACATTTGAAATTTATTCGAACATAGCCTCGAAATAACCTTTATATAAAGACTGTTCTTACCAGTAACTCAGTGAAAAATAATCTTTGGAGGGTGGTTTGGTATTAAAAACCAAGAAGAACCCGTATTAATCTACAGTACACTCCAAGGCAAAATGTTGAAAATTAAATGCCATTTTTACACTTAAAATTAGATATAAATTGACAAATTGAGTGAATTTAATTTGTTCGTAATTTAAATATATTTTAAATATGAAGGTTATTCAATGACAATTACTATTAGGTAGATGTAGTGGTGATGCTTCTTACGTAATTAGGCTTGCAAGAAAAAACAAGATCAAGAAGGAAACTTAAACTTTCATTTTTGTAAACTATAACCCTACAAAGAAGTCTTGAGACGGCGAGACGTATTTAAAAGTTAGCTCCAAGCTTTATTCTTTATTTCTCACAGATATAAAGCATAGCTAGACCATTTATGTGCTGTTTGTAAGTTTTATCCCTCAAACATGCGGCCACCACTAAAGTACCCTACATACATTGACGGCTTTTATGGACATTGCGCTCGCATATTTATTAACAAATCTCAGTTTCCTCTCAACTTATTTTATATGAGAGTGATTTTGAAGTTATAATATTTTGTTTCCTCGTCAGAGTTTGAAATAAATACAAAACAGACGTACAAAAAGTAATTTTTTAGCCGATAAAAACATAAAAAACAAATTTCGTCCTCTTTCTAAAGGTCGTTGTACCCTAAAGGTATCCCTCCTCCATGCGTTTGGATTGTTATAATTAATGGTTGTTAGACTTTCGATAAAATTTATTTTTCTTACTTCTGATGTCATATACAGCGTCATATTTTTAGTTTTACGTGTAGGAAATAAATTCAAGAACAGTTTATTGAAGTTTACACTTCAAAATATTTATTTAATCTACGATCATTATAATCCGTAAAATTAGGAATTTTTATAATCAAGTCGAGATATTACGATTGGTTTCTGCGCATGCGTGCCATGTGTCTCCCAGTCATAGTACAATACGGGATTTATTCCTTCCTAACCTTATGCCTCACAGTGGTGTGACGAGGAGATCCTCTCAATGCTACCGCAAGAGAACAGATCAGATTCAGAAGACGGCCTGGCACTTTACTTTACCCGCTCAGGCGGTTTTATATCTTTACAATACAATCACTACTTTACCATTTATTTATTAATTCACTTGTCACAAAAGCACTACTTACTGATATTTCTCAGCACAAGAGTTTCGCACTTGGTCAGTGTATTGTTCAATGCTGGGAGTCACGGACAAGACTGTTTGTTTGTCGTGTTTTGTCATTTTGAATCTGTGGCGTTTTGGTATTCTATGATGTGTTGTTCTGAGAATAGTTTTTTCTGTGTTTGATTATAGAGTTCGATTGTGAATGTGCTTTATCGTTTAGTATGTGTTGTGGCTGATTTTTGTAGTGTTGAAATATTTCGACATTTTTCACTTCAACATTTTTTTGACATGTTTAGTTCATCGCTTTTTTGATGAAGAGTAGAATATCCTAGGTTTGTGTGATGCGGAAAAATATCAATCAGTAATTGTTTCTTTACCATGTGAAATATAAATAAATATTATTCAGAAGCCTAAACATGTACAACCCAACATCTGCATGTTTCACCATCTTCTACTACTATCTGTATATTCTTCACAAGGGAAAACAGTCTTAATAGAGTGACTGCCTTAACAGAAACGTCTTTGGATTTTCAACCTATTGTTCTGGTTTTAACTATATGAATTGTAATTTCTGGTGTTAGTTGCATTACTTTTTTAACATTCATTTACGAGTTTATGACAATATTTCTTTCGTGTATTTTTAAACTTGAATTTTAAAGCACTATGTTCGTACAACGTTGTTAATGTTTTTGGAAATACTGTTATTTCAACATTGAAAGTGCTATAAGGCTTTCCTGCATATGGTTATAACGTTGACGATAAATAAACTAGTTACCAAAACCACTTGTCTTGTGCAGTTCATTAGAGTCTATATTATTAATTTCACTGACCGTAAATACGGCTGACCTTTCTTTGTCCGCATTTCGTTTCGTTACGTTCGGTTGGTAACTCATTTCTGTCCTTTCACCAAACGAGCGTCGGCGCAATCTATCACCTCATAGATCCTCGAATATTGTCTCAAACTTTCTCTTACTTCTGAAAAACGTTTGAAACAAATAGACAAGTAGGCATTTGGTATTTTGACATAATTTCTATTACGCCCGTCACAATAGCTTAGAGATATTAGCGCTTGATTTCAAATCACTTAGTAAACCATATAGGATCTCTCTGAGCGGCGTGATATGTCGTCAAGTGTTTTGTTTGTGTTTTTGGGTGAATCGTGAATAATTGAATTTTTAACGATAAGTGATATTGGTTTTTTTTTGTTTGGGTTTCCAAGCTGCATGGCATCAGCGCAAACTCCATAGCATTAGCATAAACTGCATAGCGTTAGCCCAAAACTGCATAGCATTAGCCCAAACTGCATAGCGTTAGCCTAAACTGCATAGCATTAGCGCAAACTACTTTGCATTAGAGCAAATTGGAAAGCATCAGTTCATAGCAGACCAAAGGAGTGTAAACTGTATACCATCAACGCAAATTACTTAGTATTAGCGCAAACTGTATAGCATCAAAGAAAACTGTATAATATCATCGAAAACTGCATAACACCATCGAAAACTGCAAAACATCATCACAAACTTCACAACATCATCGCAAACTCCATAGCATTAGCCGAAACTGCATAGCATTAGCGCAAACTGCATAGCATTAGCGCAAACTGCATAGTATTAGCCCAAACTGCTTATCATTAGCGCAAACTACTTTGCATTAGAGCAAATTGGAAAGCATCAGCTCATAGCAGACTAAATGAGTGTAAACTGTATACCATCAACGCAAATTACTTAGTATTAGCGCAAACTGCATAGCTTCAAAGAAAACTGTATAATATCATCGAAAACTGCATAATACCATCGAAAACTGCAAAACATCATCACAAACTTCACAACATCATCGCAAACTCCATAGCATTAGCCCAAACTGCATGTCATTAGCGCAAACTGCATAGTATTAGCTCAAACTGCTTATCATTAGCGCAAACTACTTTGCATTAGAGCAAATTGGAAATCATCAGCTCATAGCAGACTAAATGAGTGTAAACTGTATACCATCAACGCAAATTACTTAGTATTAGCCCAAACTGCTTATCATTAGCGCAAACTACTTTGCATTAGAGCAAATTGGAAATCATCAGCTCATAGCAGACTAAATGAGTGTAAACTGTATACCATCAACGCAAATTACTTAGTATTAGCGCAAACTGCATAGCTTCAAAGAAAACTGTATAATATCATCGAAAACTGCATAACACCATCGAAAACTGCAAAACATCATCACAAACTTCACAACATCATCGCAAACTCCATAGCATTAGCCCAAACTGCATAGCATTAGCGCAAACTGCATAGCATTAGCGCAAACTGCATAGTATTAGCCCAAACTGCTTATCATTAGCGCAAACTACTTTGCATTAGAGCAAATTGGAAAGCATCAGCTCATAGCAGACTAAATGAGTGTAAACTGTATACCATCAACGCAAATTACTTAGTATTAGCGCAAACTGCATAGCTTCAAAGAAAACTGTATAATATCATCGAAAACTGCATAATACCATCGAAAACTGCAAAACATCATCACAAACTTCACAACATCATCGCAAACTCTGTAGCATTAGCCCAAACTGCATAGCATTAGCCCAAACTGCATAGCATTAGCACAAACTGCATAGTATTAGCCCAAACTGCTTATCATTAGCGCAAACTACTTTGCATTAGAGCAAATTGGAAATCATCAGCTCATAGCAGACTAAATGAGTGTAAACTGTATACCATCAACGCAAATTACTTAGTATTAGCGTAAACTTTAAGTTCGTAAACACACTTTAGATGGTGTTACATATTTAAAGAGGAAATTTCAGAAAACGAACGAGAATGTATTCGAAAATGTAACAATATTAAAAGTGTGGGGATTTGAAATCCAGTGGTTTTAAGATGTACGAGTATTGTAAACATAACAGATAGAAGTTATTAGGCAATGGTACATTCTTAGTGGTAAATAAATAGAGAGAGAGAGAGAAAGAATTTAATTATATATATATATATATATATATATATATATATATATATAGCGTCGTTTAAATATGGTAATTTGTGGCTTACAGGAGAACTGTGATAAATACAGCTAGTAGGTTAGGTTTTTTGACACAAAAAGAGACAAATTCAAAGAAAATTTTAATTGATAGATGATTTGAAGAATTTTAATAAGTAATTTGAAGAAAGATTTTATAGCGAGTGAAATTTATAAGAGATATAGTAATGAGTTTACAAATTTGAAGAGATGTAACTATGTATTCATAAAGTTTGAGAAATAAAAAGTTTATAAAGAAGTTAGAATTTCAAAGTGAGTTGATAAGTGTATGTAATTTTTTTTTAAAATTTAATAACGTAAATTAAATGATTAATGAATCCTAATGTAACAAGTTATGAGATTTAAATTGAAATTAAAAGACACACTCTTTTTTTAACATAGTAAATTAAAGATAAAGGTAATTAAAGAACATTGTGTAATGGTATAAAGAGTATGTGTCAATATAAAATGTTTTTGGAATATAAAGGAAAAGTTGAATATAGGTTTATTTAAAAATTTCATTTTTTTTGTTTGAAAAGGATATTAAATCCAAGAATTAATATTGTTTATGTTATGCTTCATGTCGAGTTAAGTTTGTTCTAATAATAGAATCAAATGGGTTTATGATATGTTTTCCCAAAGAAAATAGTTTGATTGTTAACTTGAGAGTTGTTCATAAATCGTTAAATTTAATAAAAATAATTAAAGAAAATGTGAAATTACACAATTTTTTTTTCAAAAGGGGGCAAAATATGTAGCACACTTTAGATGGTGTTACATATTAAAAGAGGAAATTTCAGAAAACGAACGAGAATGTATTCGAAAATGTAACAATATAGAACTAGATCAAAAAATTGTGATTTGTTAGAAATAAATCAAATCGTTCGTTGGTAGTGGTATCTGTTGGAATAGTTTGGAACTAAAATTAAAGTAATATGCGCACATCGATGCGCGGTAGCTACTGCTTGCGTCTGATAATTTAACTCTCTCATTACCAAGATGTAGGAACAGAAACATGTCTGTAGTGCGGGGAGCGAGGAAATGTTTGGTTTTAAAATTTTAATGTAACAGTCATTTTTTTTTAATTTCTTGTAATCAGAATATAGAAGAAAGAGCATCGCCAAGAACGAAGATGGAACGCTGAGTTACTGAAGCCTTTTTCAAAATCATGACCGAGGGAATCTTGTAAGGTTTTTCCAACAGAAGGATGCGAGGCTACACCTTGTTAAAACAGCTGAGTGAACAAATTCAAACTTTGGTGAACTATCACAAAATTTAAATGCTTAAACAGTTTAATACAAAATTAATAAACTTTAAAATTTTCGTGAATATTTGAATTTTTAACGATAAGTGATATTGGTTTTTTTTTGTTTGGGTCTCCAAGCTGCATGGCATAAGCGCAAACTCCATAGTATTAGCCCAAACTGCATAGCGTTAGCCCAAACTGCTTATCATTAGCGCAAACTACTTTGCATTAGAGCAAATTGGAAAGCATCAGCTCATAGCAGACCAAAGGAGTGTAAACTGTATACCATCAACGCAAATTACTTAGTATTAGTGTAAACTTCATAGCATCGGAGAAAACTGTATTATATCATCGAAAACTGCATAACACCATCGAAAACTGCAAAGCATCATCACAAACTTTACAACATCATCGCAAACTCCATAGCATTAGCGCAAACTGCATAACATCATCACAAACTGCATAACATCATCGCAAACTGCAAAACATCATCACAAACTGCATAACATCATCGCAAACTCCATAGCATTAGCGCAAACTGCATAACATCATCACAAACTTCACAACATCATCGCAAACTCCATAGCATTAGCGCAAACTGCATAACATCATCACAAACTGCATAACATCATCGCAAACTGCAAAACATCATCACAAACTGCATAACATCATCGCAAACTGCATAGCATTAGCGCAAGCTGCAATAACACCATCACAAACTGCATAACATCATCATAAAGTGCATAGGATCAAAGGAAACTGTATAGCACTAGGGCAAACTGCTTAGCATTAGAGCAAACTGCATAAAGTCACCGCAAACTGCATAACATCATCGCAAACGGCAT
The DNA here is from genome assembly GCA_036971475.1 of Prosapia bicincta. Classification (NCBI taxonomy): domain Eukaryota; kingdom Metazoa; phylum Arthropoda; class Insecta; order Hemiptera; family Cercopidae; genus Prosapia; species Prosapia bicincta. The sequence goes on from JBAIZL010000406.1 coordinate 1,498,259, forward strand.
AGCATCATAGCAAATTGCATAGCATCAGAGAAAAATGCATAGCACCATCGCAAACTACATTGGAACATAACAAACTCCATAACATCATCGCAAACTGAATAGCATCAGGGAAAACTGGATAACATCATCGCAAACTGCATAGCATCGGAGAAAACTGGATAACATCATCGGAAACTGCATAGCATCATCGCAAACTGAATAGCATCATCGCAAACTCCATAGCATTAGCGCAAACTGCATAACATCATCACAAACTTCACAACATCATCGCAAACTCCATAGCATTAGCGCAAACTGCATAACATCATCACAAACTGCATAACATCATCGCAAACTGCAAAACATCATCACAAACTGCATAACATCATCGCAAACTGCATAGCATTAGCGCAAGCTGCAATAACACCATCACAAACTGCATAACATCATCATAAAGTGCATAGGATCAAAGGAAACTGTATAGCACTAGGGCAAACTGCTTAGCATTAGAGCAAACTGCATAAAGTCACCGCAAACTGCATAACATCATCGCAAACGGCATAGCATCATAGCAAATTGCATAGCATCAGAGAAAAATGCATAGCACCATCGCAAACTACATTGGAACATAACAAACTCCATAACATCATCGCAAACTGAATAGCATCAGGGAAAACTGGATAACATCATCGCAAACTGCATAGCATCGGAGAAAACTGGATAACATCATCGGAAACTGCATAACATCATCGCAAACTGAATAGCATCATGGAAAACTGGATAACATCATCGCAAACTGCATAGCATCGGAGAAAAAGCATAGCATCAATGCTTACCTTGTAGATGGAGAGGAAAACTACCGATTTTAACGGCTCTACTGTGAAGGAAAGAAATTTTAAAATATTAATCTTTTATATTAAAGTTATGTAAAAATATCGTTACTATAAATATATAACAGTGAGCAACATTCTCGATCGAACTAGAAGAAACTAAAAATTGTGATTAACTGCTTCTATATATACGTGAATAGTTTGACTATAAATTGTATCTCTTACGTACGCTTACATATAAAATATTTTATTTAGATTCAGTCAAATGTAAAGTATGTTTAATATATTCACTCACTTATACTCAGAGAGAATTTGTTACCTCAGTGTTGTTCTAAAATCAGGGAGTTTTGTAGTACAGCTTAGCTTGTGAGTAAAGGTAATAGCGAACACCTACTCACAATCCACAATTTACTCTACCATACGCGTTTCAATAACAAAGTCATCATCATCAGTCAGTATAACCACATAATTTCCAAGGTATAACATAAGTTATAGTTTGATTTGTGTAATCTACTCCCTGTTGATGATGCCTTTCTCATTGAAACGCGTAGGAGACGCGTTAATGAATAATGGACTGTTAATTAGTGTTAGGGAGTATTTAATTATGACATAGATTTTTAAAAAAACCCAGGGATATAAGTATAAGCTGCAACAGGAAGTTAAGAGTTCAGTTTGGACGCTACTCCATGGTTTTCCATAAAAATGTATTGATAGTAGATTAACCGCAGCAGTTGACGCGGAAGCCAGAACCTCACTTAGATAAATAATGGTTTGAACCTATTGAAAATGAGTTGTGTTTCTAAAACTAACTTCAGGAATAAAAACCAAATGTTTTTGTCGTTTACAGCAATCAAATCCATTGACCATGCGTAAATAGGAGTTTTCAACGCATGCGCAATATCTTTCCCTATTGTTTAAACGGTAATATTCACCAACCAAAGCGTCTTATCATTGCGTCCGATTTTAACTGCCTAGAGGCACGTAAAATGCTTAGTTTCAATTGCAGGTCGTTCTTACATAATCATAAAGTTACATCAGATGTATGGAGACAATTTTTGCTGATATGCTCTCTCTTCCCTCTCTCTCTCTGACACACACACACACACTCTCTCTCTCTTTCTCTCTCTCTCTCTCACACACACACACTCTCTCTCTCTTTAGTTGACTAAATAAAAGAAGCAATATTTTCTTCTAAGCTAAAGACGAAAGCATCCCCGACGGTTTATTAAAATCCATTTTGACATTAAATTTATAAATTTTACAAAAATTACTATTTTAGTTAGCACTACAGTATTACTTGGTATTAACCAAGATTCATATTTCTAGAATATGGAAATATAATGTTGTTAAAATTAAGGTTATAAATATTTTGAATTATTATTAATAATCAAATTTAGAGATAAATTGCCATTATCTCTTAAATACTACAGATTTTCTATCTCTTTTTATCAATATAATGGCACTCCGCGAAATTTAAATGTAGGCCTACATAATTTTGTGCCCGACATTTAAAAGATACTAAATAATTTAGTTCATCATAGCTTTGCGTAGCTTTAAAACCGCGCAAACATTATAAGAATTTCTATCAATATTGTAGAAAAATATTTTTTATATATGCCTAACCTTAGTCTAATTTTGAATGTCCAAATGACATCTTGATTCTTCTACGTGGCCACAATATGCCCGAATTGTATATTTTTACGTAAATTAGGCGATTTTACAATATAATCTAAAAAACCTCTTTGGAATTAGTACACATGTTAAAATACGCATTTTTTAATATACATAGTCATAATAAATGTTAAAGCTTTTTGAAAATATAATAAATTATCTTTGTATAATACTTTCGTACAGCTAATTTCATCTAATAAATAAACAAGTAATATAAAGTCAATTCCTACCTGGGTCAACTAAAAAAAAAAATTATTTTATTTACTTTGTATTAAATAATTGGAATTAATATAAATAAAGTAACATAACCTATACGTTAAAACAGCTGTTATACCACATAACCTATAACATAAAATCAGCTGTTTTACGAAATAATTTATTATCACTTATTTTATGCCAAATGGAACGAAAGACTATATTGCATACCATGCACCTTTTGTGAAACGTTTTTATATAAAACTAAAATTACTTTTATTAAAATAAATTAATAATTGGTAGAACTGTATTAATATCAATTGTAACTAAAAGATTAAAAAAATGTACCAGTGGATGAATAAAAAGTAGATTATTAACGATTGAAAATTTAAACAATATATGTGTGTGTATATATATATATATATATATATATATATATATATATATATTTAATAAATTAAAAATATTTCAAAAACAAGAATACTTTTAATGAATATATTTATTCAAAAATTTTACAAAATTAAATCATATGTACTACAAAGAATCATATGTTTATAAGTATTGCACTTTATGTAAATTTTTCTATAACATCAATGACTTTATAAATAGTTTGGTGCCTTGATCTCACTTGAATTTGTCCATCAATTAATTTGTCTTTAACTTTATGCTTTTAAATTTCCAATGTTTCAAATATATTCATTTTTAATCCTTTATTTAATTGTTTTATTAATTTCATATTTTCTATTTCCGGAAACTCGTGTCCATTATTAATACAATGCGTAGATAAATTTGATTTGTATATGTTTGATTTGATATAAGCGTTTAAATGTTCTTTGTATCTTTCTTTTAATTTCTTTTTTGTTTGTCCTACATATAATTTATTACAAGTTTGACATTTTATATTATATACTCCATTTCTTTCGTGCATATTATTTTGATTTTTGTTAATGTTTATTAAATTTGTAATTGTATTATCGGTTTTATATGTAATTTGTAAATTTGTTTCTTTAAATAATCTTGTAATTTTATTTATTTCGTTACCAGTGAATGTAAAAGTTGTCCAAATATTTTCTTTCTTATTAGGTACAAAATTATTTTCGAGTTTCTGTTTTCTTATTATATTATTATTTAATTTATCTATAGTTTTTCTTTTATATCCATTTTCTAAACCAATTTGATATATTATATTTTTCTCTTTTATTTGATCATTTAAGTTCATTGATATTTTGTGCATTCTATATAGTAAATTATAAAGCGCTGCCATTTTTTGGTTGTATGGATGGTTTGAATAATTAGGTATTATTTGATTTGTCTGTGTTGGTTTTCTATATATATTATATTCAAATGATTCTTTATTTCTAGTAATTGTATTATCTAAATAATGTAGTTTTTTTTTTATTTCAAATTCATGAGTAAATTTTATATTTTCGTGTAGATCAAGGCACCAAACTATTGATAAAGTTATTGATGTTATAGAAAAATTTACATAAAGTGCAATATTTATAAACATATGATTCTTTGTAGTACATATGATTTAATTTTGTAAAAGTATTTTATTAGATAATTATTTTCCTGAAGATGCTGATACTATTTTATCGGCGAAAAGCTTTGAATAAATATATTCATTAAAAGTATTCTTGTTTTTGAAATATTTTTAATTTATTAACTATATATACAAGAAAACATATCACCATATGTAATATAATATTTATATATATATATATATATATATATATATATATATATATATATATATATATATATATATGTATATATATATGTACGTATATATATATATGTATATATATATGTATATATATATATGTATATATATATATATATATATATATGTATATGTTATATATATATATATGTTATATATATATATATATGTATATATATATATGTATATATATATATATATATATATATATATATATATATATATATATATATATATATATATAAATATCGCAATATGTTTTCTTGTGTATTAATAAAGAACGAAAGTCAATATACAAATACAAGAATTATATTAATATAATTCTTGTATTTGTATATTGACTTTCGTTCATTATATATATATATATATATATATATATATATATATATATATATATATATATATATATATATATATATATATATATATATATATAGTATAAGTAGAAGGATTTAATCAAACATTATTCATTAGTGCTAAATGATTACTGTTACATCATATAAGTATCATTTCAAAAATTTTAAAGTTTACATGTGCCGAAATAGCTCAGTTGGGAGAGCGTTAGACTGAAGATCTAAAGGTCCCTGGTTCGATCCCGGGTTTCGGCAGTTGATTTTTTTATTGGAATCGATATATCCCAAAATATTCAATCTAATAATAAAAGAAAGCAGATTAAATTTTGTTTGAAGTTTTTCTATTATTGAGATAGTAATTATATATCAATGTTAATAACAAATAGGGCACAAATTAAAATTTTTTTATTTAAAAAATTAACTAAACTATGTAATATTAGACTAATTGATAACTAATTTGCACATGTCTTACTATATAATAAGAATAATAACCATTTACTTTAATTTTTAAAACTAAAATATTATCAAAGAGAATGAAAAGAAAAAATTTAGAATACAGTAATTTTATCCTAATTGTTAAAACGATAGTTTTATAATAGCCTCCTTTACACTTGTATAGTAAACATGAAGTTTGTCTAAGTACGTACTTAGGGTTTGCACTTCTAAAAGGATCTTAGTTTAATTTTAACTTTTTCAACTGAGATAATTATAATTTACAAGGCTTATAATTTATTTTCTTTAATATAATCGGTTGTTTAGGAATTTGTAATTAAAGAATTAAAAATAACGCTCTACAAAACTTTAGTGAAAATATTTCTAAAGACATAGCATTGATGTCAAAAAATATAATCGTAATGAAAGTCTAAAAAGTTCTTGAGTTAGATTTAAACCTTATGAACATTCAGTTTTAGAATGTTACGGCTCTTATTAAGAATTGTAGTAAGCGGGCCAAAAACATCAGACAAAAAACAATAGGTGGCCTTATCGTGTTAGACAACCAGCTGTACTTTTTCACGATATAAACAACACTTGATTTTTATATTAAGCCATTTCTTTACATAATAAAAAAAAAATTAAGTAACCATATGATTTCATTGGTTACGGTTAAAATGATATGAGTAAATTATCGTATTTCTATACTGCAAGTAATCTAGTCTGTGATAAGAATTAAATAAGTTTAGCGACTCAGTGCGCATTGTTGCCGGAAGAAATGACTCTATAGAACTTTCCCTTGGAGGGAATGTTTTCTTTGGATTTGTCGCGCTGTCAGCTAGATACGTGTGACTTGAAAGTTACAGACCACGTCCGCCATGGTCTATTTGTTTCAAGTCGGGATATTTAGCAAGAGTAAATGAGAAAATAATCTCTATACAAGTCATAACAGGGTAACTAGGTCACTTAATATCAGTTAAACAGTGTGTAGAGTTAAACAGCGATACGCTGGGGAATATTTTAAAATATAGTAAACCAAGTAGCAAAAATAACGGAAATATAGAAAAAACAATATAATGAATAAAAAAACAAAAATTTAAGTTGAAAACTCAAAATTATAAAATATTGAAAACAAACATTTGTCGAAATACCTAATTTCTTTAAAAGTAGAAAAAGACAAGAAAAATGTTTCTTAGAAAAAAACAAATTAAGATAGAACAAAAGAAAAATGAGACAACCTCTGAACACAAAGCTCTAATTAAAATGTAATACAGAATAATAAAAAGTGATACAGTTTTAATATTATTTCCATGTCTTTATAATTTTAGAAATAAAATGTTCAGTGGTTGTCAGTTACTTAAAATATCTTTGAATGAATGTATATCTTTGAAATAAACACTACTGTACCTAGAAAAGTTAACAATTTTAATGCCTAATTAATTTATGTCTGTAAAACAGTGGCAAATATTTATGTTGTGTAACAATAAACGTTGGAACAATGACAACACTACGTCATTGCGCCTCATCTCTATTGAATGTATTTACTTGACGTAACAAGTGCAATCTTGCAGGTATGTAGGTGCTCCTCATCTCTATTGAATGTATTTACTTGACGTAACAAGTGCAATCTTGCAGGTATGTAGGTGCTCCTCATCTCTATTGAATGTATTTACTTGACGTAACAAGTGCAATCTTGCAGGTATGTAGGTGCTCCTCATCTCTATTGAATGTATTTACTTGACGTAACAAGTGCAATCTTGCAGGTATGTAGGTGCTCCTCATCTCTATTGAATGTATTTACTTGACGTAACAAGTGCAATCTTGCAGGTATGTAGGTGCTCCTCATCTCTATTGAATGTATTTACTTGACGTAACAAGTGCAATCTTGCAGGTATGTAGGTGCTCCTCATCTCTATTGAATGTATTTACTTGACGTAACAAGTGCAATCTTGCAGGTATGTAGGTGCTCCTCATCTCTATTGAATGTATTTACTTGACGTAACAAGTGCAATCTTGCAGGTATGTAGGTGCTCCTCATCTCTATTGAATGTATTTACTTGACGTAACAAGTGCAATCTTGCAGGTATGTAGGTGCTCCTCATCTCTATTGAATGTATTTACTTGACGTAACAAGTGCAATCTTGCAGGTATGTAGGTGCTCCTCATCTCTATTGAATGTATTTACTTGACGTAACAAGTGCAATCTTGCAGGTATGTAGGTGCTCCTCATCTCTATTGAATGTATTTACTTGACGTAACAAGTGCAATCTTGCAGGTATGTAGGTGCTCCTCATCTCTATTGAATGTATTTACTTGACGTAACAAGTGCAATCTTGCAGGTATGTAGGTGCTCCTCATCTCTATTGAATGTATTTACTTGACGTAACAAGTGCAATCTTGCAGGTATGTAGGTGCTCCTCATCTCTATTGAATGTATTTACTTGACGTAACAAGTGCAATCTTGCAGGTATGTAGGTGCTCCTCATCTCTATTGAATGTATTTACTTGACGTAACAAGTGCAATCTTGCAGGTATGTAGATGCTCCTCATCTCTATTGAATGTATTTACTTGACGTAACAAGTGCAATCTTGCAGGTATGTAGGTGCTCCTCATCTCTATTGAATGTATTTACTTGACGTAACAAGTGCAATCTTGCAGGTATGTAGGTGCTCCTCATCTCTATTGAATGTATTTACTTGACGTAACAAGTGCAATCTTGCAGGTATGTAGGTGCTCCTCATCTCTATTGAATGTATTTACTTGACGTAACAAGTGCAATCTTGCAGGTATGTAGGTGCTCCTCATCTCTATTGAATGTATTTACTTGACGTAACAAGTGCAATCTTGCAGGTATGTAGGTGCTCCTCATCTCTATTGAATGTATTTACTTGACGTAACAAGTGCGATCTTGCAGGTATGTAGGTGCTCCTCATCTCTATTGAATGTATTTACTTGACGTAACAAGTGCAATCTTGCAGGTATGTAGGTGCTCCTCATCTCTATTGAATGTATTTACTTGACGTAACAAGTGCAATCTTGCAGGTATGTAGGTGCTCCTCATCTCTATTGAATGTATTTACTTGACGTAACAAGTGCAATCTTGCAGGTATGTAGGTGCTCCTCATCTCTATTGAATGTATTTACTTGACGTAACAAGTGCAATCTTGCAGGTATGTAGGTGCTCCTCATCTCTATTGAATGTATTTACTTGACGTAACAAGTGCAATCTTGCAGGTATGTAGGTGCTCCTCATCTCTATTGAATGTATTTACTTGACGTAACAAGTGCAATCTTGCAGGTATGTAGGTGCTCCTCATCTCTATTGAATGTATTTACTTGACGTAACAAGTGCAATCTTGCAGGTATGTAAGTGCTCCTCATCTCTATTGAATGTATTTACTTGACGTAACAAGTGCAATCTTGCAGGTATGTAGGTGCTCCTCATCTCTATTGAATGTATTTACTTGACATAACAAGTGCAATCTTGCAGGTATGTAGGTGCTCCTCATCTCTATTGAATGTATTTACTTGACGTAACAAGTGCAATCTTGCAGGTATGTAGGTGCTCCTCATCTCTATTGAATGTATTTACTTGACGTAACAAGTGCAATCTTGCAGGTATGTAGGTGCTCCTCATCTCTATTGAATGTATTTACTTGACGTAACAAGTGCAATCTTGCAGGTATGTAGGTGCTCCTCATCTCTATTGAATGTATTTACTTGACGTAACAAGTGCAATCTTGCAGGTATGTAGGTGCTCCTCATCTCTATTGAATGTATTTACTTGACGTAACAAGTGCAATCTTGCAGGTATGTAGGTGCTCCTCATCTCTATTGAATGTATTTACTTGACGTAACAAGTGCAATCTTGCAGGTATGTAGGTGCTCCTCATCTCTATTGATTGTATTTACTTGACGTAACAAGTGCAATCTTGCAGGTATGTAGGTGCTCCTCATCTCTATTGAATGTATTTACTTGACGTAACAAGTGCAATCTTGCAGGTATGTAGGTGCTCCCCATTTCTATTGATTGTATTTACTTGACGTAACAAGTGCAATCTTGCAGGTATGTAGGTGCTCCTCATTTCTATTGATTGTATTTACTTGACGTATCAAGTGCAATCTTGCAGGTATGTAGGTGCTCCTCATCTCTATTGAATGTATTTACTTGACGTAACAAGTGCAATCTTGCAGGTATGTAGGGGCTCCTCATCTCTATTGAATGTATTTACTTGACGTAACAAGTGCAATCTTGCACGTATGTAGGTGCTCCTCATCTCTATTGAATGTATTTACTTGACGTAACAAGTGCAATCTTGCAGGTATGTAGGTGCTCCTCATCTCTATTGAATGTATTTACTTGACGTAACAAGTGCAATCTTGCAGGTATGTAGGTGCTCCTCATCTCTATTGAATGTATTTACTTGACGTAACAAGTGCAATCTTGCAGGTATGTAGGTGCTCCTCATCTCTATTGAATGTATTTACTTGACGTAACAAGTGCAATCTTGCAGGTATGTAGGTGCTCCTCATCTCTATTGAATGTATTTACTTGACGTAACAAGTGCAATCTTGCAGGTATGTAGGTGCTCCTCATCTCTATTGAATGTATTTACTTGACGTAACAAGTGCAATCTTGCAGGTATGTAGGTGCTCCTCATCTCTATTGAATGTATTTACTTGACGTAACAAGTGCAATCTTGCAGGTATGTAGGTGCTCCTCATCTCTATTGAATGTATTTACTTGACGTAACAAGTGCAATCTTGCAGGTATGTAGGTGCTCCTCATCTCTATTGAATGTATTTACTTGACGTAACAAGTGCAATCTTGCAGGTATGTAGGTGCTCCTCATTTCTATTGATTGTATTTACTTGACGTAACAAGTGCAATCTTGCAGGTATGTAGGTGCTCCTCATTTCTATTGATTGTATTTACTTGACGTAACAAGTGCAATCTTGCAGGTATGTAGGTGCTCCTCATCTCTATTGAATGTATTTACTTGACGTAACAAGTGCAATCTTGCAGGTATGTAGGTGCTCCTCATCTCTATTGAATGTATTTACTTGACGTAACAAGTGCAATCTTGCAGGTATGTAGGTGCTCCTCATCTCTATTGAATGTATTTACTTGACGTAACAAGTGCAATCTTGCAGGTATGTAGGTGCTCCTCATCTCTATTGAATGTATTTACTTGACGTAACAAGTGCAATCTTGCAGGTATGTAGGTGCTCCTCATCTCTATTGAATGTATTTACTTGACGTAACAAGTGCAATCTTGCAGGTATGTAGGTGCTCCTCATCTCTATTGAATGTATTTACTTGACGTAACAAGTGCAATCTTGCAGGTATGTAGGTGCTCCTCATCTCTATTGAATGTATTTACTTGACGTAACAAGTGCAATCTTGCAGGTATGTAGGTGCTCCTCATCTCTATTGAATGTATTTACTTGACGTAACAAGTGCAATCTTGCAGGTATGTAGGTGCTCCTCATCTCTATTGAATGTATTTACTTGACGTAACAAGTGCAATCTTGCAGGTATGTAGGTGCTCCTCATCTCTATTGAATGTATTTACTTGACGTAACAAGTGCAATCTTGCAGGTATGTAGGTGCTCCTCATCTCTATTGAATGTATTTACTTGACGTAACAAGTGCAATCTTGCAGGTATGTAGGTGCTCCTCATCTCTATTGAATGTATTTACTTGACGTAACAAGTGCAATCTTGCAGGTATGTAGGTGCTCCTCATCTCTATTGAATGTATTTACTTGACGTAACAAGTGCAATCTTGCAGGTATGTAGGTGCTCCTCATCTCTATTGAATGTATTTACTTGACGTAACAAGTGCAATCTTGCAGGTATGTAGGTGCTCCTCATCTCTATTGAATGTATTTACTTGACGTAACAAGTGCAATCTTGCAGGTATGTAGGTGCTCCTCATCTCTATTGAATGTATTTACTTGACGTAACAAGTGCAATCTTGCAGGTATGTAGGTGCTCCTCATCTCTATTGAATGTATTTACTTGACGTAACAAGTGCAATCTTGCAGGTATGTAGGTGCTCCTCATCTCTATTGAATGTATTTACTTGACGTAACAAGTGCAATCTTGCAGGTATGTAGGTGCTCCTCATCTCTATTGAATGTATTTACTTGACGTAACAAGTGCAATCTTGCAGGTATGTAGGTGCTCCTCATCTCTATTGAATGTATTTACTTGACGTAACAAGTGCAATCTTGCAGGTATGTAGGTGCTCCTCATCTCTATTGAATGTATTTACTTGACGTAACAAGTGCAATCTTGCAGGTATGTAGGTGCTCCTCATCTCTATTGAATGTATTTACTTGACGTAACAAGTGCAATCTTGCAGGTATGTAGGTGCTCCTCATCTCTATTGAATGTATTTACTTGACGTAACAAGTGCAATCTTGCAGGTATGTAGGTGCTCCTCATCTCTATTGAATGTATTTACTTGACGTAACAAGTGCAATCTTGCAGGTATGTAGGTGCTCCTCATCTCTATTGAATGTATTTACTTGACGTAACAAGTGCAATCTTGCAGGTATGTAGGTGCTCCTCATCTCTATTGAATGTATTTACTTGACGTAACAAGTGCAATCTTGCAGGTATGTAGGTGCTCCTCATCTCTATTGAATGTATTTACTTGACGTAACAAGTGCAATCTTGCAGGTATGTAGGTGCTCCTCATCTCTATTGAATGTATTTACTTGACGTAACAAGTGCAATCTTGCAGGTATGTAGGTGCTCCTCATCTCTATTGAATGTATTTACTTGACGTAACAAGTGCAATCTTGCAGGTATGTAGGTGCTCCTCATCTCTATTGAATGTATTTACTTGACGTAACAAGTGCAATCTTGCAGGTATGTAGGTGCTCCTCATCTCTATTGAATGTATTTACTTGACGTAACAAGTGCAATCTTGCAGGTATGTAGGTGCTCCTCATCTCTATTGAATGTATTTACTTGACGTAACAAGTGCAATCTTGCAGGTATGTAGGTGCTCCTCATCTCTATTGAATGTATTTACTTGACGTAACAAGTGCAATCTTGCAGGTATGTAGGTGCTCCTCATCTCTATTGAATGTATTTACTTGACGTAACAAGTGCAATCTTGCAGGTATGTAGGTGCTCCTCATCTCTATTGAATGTATTTACTTGACGTAACAAGTGCAATCTTGCAGGTATGTAGGTGCTCCTCATCTCTATTGAATGTATTTACTTGACGTAACAAGTGCAATCTTGCAGGTATGTAGGTGCTCCTCATCTCTATTGAATGTATTTACTTGACGTAACAAGTGCAATCTTGCAGGTATGTAGGTGCTCCTCATCTCTATTGAATGTATTTACTTGACGTAACAAGTGCAATCTTGCAGGTATGTAGGTGCTCCTCATCTCTATTGAATGTATTTACTTGACGTAACAAGTGCAATCTTGCAGGTATGTAGGTGCTCCTCATCTCTATTGAATGTATTTACTTGACGTAACAAGTGCAATCTTGCAGGTATGTAGGTGCTCCTCATCTCTATTGAATGTATTTACTTGACGTAACAAGTGCAATCTTGCAGGTATGTAGGTGCTCCTCATCTCTATTGAATGTATTTACTTGACGTAACAAGTGCAATCTTGCAGGTATGTAGGTGCTCCTCATCTCTATTGAATGTATTTACTTGACGTAACAAGTGCAATCTTGCAGGTATGTAGGTGCTCCTCATCTCTATTGAATGTATTTACTTGACGTAACAAGTGCAATCTTGCAGGTATGTAGGTGCTCCTCATCTCTATTGAATGTATTTACTTGACGTAACAAGTGCAATCTTGCAGGTATGTAGGTGCTCCTCATCTCTATTGAATGTATTTACTTGACGTAACAAGTGCAATCTTGCAGGTATGTAGGTGCTCCTCATCTCTATTGAATGTATTTACTTGACGTAACAAGTGCAATCTTGCAGGTATGTAGGTGCTCCTCATCTCTATTGAATGTATTTACTTGACGTAACAAGTGCAATCTTGCAGGTATGTAGGTGCTCCTCATCTCTATTGAATGTATTTACTTGACGTAACAAGTGCAATCTTGCAGGTATGTAGGTGCTCCTCATCTCTATTGAATGTATTTACTTGACGTAACAAGTGCAATCTTGCAGGTATGTAGGTGCTCCTCATCTCTATTGAATGTATTTACTTGACGTAACAAGTGCAATCTTGCAGGTATGTAGGTGCTCCTCATCTCTATTGAATGTATTTACTTGACGTAACAAGTGCAATCTTGCAGGTATGTAGGTGCTCCTCATCTCTATTGAATGTATTTACTTGACGTAACAAGTGCAATCTTGCAGGTATGTAGGTGCTCCTCATCTCTATTGAATGTATTTACTTGACGTAACAAGTGCAATCTTGCAGGTATGTAGGTGCTCCTCATCTCTATTGAATGTATTTACTTGACGTAACAAGTGCAATCTTGCAGGTATGTAGGTGCTCCTCATCTCTATTGAATGTATTTACTTGACGTAACAAGTGCAATCTTGCAGGTATGTAGGTGCTCCTCATCTCTATTGAATGTATTTACTTGACGTAACAAGTGCAATCTTGCAGGTATGTAGGTGCTCCTCATCTCTATTGAATGTATTTACTTGACGTAACAAGTGCAATCTTGCAGGTATGTAGGTGCTCCTCATCTCTATTGAATGTATTTACTTGACGTAACAAGTGCAATCTTGCAGGTATGTAGGTGCTCCTCATCTCTATTGAATGTATTTACTTGACGTAACAAGTGCAATCTTGCAGGTATGTAGGTGCTCCTCATCTCTATTGAATGTATTTACTTGACGTAACAAGTGCAATCTTGCAGGTATGTAGGTGCTCCTCATCTCTATTGAATGTATTTACTTGACGTAACAAGTGCAATCTTGCAGGTATGTAGGTGCTCCTCATCTCTATTGAATGTATTTACTTGACGTAACAAGTGCAATCTTGCAGGTATGTAGGTGCTCCTCATCTCTATTGAATGTATTTACTTGACGTAACAAGTGCAATCTTGCAGGTATGTAGGTGCTCCTCATCTCTATTGAATGTATTTACTTGACGTAACAAGTGCAATCTTGCAGGTATGTAGGTGCTCCTCATCTCTATTGAATGTATTTACTTGACGTAACAAGTGCAATCTTGCAGGTATGTAGGTGCTCCTCATCTCTATTGAATGTATTTACTTGACGTAACAAGTGCAATCTTGCAGGTATGTAGGTGCTCCTCATCTCTATTGAATGTATTTACTTGACGTAACAAGTGCAATCTTGCAGGTATGTAGGTGCTCCTCATCTCTATTGAATGTATTTACTTGACGTAACAAGTGCAATCTTGCAGGTATGTAGGTGCTCCTCATCTCTATTGAATGTATTTACTTGACGTAACAAGTGCAATCTTGCAGGTATGTAGGTGCTCCTCATCTCTATTGAATGTATTTACTTGACGTAACAAGTGCAATCTTGCAGGTATGTAGGTGCTCCTCATCTCTATTGAATGTATTTACTTGACGTAACAAGTGCAATCTTGCAGGTATGTAGGTGCTCCTCATCTCTATTGAATGTATTTACTTGACGTAACAAGTGCAATCTTGCAGGTATGTAGGTGCTCCTCATCTCTATTGAATGTATTTACTTGACGTAACAAGTGCAATCTTGCAGGTATGTAGGTGCTCCTCATCTCTATTGAATGTATTTACTTGACGTAACAAGTGCAATCTTGCAGGTATGTAGGTGCTCCTCATCTCTATTGAATGTATTTACTTGACGTAACAAGTGCAATCTTGCAGGTATGTAGGTGCTCCTCATCTCTATTGAATGTATTTACTTGACGTAACAAGTGCAATCTTGCAGGTATGTAGGTGCTCCTCATCTCTATTGAATGTATTTACTTGACGTAACAAGTGCAATCTTGCAGGTATGTAGGTGCTCCTCATCTCTATTGAATGTATTTACTTGACGTAACAAGTGCAATCTTGCAGGTATGTAGGTGCTCCTCATCTCTATTGAATGTATTTACTTGACGTAACAAGTGCAATCTTGCAGGTATGTAGGTGCTCCTCATCTCTATTGAATGTATTTACTTGACGTAACAAGTGCAATCTTGCAGGTATGTAGGTGCTCCTCATCTCTATTGAATGTATTTACTTGACGTAACAAGTGCAATCTTGCAGGTATGTAGGTGCTCCTCATCTCTATTGAATGTATTTACTTGACGTAACAAGTGCAATCTTGCAGGTATGTAGGTGCTCCTCATCTCTATTGAATGTATTTACTTGACGTAACAAGTGCAATCTTGCAGGTATGTAGGTGCTCCTCATCTCTATTGAATGTATTTACTTGACGTAACAAGTGCAATCTTGCAGGTATGTAGGTGCTCCTCATCTCTATTGAATGTATTTACTTGACGTAACAAGTGCAATCTTGCAGGTATGTAGGTGCGCCTCATCTCTATTGAATGTATTTACTTGACGTAACAAGTGCAATCTTGCAGGTATGTAGGTGCTCCTCATCTCTATTGAATGTATTTACTTGACGTAACAAGTGCAATCTTGCAGGTATGTAGGTGCTCCTCATCTCTATTGAATGTATTTACTTGACGTAACAAGTGCAATCTTGCAGGTATGTAGGTGCTCCTCATCTCTATTGAATGTATTTACTTGACGTAACAAGTGCAATCTTGCAGGTATGTAGGTGCTCCTCATCTCTATTGAATGTATTTACTTGACGTAACAAGTGCAATCTTGCAGGTATGTAGGTGCTCCTCATCTCTATTGAATGTATTTACTTGACGTAACAAGTGCAATCTTGCAGGTATGTAGGTCAGCCGGAGAATAAAAAGTAGACACAACTGTATTAGATGTAAACGGTTGAATACTATTTCAGTAAAATAAGTACAGTAGACCCTCGCTATTCGCAGGTTCGGCAATATTACAAGATATCCCGCTAATATGTATCGTATTTAAAAAAAGAGACAAGAAAGACAGTATATTTACTGTGCAGGTTGTAGGATAACTACAGTAGACCCTCGCTATTCGCAGGTTCGGCAATATTACAAGATATCCCACTAATATGTATCGTATTTAAAAAAAGAGACAAGAAAGACAGTATAGTTACTGTGCAGGTTGTAGGATAACTACAGTAGACCCTTGCTATTCGCAGGTTCGGCAATATTACAAGATATCCCGCTAATATGTATCGTATTTAAAAAAAGAGACAAGAAAGACAGTATAGTTACTGTGCAGGTTGTAGGATAACTACAGTAGACCCTTGCTATTCGCAGGTTCGGCAATATTACAAGATATCCCGCTAATATGTATCGTATTTAAAAAAAGAGACAAGAAAGACAGTATAGTTACTGTGCAGGTTGTAGGATAACTACAGTAGACCCTCGCTATTCGCAGGTTCGGCAATATTACAAGATATCCCACTAATATGTATCGTATTTAAAAAAAGAGACAAGAAAGACAGTATAGTTACTGTGCAGGTTGTAGGATAACTACAGTAGACCCTCGCTATTCGCAGGTTCGGCAATATTACAAGATATCCCACTAATATGTATCGTATTTAAAAAAAGAGACAAGAAAGACAGTATAGTTACTGTGCAGGTTGTAGGATAACTACAGTAGACCCTTGCTATTCGCAGGTTCGGCAATATTACAAGATATCCCGCTAATATGTATCGTATTTAAAAAAAGAGACAAGAAAGACAGTATAGTTACTGTGCAGGTTGTAGGATAACTACAGTAGACCCTCGCTATTCGCAGGTTCGGCAATATTACAAGATATCCCGCTAATATGTATCGTATTTAAAAAAAGAGACAAGAAAGACAGTATAGTTACTGTGCAGGTTGTAGGATAACTACAGTAGACCCTCGCTATTCGCAGGTTCGGCAATATTACAAGATATCCCACTAATATGTATCGTATTTAAAAAAAGAGACAAGAAAGACAGTATAGTTACTGTGCAGGTTGTAGGATAACTACAGTACAGTAGACCCTCGCTATTCGCAGGTTCGGCAATATTACAAGATATCCCGCTAATATGTATCGTATTTAAAAAAAGAGACAAGAAAGACAGTATATTTACTTTGCAGGTTGTAGGATAACTACAGTACAGTAGACCCTCGCTATTCGCAGGTTCGGCAATATTACAAGATATCCCGCTAATATGTATCGTATTTAAAAAAAGAGACAAGAAAGACAGTATAGTTACTGTGCAGGTTGTAGGATAACTACAGTACAGTAGACCCTCGCTATTCGCAGGTTCGGCAATATTACAAGATATCCCGCTAATATGTATCGTATTTAAAAAAAGAGACAAGAAAGACAGTATATTTACTGTGCAGGTTGTAGGATAACTACAGTACAGTAGACCCTCGCTATTCGCAGGTTCGGCAATATTACAGGACATCCCGCTAATATGTATCGTATTTAAAAAAAGAGACAAGAAAGACAGTATAGTTACTGTGCAGGTTGTAGGATAACTACAGTAGACCCTCGCTATTCGCAGGTTCGGCAATATTACAAGATATCCCGCTAATATGTATCGTATTTAAAAAAAGAGACAAGAAAGACAGTATAGTTACTGTGCAGGTTGTAGGATAACTACAGTACAGTAGACCCTCGCTATTCGCAGGTTCGGCAATATTACAAGATATCCCGCTAATATGTATCGTATTTAAAAAAAGAGACAAGAAAGACAGTATATTTACTTTGCAGGTTGTAGGATAACTACAGTACAGTAGACCCTCGCTATTCGCAGGTTCGGCAATATTACAAGATATCCCGCTAATATGTATCGTATTTAAAAAAAGAGACAAGAAAGACAGTATAGTTACTGTGCAGGTTGTAGGATAACTACAGTACAGTAGACCCTCGCTATTCGCAGGTTCGGCAATATTACAAGATATCCCGCTAATATGTATCGTATTTAAAAAAAGAGACAAGAAAGACAGTATATTTACTGTGCAGGTTGTAGGATAACTACAGTACAGTAGACCCTCGCTATTCGCAGGTTCGGCAATATTACAGGACATCCCGCTAATATGTATCGTATTTAAAAAAAGAGACAAGAAAGACAGTATAGTTACTGTGCAGATTGTAGGGTAACTACAGTACAGTAGACCCTCGCTATTCGCAGGTTCGGCAATATTACAAGATATCCCGCTAATATGTATCGTATTTAAAAAAAGAGACAAGAAAGACAGTATAGTTACTGTGCAGGTTGTAGGATAACTACAGTAGACCCTCGCTATTCGCAGGTTCGGCAATATTACAAGATATCCCGCTAATATGTATCGTATTTAAAAAAAGAGACAAGAAAGACAGTATATTTACTGTGCAGGTTGTAGGATAACTACAGTACAGTAGACCCTCGCTATTCGCAGGTTCGGCAATATTACAAGATATCCCGCTAATATGTATCGTATTTAAAAAAAGAGACAAGAAAGACAGTATAGTTACTGTGCAGGTTGTAGGATAACTACAGTACAGTAGACCCTCGCTATTCGCAGGTTCGGCAATATTACAAGATATCCCGCTAATATGTATCGTATTTAAAAAAAGAGACAAGAAAGACAGTATATTTACTGTGCAGGTTGTAGGATAACTACAGTACAGTAGACCCTCGCTATTCGCAGGTTCGGCAATATTACAGGACATCCCGCTAATATGTATCGTATTTAAAAAAAGAGACAAGAAAGACAGTATAGTTACTGTGCAGGTTGTAGGGTAACTACAGTACAGTAGACCCTCGCTATTCGCAGGTTCGGCAATATTACAAGATATCCCGCTAATATGTATCGTATTTAAAAAAAGAGACAAGAAAGACAGTATATTTACTGTGCAGGTTGTAGGATAACTACAGTACAGTAGACCCTCGCTATTCGCAGGTTCGGCAATATTACAGGACATCCCGCTAATATGTATCGTATTTAAAAAAAGAGACAAGAAAGACAGTATAGTTACTGTGCAGGTTGTAGGGTAACTACAGTACAGTAGACCCTCGCTATTCGCAGGTTCGGCAATATTACAAGATATCCCGCTAATATGTATCGTATTTAAAAAAAGAGACAAGAAAGACAGTATAGTTACTGTGCAGGTTGTAGGATAACTACAGTAGAGCCTCGCTATTCGCAGGTTCGGCAATATTACAGGACATCCCGCTAATATGTATCGTATTTAAAAAAAGAGACAAGAAAGACAGTATAGTTACTGTGCAGGTTGTAGGATAACTACAGTACAGTAGACCCTCGCTATTCGCAGGTTCGGCAATATTACAAGATATCCCGCTAATATGTATCGTATTTAAAAAAAGAGACAAGAAAGACAGTATAGTTACTGTGCAGGTTGTAGGATAACTACAGTAGAGCCTCGCTATTCGCAGGTTCGGCAATATTACAGGACATCCCGCTAATATGTATCGTATTTAAAAAAAGAGACAAGAAAGACAGTATAGTTACTGTGCAGGTTGTAGGATAACTACAGTAACACAAAGAAATCTGATTATTTTCCAAACATTGGTTTTACTGTATACTACTAGGATTACTACAGTATGTCTTCCCGTCAGTTATGAAACAGGGTGTCGCAATCGATTGTCGTGAATGCTAGTTCTGGAAACGTAGTGTCGACTTGTGGAATATTTAGTTCGGATTGAAGGAAAACGTAAATAAACAATAAAAATATGTATGTAATTATCTACCATACGTATACCATACTGTATTATAAATGTACAGTATAGCTGTAAGTAATGTTAACATTTTTGATGTGGAACGTAACCCTACCCTTTCTATATACAGTTGGATTCAGTATTTTCGGTAATTTCGGGGAATCTTACCCCCGTAAATAACGAGGTACTACCGTATTTTTTCATCCTTCGTAAAAAATACATTGTAATAACACCTTTGATCATAATTTGTTTTCCGCATATTCTTTCACCCCGCCTGTTATTATGGTTGTTATGTATATTTATTATTTTATTGTTATTTATCGCACTGTTATATTTCTATATAATTGCTACAAATATATATTCTGTATGTGCATCAAAGTAAATGTAGAGTTTAGGTAGTGTAAGACTCCAGCGGGACAAAAAATGTTAGTTTTTCAAAGGTCTGTTGAGCCAAATGAAAAAGGGAAACGTATCTGCTATGATTTTCGCCTGGTAAAATTACACGGAATATAATACTATACCATTAGTGGTTTCCTCCGTAGTCATCATTTTTAATATTGACAGACTTAAGTTGTAGTATATATTCTACGTAGCATATATACATATATCTGTGTGTGTGTGTGTTTCTTTTTTATTGTGCTGTTATATTAATGACATTCATAATTTTAATTACAGTTATCAATGTAAAAAGAAATATTTTAAAACAAATATTTTGATAAGATTAAAAATTTATTACAATTTAGGTATCTATTTTTAGCTGAGTCGCATACCAGGGAATTGTACGCATTTCTAAAACAAACAGTATTTCGAAAACTACTTCGTATTGTCTAGCCCCCGAAGAAACCTTCAGAATTGTATTCCCATTAAAAATATTAAACACCACACTAAAACTAGTCATATTTTGTATTGAGGTTCACACCACAACACAATTATTTAGAATCTTTGTTATAAAGGAATTAAAATATGGAAATGTAATCAAAAAAACATACTTTTAAAAATTAATTAAACAAATCTTTCGTTACAAAATGTTGTCGCAAAGTTATGAGGCAATAGTAATAAAACTTATGGAATAAAGCAACGGTTTTCCAGTTTTTGAATCGGGTAATGTTCAGTATTTACTTTAGTTTCGGCCAGTTCTCCATCGCTGCTTGGATCTTTAATAGCCGTTATTTTGTTTAGAAATAGGGCATTTTTAGTTTTTATCGTTTAGAATTTTGGGGAATCGATCTGATCTTCTAGGTAAAGCTTAAGTGAGTTCTATAATGTGACCAGACGATCTTTATCTAAGTAATATTCGATCCCATTAACCCTTTATAAACCCTGGCTTGGATACCCTTTGTAATTGATATTTACGATAAGCGTGTTAGGTGAAAGAATTTTATTATTGTTGGTTAAAGGATATTTTATAACATCTCTCTCTTCAAGCTGTGTTTTTTTGGGAAATGTTTAATAGACCAAAGGATTAAAAGATTATAAATTCACGTAGGAATAGTGTCGTAAGAGAAGTCTGTATTTCTCTCTTACAAAATACTGCATCTGAGACTTCTAATTTGGAACAGAGAAGATTTTTATCTATTTCTTTAGGTCAGACTATGATTCATCTTACAACCTTACCATCACTAACGCCTTATTTATGTCTTCTGCACTAGTGTCTCTAAGCAAACATCAAACGCCATTTTGAAACACAAATCTATGTTGCATTGTGTTTGGAGGCACTTATAAATTCGCCATGCTAAAAGTTGGCCTAGTTGTGGACGCGAGTCGTTGACCTGGGCGAGCAGGCGTGTCGGGTTTAATTGCTATATAGGCTTCGGGGATTTCGATTCCGCGGACAGTCGTGATGAAAGTACTCTAAATTCTCAAATCCAAATAAATTGAACCAGTGGTTCATTCTTCAGGTTCAATAGGAAAAGCGAACGTTTGATTTAGTTAGAACCAAACCTTTTCTTATCATATCGTTAAATTTATCGCATATTGTACCGTTTAACTATAGGGGCTACATATTTAAAGCAAAAATGTTTAATTTTCATAAATAAAATATATAAAAACTAAAAAAACTTTGTTTGTATTATATAGAAGAGGGAATTCTATAGCCAGTCTATTTCTTAATAAAAATAATATATTTTTCACTTAATGGAAACGGAAAAAATGTCTAAGTTAAAAAATTTTCTTATGTTAATAGAAAAATACCTCCTTCCGACTTAATCGCTGATTATGTCCTTTTAAAATTAGAGGCAAAATACAAAATTAAACTTAACTCTTTCCATTTATATAATATAGGCCTAATAAGTACAGAATTAAAAAATATAAAAAGATTTTACGAAACAAAACTCTGTTCTTAAACACGAAACAAACAAAACATTTTGATAACTAGGCAGTAACAACAAAAAATAAACATATTAAAATAAACTAGAAAGGAATGCAAAAAAAATAACTGAAAACTAACGTTTCTTAAATCCCCACTGAACACCAGTTTGGGTACATTAAAACCAAGTGCTGTCTGTCCTCTCTTAAAATAGTTTAAATTACCAAAGCAGAAGCCACATAAACGTTTATTAATAAACCCAGTTCACGCCACAATAATGTTTCTTCAGAAGAAGTTATTTTAATGAGCGATTTCTTATGCTGCCTGTCTAGATAGTGTCGTGTTCTAACCCCTCCCTGTCAAGTACGTGCCACTACTTCAACTTATTAGATATCTTTAGCTTGCCTAACACCTGATTCATAATAATTTCCTTATAGTGTCGTGTTCTAAGCCCTCCCTGCCAAGTACGTGCGACTGCTTCATCTCATTAGATATCTTTAGCTTGCCTAACACCTGATTCATAATAATTTCCTTATAGTGTCGTGTTCTAACCCCTCCCTGCCAAGTACGTGCCACTGCTTCATCTCATTAGATATCTTTAGCTTGCCTAACACCTGATTAATAATAATTTCCTTATAATGTCGTGTTCTAACCCCACCCTGCCAAGTACGTGCCACTGCTTCATCTCATTAGATATCTTTAGCTTGCCTAACACCTGATTCATAATAATTTCCTTATAATGTCGTGTTCTAACCCCTCCCTGCCAAGTACGTGCCACTGCTTCATCTCATTAGATATCTTTAGCTTGCCTAACACCTGATTCATAATAATTTCCTTATAGTGTCGTGTTCTAACCCCTCCCTGCCAAGTACGTGCCACTGCTTCATCTCATTAGATATCTTTAGCTTGCCTAACACCTGATTCATAATAATTTCCTTATAATATCGTGTTCCAACCCCTTCCTGCCAAGTACGTGCCACTGCGTCATCTCATTAGATATCTTTAGCTTGCTTAACACCTGATTCATATTAATCACCTGATAGTGTCGAGTTCTAACCCCTCCCTGCCAAGTGCGTGCCACTGCTTCATCTCATTAGATATCTTTAGCTTGCCTAACACCTGATTCATAATAATTTCCTTATAATGTCGTGTTCTAACCCCTCCCTGGCAAGTACGTGCCACTGCTTCATCACATTAGATATCTTTAGCTTGCCTAACACCTGATTCATAATAAATTCCTTATAATGTCGTGTTCTAACCCCTCCCTGCCAAGTACGTGCCACTGCTTCATCTCATTAGATATCTTTAGCTTGCCTAACACCTGATTCATAATAATTTCCTTATAATGTCGTGTTCTAACCCCTCCCTGCCAAGTACGTGCCACTGCTTCATCTCATTAGATATCTTTAGCTTGCCTAACACCTGATTCATAATAATTTCCTTATAATGTCGTGTTCTAACCCCTCCCTGCCAAGTACGTGCCACTGCTTCATCTCATTAGATATCTTTAGCTTGCCTAACACCTGATTCATAATAATTTCCTTATAGTGTCGTGTTCTAACCCCTCCCTGCCAAGTACGTGCCACTGCTTCATCTCATTAGATATCTTTAGCTTGCCTAACACCTGATTCATAATAATTTCCTTACAGTGTCGTGTTCTAACCCCTCCCTGCCAAGTACGTGCCACTGCTTCATCTCATTAGATATCTTTAGCTTGCCTAACACCTGATTCATAATAATTTCCTTATAATGTCGTGTTCTAACCCCTCCCTGCCAAGTACGTGCCACTGCTTCATCTCATTAGATATCTTTAGCTTGCCTAACACCTGATTCATAATAATTTCCTTATAATGTCGTGTTCTAACCCCTCCCTGCCAAGTACGTGCCACTGCTTCATCTCATTATATATCTTTAGCTTGCCTAACACCCGATTCATAATAATTTCCTTATAGTGTCGTGTTCTAACCCCTCCCTGCCAAGTACGTGCCACTGCTTCATCTCATTAGATATCTTTAGCTTGCCTAACACCTGATTCATAATAATTTCCTTATAGTGTCGTGTTCTAACCCCTCACTGCCAAGTACGTGCCACTGCTTCATCTCATTAGATATCTTTAGCTTGCCTAACACCTGATACATAATAATTTCCTTATAATGTCGTGTTCTAACCCCTCTCTGCCAAGTACGTGCCACTGCTTCATCTCATTAGATATCTTTAGCTTGCCTAACACCTGATTCATAATAATTTCCTTATAATGTCGTGTTCTAACCCCTCCCTGGCAAGTACGTGCCACTGCTTCATCTCATTAGATATCTTTAGCTTGCCTAACACCTGATTCATAATAATTTCCTTATAATGTCGTGTTCTAACCCCTCCCTGCCAAGTACGTGCCACTGCTTCATCTCATTAGATATCTTTAGCTTGCCTAACACCTGATTCATAATAATTTCCTTGTAATGTCGTGTTCTAACCCCTCCCTGCCAAGTACGTGCCACTGCTTCATCTCATTAGATATCTTTAGCTTGCCTAACACCTGATTCATAATAATTTCCTTATAATGTCGTGTTCTAACCCCTCCCTGCCAAGTACGGGCCACTGCTTCATCTCATTAGATATCTTTAGCTTGCCTAACACCTGATTCATAATAATTTCCTTATAATGTCGTGTTCTAACCCCTCCCTGCCAAGTACGTGCCACTGCTTCATCTCATTAGATATCTTCAGCTTGCCTAACACCTGATTCATAATAATTTCCTTATAATGTCGTGTTCTAACCCCTCCCTGCCAAGTACGTGCGACTGCTTCATCTCATTAGATATCTTCAGCTTGCCTAACACCTGATTCATAATAATTTCCTTATAATGTCGTGTTCTAACCCCTCCCTGCCAAGTACGTGCCACTGCTTCATCTCATTAGATATCTTTAGCTTGCCTAAACCTGATTCATAATAATCACCCGATAGTGTCGAGTTCTAACCCCTCCCTGCCAAGTACGTGCCACTGCTTCATCTCATTAGATATCTTTAGCTTGCCTAAACCTGATTCATAATAATCACCCGATAGTGTCGAGTTCTAACCCCTTCCTGCCAAGTACGTGTCACTGCTTCATCCTATTAGATATCTTTAGCTTGCCTAAACCTGATTCATAATAATCACCCGATAGTGTCGAGTTCTAACCCCTCCCTGCCAAGTACGTGCCACTGCTTCATCTCATTAGATATCTTTAGCTTTCCTAAACCTGATTCATAATAATCACCCGATAGTGTCGAGTTCCAACCCCTCCCTGCCAAGTACGTGCCACTGCTTCATCTCATTAGATATCTTTAGCTTGCCTAACACCTGATTCATAATTATCACCCGATAGTGTCGAGTTCTAACCCCTCCCTGCCAAGTACGTGCCACTCCTTCATCTCATTAGATATCTTTAGCTTGCCTAAACCTGATTCATAATAATCACCCGATAGTGTCGAGTTCTAACCCCTCCCTGCCAAGTACGTGTCACTGCTTCATCCTATTAGATATCATAAGCTTGCCTAAACCTGATTCATAATAATCACCCGATAGTGTCGAGTTCTAACCCCTCCCTGCCAAGTACGTGCCACTGCTTCATCTCATTAGATATCTTTAGCTTTCCTAAACCTGATTCATAATAATCAACCGATAGTGTCGAGTTCTAACCCCTCCCTGCCAAGTACGTGCCACTGCTTCATCCTATTAGATATCTTTAGCTTGCCTAAACCTGATTCATAATAATCACCCGATAGTGTCGAGTTCTAACCCCTCCCTGCCAAGTACGTGCCACTGCTTCATCTCATTAGATATCTTTAGCTTGCCTAAACCTGATTCATAATAATCACCCGATATTGTCGAGTTCTAACCCCTCCCTGCCAAGTACGTGCCACTGCTTCATCTCATTAGATATCTTTAGCTTGCCTAACACCTGATTCATAATAATTTCCTTATAATGTCGTGTTTTAACCCCACCCTGCCAAGTACGTGCCACTGCTTCATCTCATTAGATATCTTTAGCTTGCCTAACACCTGATTCATAATAATTTCCTTATAATGTCGTGTTCTAACCCCTCCCTGCCAAGTACGTGCCACTGCTTCATCTCATTAGATATCTTTAGCTTGCCTAACACCTGATTCATAATAATTTCTTTATAGTGTCGTGTTCTAAGCCCTCCCTGCCAAGTACGTGCCACTGCTTCATCTCATTAGATATCTTTAGCTTGCCTAACACCTGATTCATAATAATTTCCTTATAATGTCGAGTTCTAACCCCTTCCTGCCAAGTACGTGCGACTGCTTCATCTCATTAGATATCTGTAGCTTGCCTAACACCTGATTAATAATAATTTCCTTATAATGTCGTGCTGTAACCCCACCCTGCCAAGTACGTGCCACTGCTTCATCTCATTAGATATCTTTAGCTTGCCTAACACCTGATTCAAAATAATTTCCTTATAATGTCGTGTTCTAACCCCTCCCTGCCAAGTACCTGCCACTGCTTCATCTCATTAGATATCTTTAGCTTGCCTAACACCTGATACATAATAATTTCCTTATAATGTCGTGTTCTAACCCCTCTCTGCCAAGTACGTGCCACTGCTTCATCTCATTAGATATCTTTAGCTTGCCTAACACCTGATTCATAATAATTTCCTTATAATGTCGTGTTCTAACCCCTCCCTGGCAAGTACGTGCCACTGCTTCATCTCATTAGATATCTTTAGCTTGCCTAACACCTGATTCATAATAATTTCCTTATAATGTCGTGTTCTAACCCCTCCCTGCCAAGTACGTGCCACTGCTTCATCTCATTAGATATCTTTAGCTTGCCTAACACCTGATTCATAATAATTTCCTTGTAATGTCGTGTTCTAACCCCTCCCTGCCAAGTACGTGCCACTGCTTCATCTCATTAGATATCTTTAGCTTGCCTAACACCTGATTCATAATAATTTCCTTATAATGTCGTGTTCTAACCCCTCCCTGCCAAGTACGGGCCACTGCTTCATCTCATTAGATATCTTTAGCTTGCCTAACACCTGATTCATAATAATTTCCTTATAATGTCGTGTTCTAACCCCTCCCTGCCAAGTACGTGCCACTGCTTCATCTCATTAGATATCTTCAGCTTGCCTAACACCTGATTCATAATAATTTCCTTATAATGTCGTGTTCTAACCCCTCCCTGCCAAGTACGTGCGACTGCTTCATCTCATTAGATATCTTCAGCTTGCCTAACACCTGATTCATAATAATTTCCTTATAATGTCGTGTTCTAACCCCTCCCTGCCAAGTACGTGCCACTGCTTCATCTCATTAGATATCTTTAGCTTGCCTAAACCTGATTCATAATAATCACCCGATAGTGTCGAGTTCTAACCCCTCCCTGCCAAGTACGTGCCACTGCTTCATCTCATTAGATATCTTTAGCTTGCCTAAACCTGTTTCATAATAATCACCCGATAGTGTCGAGTTCTAACCCCTTCCTGCCAAGTACGTGTCACTGCTTCATCCTATTAGATATCTTTAGCTTGCCTAAACCTGATTCATAATAATCACCCGATAGTGTCGAGTTCTAACCCCTCCCTGCCAAGTACGTGCCACTGCTTCATCTCATTAGATATCTTTAGCTTTCCTAAACCTGATTCATAATAATCACCCGATAGTGTCGAGTTCCAACCCCTCCCTGCCAAGTACGTGCCACTGCTTCATCTCATTAGATATCTTTAGCTTGCCTAACACCTGATTCATAATTATCACCCGATAGTGTCGAGTTCTAACCCCTCCCTGCCAAGTACGTGCCACTCCTTCATCTCATTAGATATCTTTAGCTTGCCTAAACCTGATTCATAATAATCACCCGATAGTGTCGAGTTCTAACCCCTCCCTGCCAAGTACGTGTCACTGCTTCATCCTATTAGATATCATAAGCTTGCCTAAACCTGATTCATAATAATCACCCGATAGTGTCGAGTTCTAACCCCTCCCTGCCAAGTACGTGCCACTGCTTCATCTCATTAGATATCTTTAGCTTTCCTAAACCTGATTCATAATAATCAACCGATAGTGTCGAGTTCTAACCCCTCCCTGCCAAGTACGTGCCACTGCTTCATCCTATTAGATATCTTTAGCTTGCCTAAACCTGATTCATAATAATCACCCGATAGTGTCGAGTTCTAACCCCTCCCTGCCAAGTACGTGCCACTGCTTCATCTCATTAGATATCTTTAGCTTGCCTAAACCTGATTCATAATAATCACCCGATATTGTCGAGTTCTAACCCCTCCCTGCCAAGTACGTGCCACTGCTTCATCTCATTAGATATCTTTAGCTTGCCTAACACCTGATTCATAATAATTTCCTTATAATGTCGTGTTTTAACCCCACCCTGCCAAGTACGTGCCACTGCTTCATCTCATTAGATATCTTTAGCTTGCCTAACACCTGATTCATAATAATTTCCTTATAATGTCGTGTTCTAACCCCTCCCTGCCAAGTACGTGCCACTGCTTCATCTCATTAGATATCTTTAGCTTGCCTAACACCTGATTCATAATAATTTCTTTATAGTGTCGTGTTCTAAGCCCTCCCTGCCAAGTACGTGCCACTGCTTCATCTCATTAGATATCTTTAGCTTGCCTAACACCTGATTCATAATAATTTCCTTATAATGTCGAGTTCTAACCCCTTCCTGCCAAGTACGTGCGACTGCTTCATCTCATTAGATATCTGTAGCTTGCCTAACACCTGATTAATAATAATTTCCTTATAATGTCGTGCTGTAACCCCACCCTGCCAAGTACGTGCCACTGCTTCATCTCATTAGATATCTTTAGCTTGCCTAACACCTGATTCAAAATAATTTCCTTATAATGTCGTGTTCTAACCCCTCCTTGCCAAGTACCTGCCACTGCTTCATCTCATTAGATATCTTTAGCTTGCCTAACACCTGATTCATAATAATTTCCTTATAATGTCGTGTTCTAACCCCACCCTGCCAAGTACGTGCCACTGCTTCATCTCATTAGATATCTTTAGCTTGCCTAACACCTGATTCATAATAAATTCCTTATAATGTCGTGTTCTAACCCCTCCCTGCCAAGTACGTGCCACTGCTTCATCTCATTAGATATCTTTAGCTTGCCTAACACCTGATTCAAAATAATTTCCTTATAATGTCGTGTTCTAACCCCTCCCTGCCAAGTACGTGCCACTGCTTCATCTCATTAGATATCTTTAGCTTGCCTAACACCTGATTCATAATAAATTCCTTATAATGTCGTGTTCTAACCCCTCCCTGCCAAGTACGTGCCACTGCTTCATCTCATTAGATAACTTTAGCTTGCCTAACACCTGATTCATAATAATTTCCTTATAATGTCGTGTTCTAACCCCACCCTGCCAAGTACGTGCCACTGCTTCATCTCATTAGATATCTTTAGCTTGCCTAACACCTGATTCATAATAATTTCCTTATAATGTCGTGTTCTAACCCCACCCTGCCAAGTACGTGCCACTGCTTCATCTCATTAGATATCTTTAGCTTGCCTAACACCTGATTCATAATAATTTCCTTATAATGTCGTGTTCCAACCCCTTCCTGCCAAGTACGTGCCACTGCTTCATCTCATTAGATATCTTTAGCTTGCTTAACACCTGATTCATATTAATCACCTGATAGTGTCGAGTTCTAACCCCTCCCTGCCAAGTACGTGCCACTGCTTCATCTCATTAGATATCTTTAGCTTGCCTAATACCTGAATCATAATAATTTCCTTATAATGACGTGTTCTAACCCCTCCCTGCCAAGTACGTGCCACTGCTTCATCACATTAGATATCGTTAGCTTGCCTAACACCTGATTCATAATAAATTCCTTATAATGTCGTGTTCTAACCCCTCCCTGCCAAGTACGTGCCACTGCTTCATCTCATTAGATATGTTTAGCTTGCCTAACACCTGATTCATAATAATCACCCGATAGTGTCGAGTTCTAACCCCTCCCTGCCAAGTACGTGCCACTGCTTCATCTCATTAGATATCTTTAGCTTGCCTAACATCTGATTCATAATAATCACCCGATAGTGTCGAGTTCTAACCCCTCCCTGCCAAGTACGTGCCACTGCTTCATCTCATTAGATATCTTTAGCTTGCCTAATACCTGATTCATAATAATCATCCGATAGTGTCGAGTTCTAACCCCTCCCTGCCAAGTACGTGCCACTGCTTCATCTCATTAGATATCTTTAGCTTGCCTAACACCTGATTCATAATAAATTCCTTATAATGTCGTGTTCTAACCCCTCCCTGCCAAGTACGTGCCACTGCTTCATCTGATTAGATATCTTTAGCTTGCCTAACACCTGATTCATAATAATTTCCTTATAATGTCGTGTTCTAACCCCACCCTGCCAAGTACGTGCCACTGCTTCATCTCATTAGATATCTTTAGCTTGCCTAACACCTGATTCATAATAATTTCCTTATAATGTCGTGTTCTAACCCCACCCTGCCAAGTACGTGCCACTGCTTCATCTCATTAGATATCTTTAGCTTGCCTAACACCTGATTCATAATAATTTCCTTATAATGTCGTGTTCCAACCCCTTCCTGCCAAGTACGTGCCACTGCTTCATCTCATTAGATATCTTTAGCTTGCTTAACACCTGATTCATATTAATCACCTGATAGTGTCGAGTTCTAACCCCTCCCTGCCAAGTACGTGCCACTGCTTCATCTCATTAGATATCTTTAGCTTGCCTAATACCTGAATCATAATAATTTCCTTATAATGACGTGTTCTAACCCCTCCCTGCCAAGTACGTGCCACTGCTTCATCACATTAGATATCGTTAGCTTGCCTAACACCTGATTCATAATAAATTCCTTATAATGTCGTGTTCTAACCCCTCCCTGCCAAGTACGTGCCACTGCTTCATCTCATTAGATATGTTTAGCTTGCCTAACACCTGATTCATAATAATCACCCGATAGTGTCGAGTTCTAACCCCTCCCTGCCAAGTACGTGCCACTGCTTCATCTCATTAGATATCTTTAGCTTGCCTAACATCTGATTCATAATAATCACCCGATAGTGTCGAGTTCTAACCCCTCCCTGCCAAGTACGTGCCACTGCTTCATCTCATTAGATATCTTTAGCTTGATTAATACCTGATTCATAATAATCACCCGATAGTGTCGAGTTCTAACCCCTCCCTGCCAAGTACGTGCCACTGCTTCATCTCATTAGATATCTTTAGCTTGCCTAACACCTGATTCATAATAAATTCCTTATAATGTCGTGTTCTAACCCCTCCCTGCCAAGTACGTGCCACTGCTTCATCTGATTAGATATCTTTAGCTTGCCTAACACCTGATTCATAATAATTTCCTTATAATGTCGTGTTCTAACCCCACCCTGCCAAGTACGTGCCACTGCTTCATCTCATTAGATATCTTTAGCTTGCCTAACACCTGATTCATAATAATTTCCTTATAATGTCGTGTTCTAACCCCACCCTGCCAAGTACGTGCCACTGCTTCATCTCATTAGATATCTTTAGCTTGCCTAACACCTGATTCATAATAATTTCCTTATAATGTCGTGTTCCAACCCCTTCCTGCCAAGTACGTGCCACTGCTTCATCTCATTAGATATCTTTAGCTTGCTTAACACCTGATTCATATTAATCACCTGATAGTGTCGAGTTCTAACCCCTCCCTGCCAAGTACGTGCCACTGCTTCATCTCATTAGATATCTTTAGCTTGCCTAATACCTGAATCATAATAATTTCCTTATAATGACGTGTTCTAACCCCTCCCTGCCAAGTACGTGCCACTGCTTCATCACATTAGATATCGTTAGCTTGCCTAACAACTGATTCATAATAAATTCCTTATAATGTCGTGTTCTAACCCCTCCCTGCCAAGTACGTGCCACTGCTTCATCTCATTAGATATCTTTAGCTTGCCTAACACCTGATTCATAATAAATTCCTTATAATGTCGTGTTCTAACCCCTCCCTGCCAAGTACGTGCCACTGCTTCATCTCATTAGATATCTTTAGCTTGCCTAATACCTGAATCATAATAATTTCCTTATAATGACGTGTTCTAACCCCTCCCTGCCAAGTACGTGCCACTGCTTCATCACATTAGATATCGTTAGCTTGCCTAACACCTGATTCATAATAAATTCCTTATAATGTCGTGTTCTAACCCCTCCCTGCCAAGTACGTGCCACTGCTTCATCTCATTAGATATCTTTAGCTTGCCTAACACCTGATTCATAATAATCACCCGATAGTGTCGAGTTCTAACCCCTCTCTGCCAAGTACGTGCCACTGCTTCATCTCATTAGATATCTTTAGCTTGCCTAACACCTGATTCATATTAATCACCTGATAGTGTCGAGTTCTAACCCCTCCCTGCCAAGTACGTGCGACTGCTTCATCTCATTAGATATCTTTAGCTTGCCTAACACCTGATTCATAATAATTTCCTTATAATGTCGTGTTCTAACCCCTCCCTGCCAAGTACGTGCCACTGCTTCATCTCATTAGTTATCTTTAGCTTGCCTAACACCTGATTCATAATAATTTCCTTATAATGTCGTGTTCTAACCCCTCCCTGCCAAGTACGTGCCACTGCTTCATCTCATTAGATAACTTTAGCTTGCCTAACACCTGATTCATAATAATTTCCTTATAATGTCGTGTTCTAACCCCTCCCTGCCAAGTACGTGCCACTGCTTCATCTCATTAGATATCTTTAGCTTGCCTAACACCTGATTCATAATAATTTCCTTATAATGTCATGTTCTAACCCCTCCCTGCCAAGTACGTGCCACTGCTTCATCTCATTAGATATCTTCAGCTTGCCTAACACCTGATTCATAATAATTTCCTTATAATGTCGTGTTCTAACCCCTCCCTGCCAAGTACGTGCGACTGCTTCATCTCATTAGATATCTTTAGCTTGCCTAACACCTGATAATAATTTCCTTATAATGTCGTGTTCTAACCCCTCCCTGCCAAGTACGTGCCACTGCTTCATCTCATTAGATATCTTTTGCTTGCCTAACACCAGATTGATAATAATTTTTTTATAACGTCGTGTTCTAACCCCTCCCTGCCAAGTACGTGCCACTGCTTCATCTCCTTAGATATCTTTAGCTTGCCTAACACCTGATTCATAATAATTTCCTTATAATGTTGTGTTCTAACCCCTCCCTGCCAAGTACGTGCCACTGCTTCATCTCATTAGATATCTTTAGCTTGCCTAACACCTGATTCATAATAATTTCCTTCTAATGTCGTGTTCTAACCCCTTCCCTTTAAGTACGTGCCACTGCTTCATCTCCTTAGATATCTTTAGCTTGCTTAACACCTGATTCATATTAATCACTTGATAGTGTCGAGTTCTAACCCCTCCCTGCCAAGTACGTGCGACTGCTTCATCTCATTAGATATCTTTAGCTTGCCTAAACCTGATTCATAATAATCACCCGATATTGTCGAGTTCTAATCCCTTCCTGCCAAGTACGTGTCACTGCTTCATCCTATTAGATATATTTAGCTTGGCTAAACCTGATTCATAATAATCACCCGATAGTGTCGAGTTCTAACCCCTCCCTGCCAAGTACGTGCGACTGCTTCATCTCATTAGATATCTTTAGCTTGCCTAACACCTGATTCATAATTATCACCCGATAGTGTCGAGTTCTAACCCCTCCCTGCCAAGTACGTGCCACTGCTTCATCTCATTAGATATCTTTAGCTTGCCTAAACCTGATTCATAATAATCACCCGATAGTGTCGAGTTCTAACCCCTCCCTGCCAAGTACGTGTCACTGCTTCATCCTATTAGATATCTTTAGCTTGCCTAAACCTGATTCATAATAATCACGCGATAGTGTCGAGTTCTAACCCCTCCCTGCCAAGTACGTGCCACTGCTTCATCCTATTAGATATCTTTAGCTTGCCTAAACCTGATTCATAATAATCACCCGATAGTGTCGAGTTCTAACCCCTCCCTGCCAAGTACGGGCCACTGCTTCATCTCATTAGATATCTTTAGCTTGCCTAACACCTGATTCATAATAATCACCTGAATGTGCCGAGTTCTAACCCCTTCCTGCCAAGTACGTGCCACTGCTTCATCTCATTAGATATCTTTAGCTTGCCTAACACCTGATTCATAATTATCACCCGATAGTGTCGAGTTCTAACCCCTCCCTGCCAAGTACGTGCCACTGCTTCATCTCATTAGATATCTTTAGCTTGCCTAACACCTGATTCATAATTATCACCCGATAGTGTCGAGTTCTAACCCCTCCCTGCCAAGTACGTGCCACTGCTTCATCTCACTAGATATCTTTAGCTTGCCTAACACCTGATTCATAATTATCACCCGATAGTGTCGAGTTCTAACCCCTCCCTGCCAAGTACGTGCCACTGCTTCATCTCATTAGATATCTTTAGCTTGCCTAACACCTGATTCATAATAATCACCCGATAGTGTCGAGTTCTAACCCCTCCCTGCCAAGTACGTGCGACTGCTTCATCTCATTAGATATCTTTAGCTTGCCTAACACCTGATTCATAATTATCACCCGATAGTGTCGAGTTCTAACCCCTCCCTGCCAAGTACGTGCCACTGCTTCATCTCATTAGATATCTTTAGCTTGCCTAAACCTGATTCATAATAATCACCCGATAGTGTCGAGTTCTAACCCCTCCCTGCCAAGTACGTGTCACTGCTTCATCCTATTAGATATCTTTAGCTTGCCTAAACCTGATTCATAATAATCACGCGATAGTGTCGAGTTCTAACCCCTCCCTGCCAAGTACGTGCCACTGCTTCATCCTATTAGATATCTTTAGCTTGCCTAAACCTGATTCATAATAATCACCCGATAGTGTCGAGTTCTAACCCCTCCCTGCCAAGTACGGGCCACTGCTTCATCTCATTAGATATCTTTAGCTTGCCTAACACCTGATTCATAATAATCACCTGAATGTGCCGAGTTCTAACCCCTTCCTGCCAAGTACGTGCCACTGCTTCATCTCATTAGATATCTTTAGCTTGCCTAACACCTGATTCATAATAATCACCCGATAGTGTCGAGTTCTAACCCCTTCCTGCCAAGTACGTGCCACTGCTTCATCTCATTAGATATCTTTAGCTTGCCTAACACCTGATTCATAATAATTTCCTTATAATGTCGTGTTCTAACCCCTCCCTGCCAAGTACGTGCCACTGCTTCATCTCATTAGATATCTTTAGCTTGCCTAAACCTGATTCATAATAATCACGCGATAGTGTCGAGTTCTAACCCCTCCCTGCCAAGTACGTGCCACTGCTTCATCTCATTAGATATCTTCAGCTTGCCTAAACCTGATTCATAATAATCACCCGATAGTGTCGAGTTCTAACTCCTCCCTGCCAAGTACGTGCCACTGCTTCATCTCATTAGATATCTTTAGCTTTCCTAAACCTGATTCATAATAATCACCCGATAGTGTCGGGTTCTAACCCCTCCCTGCCAAGTACGTGCCACTGCTTCATCCTATTAGATATCTTTTGCTTGCCTAAACCTGATTCATAAAAATCACCCGATAGTGTCGAGTTCTAACCCCTCCCTGCCAAGTACGTGCCACTGCTTCATCCTATTAGATATCTTTAGCTTGCCTAAACCTGATTCATAATAATCACCCGATAGTGTCGAGTTCTAACCCCTCCCTGCCAAGTACGGGCCACTGCTTCATCTCATTAGATATCTTTAGCTTGCCTAAACCTGATTCATAATAATCACCCCATAGTGTCGAGTTCTAACCCCTCCCTTCCAAGTACGGGCCACTGCTTCATCTCATTAGATATCTTTAGCTTGCCTAAACCTGATTCATAATAATCACCCGATAGTGTCGAGTTCTAACCCCTCCCTGCCAAGTACGGGCCACTGCTTCATCCTATTAGATATCTTTAGCTTGCCTAAACCTGATTCATAATAATCACCCGATAGTGTCGAGTTCTAACCCCTCCCTGCCAAGTACGTGTCACTGCTTCATCCTATTAGATATCTTTAGCTTGCCTAAACCTTATTCATAATAATCACCCGATAGTGTCGAGTTCTAACCCCTCCCTGCCAAGTACGTGCCACTTCTTCATCTCATTAGATATCTTTAGCTTTCCTAAACCTGATTCATAATAATCACCCGATAGTGTCGAGTTCTAACCCCTCCCTGCCAAGTACGTGCCACTGCCTCATCTCGTTAGATATCTTTAGCTTTCCTAAACCTGATTCATAATAATCACCCGATAGTGTCGAGTTCTAACCCCTCCCTGCCAAGTACGTGCCACTGCTTCATCTCATTAGATATCTTTAGCTTGCCTAAACCTGATTCATAATAATCACCCGATAGTGTCGAGTTCTAACCCCTCCCTGCCAAGTACGTGTCACTGCTTCATCCTATTAGATATCTTTAGCTTTCCTAAACCTGATTCATAATAATCACCCGATAGTGTCGAGTTCTAACCCCTCCCTGCCAAGTACGTGCCACTGCTTCATCTCATTAGATATCTTTAGCTTGCCTAAACCTGATTCATATTAATCACCTGATAGTGTCGAGTTCTAACCCCTCCCTGCCAAGTACGTGCCACTGCTTCATCTCATTAGATATCTTTAGCTTGCCTAACACCTGATTCATAATAATCACCCGATAGTGTCGAGTTCTAACCCCTCCCTGCCAAGTACGGGCCACTGCTTCATCTCATTAGATATCTTTAGCTTGCCTAAACCTGATTCATAATAATCACCAGATAGTGTCGAGTTCTAACCCCTCCCTGCCAAGTACGGGCCACTGCTTCATCTCATTAGATATCTTTAGCTTGCCTAAACCTGATTCATAATAATCACCCGATAGTGTCGAGTTCTAACCCCTCCCTGCCAAGTACGTGTCACTGCTTCATCCTATTAGATATCTTTAGCTTGCCTAAACCTGATTCATAATAATCACCCAATAGTGTCGAGTTCTAACCCCTCCCTGCCAAGTACGTGTCACTGCTTCATCCTATTAGATATCTTTAGCTTGCCTAAACCTGATTCATAATAATCACCCGATAGTGTCGAGTTCTAACCCCTCCCTGCCAAGTACGTGCCACTGCTTCATCTCATTAGATATCTTTAGCTTGCCTAAACCTGATTCATAATAATCACCAGATAGTGTCGAGTTCTAACCCCTCCCTGCCAAGTACGGGCCACTGCTTCATCTCATTAGATATCTTTAGCTTGCCTAAACCTGATTCATAATAATCACCAGATAGTGTCGAGTTCTAACCCCTCCCTGCCAAGTACGGGCCACTGCTTCATCTCATTAGATATCTTTAGCTTGCCTAAACCTGATTCATAATAATCACCAGATAGTGTCGAGTTCTAACCCCTCCCTGCCAAGTACGGGCCACTGCTTCATCTCATTAGATATCTTTAGCTTGCCTAAACCTGATTCATAATAATCACCAGATAGTGTCGAGTTCTAACCCCTCCCTGCCAAGTACGGGCCACTGCTTCATCTCATTAGATATCTTTAGCTTGCCTAAACCTGATTCATAATAATCACCCGATAGTGTCGAGTTCTAACCCCTCCCTGCCAAGTACGTGTCACTGCTTCATCCTATTAGATATCTTTAGCTTGCCTAAACCTGATTCATAATAATCACCCAATAGTGTCGAGTTCTAACCCCTCCCTGCCAAGTACGTGTCACTGCTTCATCCTATTAGATATCTTTAGCTTGCCTAAACCTGATTCATAATAATCACCCGATAGTGTCGAGTTCTAACCCCTCCCTGCCAAGTACGTGCCACTGCTTCATCTCATTAGATATCTTTAGCTTGCCTAAACCTGATTCATAATAATCACCCGATAGTGTCGAGTTCTAACCCCTCCCTGCCAAGTACGGGCCACTGCTTCATCTCATTAGATATCTTTAGCTTGCCTAAACCTGATTCATAATAATCACCCGATAGTGTCGAGTTCTAACCCCTCCCTGCCAAGTACGTGCCACTGCTTCATCTCATTAGATATCTTTAGCTTGCCTAACACCTGATTCATAATAATCACCCGATAGTGTCGAGTTCTAACCCCTCCCTGCCAAGTACGTGCCACTGCTTCATCTCATTAGATATCTTTAGCTTTCCTAAACCTGATTCATATTAATCACCTGATAGTGTCGAGTTCTAACCCCTCCCTGCCAAGTACGTGCCACTGCTTCATCTCATTAGATATCTTTAGCTTGCCTAAACCTGATTCATAATAATCACCCGATAGTGTCGAGTTCTAACCCCTCCCTGCCAAGTACGTGCCACTGCTTCATCCTATTAGATATCTTTAGCTTGCCTAACACCTGATTCATAATAATCACCCGATAGTGTCGAGTTCTAACCCCTCCCTGCCAAGTACGTGCCACTGCTTCATCTCATTAGATATCTTTAGCTTGCCTAAACCTGATTCATAATAATCACCCGATAGTGTCGAGTTCTAACCCCTCCCTGCCAAGTACGTGCCACTGCTTCATCTCATTAGATATCTTTAGCTTGCCTAAACCTGATTCATAATAATCACCCGATAGTGTCGAGTTCTAACCCCTCCCTGCCAAGTACGGGCCACTGCTTCATCTCATTAGATATCTTTAGCTTGCCTAATACCTGATTCATAATAATCACCCGATAGTGTCGAGTTCTAACCCCTCCCTGCCAAGTACGTGCCACTGCTTCATCTCATTAGATATCGTTAGCTTGCCTAAACCTGATTCATAATAATCACCCGATAGTGTCGAGTTCTAACCCCTCCCTGCCAAGTACGTGCCACTGCTTCATCTCATTAGATATCTTTAGCTTGCCTAATACCTTATTCATAATAATCACCCGATAGTGTCGAGTTCTAACCCCTCCCTGCCAAGTACGTGCCACTGCTTCATCTCATTAGATATCGTTAGCTTGCCTAATACCTGATTCATAATAATCACCCGATAGTGTCGAGTTCTAACCCCTCCCTGCCAAGTACGGGCCACTGCTTCATCTCATTAGATATCTTTAGCTTGCCTAAACCTGATTCATAATAATCACCCGATAGTGTCGAGTTCTAACCCCTCCCTGCCAAGTACGGGCCACTGCTTCATCTCATTAGATATCTTTAGCTTGCCTAAACCTGATTCATAATAATCACCCGATAGTGTCGAGTTCTAACCCCTCCCTGCCAAGTACGTGCCACTGCTTCATCTCGTTAGATTTCTTTAGCTTGCCTAATACCTGATTCATAATAATTTCCTTATAGTGTCGAGTTCTAACCCCTCCCTGCCAAGTACGGGCCACTGCTTCATCTCATTAGATATCTTTAGCTTGCCTAATACCTGATTCATATTAATCACCTGTTTTTAAGACCATTAGTCAGTATGTCTGTTTTTGTCTACAAAGGATAGGAGAGGATTGTTAATGTAGCTAAGATTAATGTGGGGACATATGGTAAATAAAATATAGGGATGCCACTATTACGTAATCATCGCATCCTGAAGTAATTCTCTATCAGATTCATAAAGAAAGTATTAGTCGATCAATTACATTCCCCGTGTAGGCCGAGGGATGAGGAAGGGGTGGATGGGATTAGCTAGGATAAAGGTAGGGACATAATAATTTCCTTTGGGGTCACTAAGGAAAAGAAATCACCCCTAAGCTATCACTTTCAATGATGGATAAAGATATAATGAGAAGTATGTTATAACCGTCATCAGAGAAGTAAAACTTTTACTGCTGTTGCTTTGTTTGGTGCTTATAGTTTGATCTGTAACAGTAAGACTGCTTTTTGTAATCCTAAATGTTCTAATTCGTATTTTGATCATCTAGCGGATTTCAGTGCCTTTGGAAAAACTGGATATGCACCCGACAGCATAGAATAACATAACAAACAATTAACGTTCCTAAGCAATGGCAACACACAAAACGTATTTCCTTGGAATAACAATGTGCCGCCAAGTAAACGAATTGTTGTTTATAATTTAATTTGTTTAGAAATATGTGGTCATGATGCCGACTGACCTTCAGACAGCGTAGGTGATTTCCGCTTCAAGTATTTATATAAAGTAAACAAAGTAAAGCTACACTTTGATTAACAAATAATTACTTGAGTCCATTACGTTCGGTGAATTTTATTAATCACTTAAACAATAGTTTATGACTTCCAAACTTTTCTGAACAAATAAACTATTGTTTAAGTGATAAATAATTACTATACAGTTATTTGGAAAAACGTTTTTCCAAAAATTTTATTTAGATTTACAGAAGAACATATTACGATTAGAGATTACGATCATTCGAGATTTATGATAAAAAAATAATTTAAAGTAATTTCCTAAACAATAACATGTATCATATGCAATATAACTTGTAATAACACATGTGGCGTTATTAACAAACAATTTTTTGTAAACTATAATCAAACGATGGTTTTAAAGTATTATTGGTATTGTGCAACATTTTTACTTTGAAAAGTGACACGTTCAACAGTTGTTAACTGATTACGCCATAGAGATTAAAATTAACTAACCTTCAATTAAAATTTAATCAAAAACTTTTAAGCATTTCTTGAGAAACTCAAGGCCACAGAAACAATGCCTAGCATTACAAATATTCCTGCCGCTCTCAGCTATTCCATCTGCAAAAACAAATTTGTTTATTAATTTCGCCACTGATCTACTTTCTCCTTCAGAACATGTAAACTATGCCTTGCTCAAACGTGACTATCAGCAAACTTTTGTTTTCTACTTTTGTGTGACACAGGTAATCAGAGCGATCTAACAGCGAGGAGGTGAAAGCGCAGAATCAGCTGATATCTCAAGGACGTTAAGGGGAAAATGACGTTCAGGTGACGAATACGTTTGGCGGAATCAGCTGTTTGCAGTTGGACACGGAAACTTGATTTGAGGTTAGAAAGAACTTTTTATTTATGTATCATATTTCAGTAATTTTGACTTTTTCAATTACACTGACATAAAATAAAAGACTTTGTCTACAATTTTAGTAGAGAATTTTTAATATATACGCTTGCGCTTGTATTAAAAAAGAATTAATTTAAAATACATTTATACTGTATATGTAAAACAAGACGTGAAGGATTAATTTACTTCCAAAATATACCAGATCAAAATAGGTCTCAATACGCTTTTAACGAAAGGAAAATCAATTTTTTTTGTGGTAATAATTAAAATAATTATAATTAAACTTGTAAGAAATTTAGTTCCTCCAAAATTTAAAAAAAACGTTTTTAAAAAGATAACAATTGATAGCTTTTTTTTGAAAAAGTATTGGATTATTATATATACGGTTTTCCATATTAAAATACTTTTAAAAGTTTAAATATCCCGCGCCA
The DNA here is from genome assembly GCA_036971475.1 of Prosapia bicincta. Classification (NCBI taxonomy): domain Eukaryota; kingdom Metazoa; phylum Arthropoda; class Insecta; order Hemiptera; family Cercopidae; genus Prosapia; species Prosapia bicincta. The sequence continues at coordinate 1,539,883 of JBAIZL010000406.1, forward strand.
ATATAAATATTGATTGTTTTAATTTTATTATTTACGTAATATTTCCTATATTTCTTAAGTAAAAAAAAGTCTCCGAAACTAAATGATGGGGATAATAATGATCTATTTAAGTTACATTGGAGAAAAAAATTGAGTAAAATGAGTACTATTCAAAATGTTTTATGATGAAATGATAATTCAATAGAAGGAATTTTTGTGAATACTCTCATCTGATCTAACATATAATAAAGGTTGTGAACAATATAGTTACGATATTATTTACGATTTGATATTTAAATTTTATTCTTGAAGCGTTCATGCTTACACATCTGTATTTTCAACTAAATTTGGAAAATCGTATAGCGTTTAGGTTTGATTTTGTACCGTAGGACGTTAAAATATTGCCGATCTCATTTTTGAAATGCTTTGGCATTGCGGTAAAGTTCACCGTGAACACTGGCAGGGCGACTGTGGGATCCGTGTACGCGCACGAGGTTTCAGTCTGTTGCTATCATGTGCCAAGCGAACTCTAGCTACAAGTGATTGCCATTGTGGCAATCCAATCAAACTTTTGCAAGGTTGCTAACAAAAATTATGCAAAAATAGAAGTTAACGTTTGCTAGCAGCATTTACTTAGTAGAAACCCATTTTAGAAGCTAAATTTTATTCCAGTATTTAACATATAAAAATAATTATGACGGTCAAAGTCTTTCTAGTTTTTTAATAAAATGATTAATTAAATTGGCGCTCCAAAGAACTAAAGTGGTTGCTATCAACTATTCTTTGAACTTAGCTCAATAAATAGGTTAGGTTAATAAATAGGTTAGGTTAATAACAAGTAAAAGACGTACACAAAAATTACAAATTAATCATTTATTTACTCAGACGCATTTCAATGACAAAGTCATCATAATCAGCGAGTGTTGCTGCTACGAACTAAAACTTACAACTGGGTTGTAAAAGTAGAAAAGATAAAATATATAGATCTTTTAATTAAAGATGCAAGTCTTCTCTAGTACATAAAACCTTCCCCTAGAACAGGACGGTCGTTTACAATGAACAATTAGAGAGTATTTATAGCCAAAAGTTATCTTAACTAAATATTTTTACCTCCTCAGGTCGTGAGGGAAATTGGAAAGTGAGTAAAAATCCACTCAGACGTAATCCATACAGACCTTATCACGTCAGATCTTATCAACTCACACCATATCTACTCAGACCTTATCAACTTAGACAATATCCACTCAAATCTTATCAACTCAGAATTTATCCATACAGACCTTATCACGTCAGATCTTATCAACACACCATATCCACTCAGACCTTATCAACTTAGACAATATCCACTCAAATCTTATCAACTCAGAATTTATCCATACAGACCTTATCACGTCAGATCTTATCAACTCACACCATATCCACTCAGACCTTATCAACTTATACAATATCCACTCAAATCTTATCAACTCAGAATTTATCCATACAGACCTTATCACGTCAGATCTTATCAACTCACACCATATCCACTCAGACCTTATCAACTTATACAATATCCACTCAAATCTTATCAACTCAGAATTTATCCATACAGACCTTATCACGTCAGATCTTATCAACTCACACCATATCCACTCAGACCTTATCACGTCAGATCTTATCAACTCACACCATATCCACTCAGACCTTATCAACTTATACAATATCCACTCAAATCTTATCAACTCAGAATTTATCCATACAGACCTTATCACGTCAGATCTTATCAACTCACACCATATCCACTCAGACCTTATCACGTCAGATCTTATCAACTCACACCATATCCACTCAGACCTTATCAACTTATACAATATCCACTCAAATCTTATCAACTCAGAATTTATCCATACAGACCTTATCACGTCAGATCTTATCAACTCACACCATATCCACTCAGACCTTATCACGTCAGATCTTATCAACTCACACCATATCCACTCAGACCTTATCAACTTATACAATATCCACTCAAATCTTATCAACTCAGAATTTATCCATACAGACCTTATCACGTCAGATCTTATCAACTCACACCATATCCACTCAGACCTTATCACGTCAGATCTTATCAACTCACACCATATCCACTCAGACCTTATCAACTTAGACAATATCCACTCAAATCTTATCAACTCAGAATTTATCCAACAGACCTTATCACGTCAGATCTTATTACTATTTACACACATCACGAATTCAAACTAAATTTTGTTCCAGAGAAAAGATATAAAAGGCGCTAAAAAATTGACAAGCTTGTGCCAAAGTCAGTATACAAAAATTCTAATAATAAACAATCCGCAAAAATAACATCTCACAATTTTACTGTCATTATTCTTCATAAAGATAATATTTTAAAACCTTTATATGTGTTTATTGGTCTCGTGGTAGTTTTATTACAAATAATCTTGGATTTATGGCTCTAGTTTGTTTCCCTTCTAATGAAGCTAAATATTATTGTAAGCTTATTTGCCGAACCACAATTCATTTAGGAGTTTAAATAATTTTATTATTAATCAGGAAATAATAAAAATTAAGCTAATTAGATTTCATAAATATTTTTAAAAATTACATACGAATATGTTATTAATTAATATGAATTAAGAATTAAGAAAATAAAATAAAAACAATAATTTCAGTTAACAATGAGTTTATGTTTACAGATTATAATATGAAAACAAATTTCTAAATAAGAAAAACCCCAAGTAATTTCTAAAGTAAAAAAGTAGATTATGTAGAATATGCAAGGTTTTTCAAGAGGTCCTTAAAAATATTTTGCAATAAATATTTATTTATTTTGTGCCTTACAAGTGTTAAAGTGGTTTGAGTGAAATTTAATATTTGAAAAGGTTGAAGATTTTTTTAGAAGATTCTCATAGTTATAAATATTAGGTTATTCATGATTTCAGTTATAAATATGTGGAATCGCGTTCGATTAGATTAGTTTTTTCCAAGTGTTGTACTAGTTAACGTTAGCAAACTCGGTGAGGGTGCTCCACAGCGTCTACTCTTCTGTTTACGTAACCCGTTCACGCCGTCACGGAGAAAGCGTGGCGAAAGTATTGGTCACGTCAAATGGAACTTTTACCAGAACAGAAGCCAAAATCCCCTCCGTTACAGCCGCCATTTTGCCTGCGATTTTTTCTGATTATCAACTTGCAAGGAACGTTATTCATAATAATGGTCTGATTAGTTGAAATTAAACAGGCAGCTTGCTTCTCAATAAAAATTAAAAAAAAAAAATTCGCTCGGTATTTTTGTCTTCCATTTTCCAAACGTGACATTTTGAGGAAGCAAAAGATGTGAAACAAATTGTTTAAGGCGAAGCTTAAGTTGGAAAATCTACCTAGAGGTTTTACAAATTTTGAAACAATGTGTTCTAAGGGAAGCCAATTATTTTCAAATAAAATTAATACTTCACATTAGTTTAGTTTTTCTCATACAAAAGGTCTTGAAATATTATTAAATTTAGATGTCATTAAATGAAATTTTATAAACAATAAAGTTGCCTAAATATAAAATATAAATGACATTCTTTGAAATGAAATATAATGCTATAATTTTTCAAAATTGTTTCTTCTAGTTTTGATAAAACATTTAAAATAATAAAGAATTAGATAAATATCATATAAAAAAGCATTGTATGCTATAGAGTTCTTTGGAAAAAAGAGGTTATTTCTAGGTATTAGCTAGACAAATACATCCCTCACTATAAATACCTATTTGCCTGCTTATTTATCATCTATTTATCTGTCTATTTGCCTATCTATCTATCTATCCGTCTATTTGTATATCTATATGTCTATCTACTTATCTATTTATCGATCTACCTATATATCTAGTTACCCTTCATACCTACCAACCTGTGTATTTGTGTATATATATAACTATCTCTCTTCTACTTACCTATCTATATGTCTATATAACTCTGTATATCTATCTATATGTCTCTCTGTCTGCCTATCTACTTACCTATCTATATGTCTATCTACTTATTTATTTATCGATCTACCTATATATCTAGTTACCCTTCATACCTACCAACCTGTGTATTTGTGTATATATATAACTATCTCTCTTCTACTTACCTATCTATATGTCTATATAACTCTGTATATCTATCTATATGTCTCTCTGTCTGTCTATCTACTTACCTATCTATATGTCTATCTACTTATCTATTTATCGATCTACCTATATATCTAGTTACCCTTCATACCTACCAACCTGTGTGTTTGTGTATATATATAACTATCTCTCTTCTACTTACCTATCTATATGTCTATATAACTCTGTATATATATCTATATGTCTCTCTGTCTGTCTATCTACGTACCTATCTATATGTTTATATAACTCTCAGTATATCTATCTATTTGTCTGTTTGCCTGTCTATCTATCTGTTTATCTATCTTTATAGTTGTGTATCTATAGTATCTATGTAGCTACCTACTTTCCTAACTACCTCCCCACCTACCTATCTATTTGTCTATATATATCCTATCATTGTATCTACCTATCTATTTGTCTGTTTGCCTGTCTATCTATCTGTTTATCTATCTTTATAGTTGTGTATCTATAGTATCTATGTAGCTACCTACTTTCCTAACTACCTCCCCACCTACCTATCTATTTGTCTATATATATCCTATCATTGTATCTACCTTTCTATTTGTCTGTTTGCCTGTCTATCTATCTGTTTATCTATCTTTATAGTTGTGTATCTATAGTATCTATGTAGCTACCTACTTTCCTAACTACCTCCCCACCTACCTATCTATTTGTCTATATATATCCTATCATTGTATCTACCTTTCTATTTGTCTGTTTGCCTGTCTATCTATCTGTTTATCTATCTTTATAGTTGTGTATCTATAGTATCTATGTAGCTACCTACTTTCCTAACTACCTCCCCACCTACCTATCTATTTGTCTATATATATCCTATCATTGTATCTACCTTTCTATTTGTCTGTTTGCCTGTCTATCTATCTGTTTATCTATCTTTATAGTTGTGTATCTATAGTATCTATGTAGCTACCTACTTTCCTAACTACCTCCCCACCTACCTATCTATTTGTCTATATATATCCTATCATTGTATCTACCTATCTATTTGTCTGTTTGCCTGTCTATCTATCTGTTTATCTATCTTTATAGTTGTGTATCTATAGTATCTATGTAGCTACCTACTTTCCTAACTACCTCCCCACCTACCTATCTATTTGTCTATATATATCCTATCATTGTACCTACCTATCTATTTGTCTGATTGCCTGTCTATCTATCTGTTTATCTATCTTTATAGTTGTGTATCTATAGTATCTATGTAGCTACCTACTTTCCTAACTACTTCCCCACCTACCTATCTATTTGTCTATATATATCCTATCATTGTATCTACCTATCTATTTGTCTGTTTGCCTTTCTATCTATCTGTTTATCTATCTTTATAGTTGTGTATCTATAGTATCTATGTAGCTACCTACTTTCCTAACTACCTCCCCACCTACCTATCTATTTGTCTATATATATCCTATCATTGTATCTACCTATCTATTTGTCTGTTTGCCTGTCTATCTATCTGTTTATCTATCTTTATAGTTGTGTATCTATAGTATCTATGTAGCTACCTACTTTCCTAACTACTTCCCCACCTAAATATCTATTTGTCTATATATATCCTATCATTGTATCTACCTATCTATTTGTCTGTTTGCCTGTCTATCTATCTGTTTATCTATCTTTATAGTTGTGTATCTATAGTATCTATGTAGCTACCTACTTTCCTAACTACTTCCCCACCTACCTATCTATTTGTCTATATATATCCTATCATTGTATCTACCTATCTATTTGTCTGTTTGCCTGTCTATCTATCTGTTTATCTATCTTTATAGTTGTGTATCTATAGTATCTATGTAGCTACCTACTTTCCTAACTAACTCCCCACCTACCTATCTATTTGTCTATATATATCCTATCATTGTATCTACCTATCTATTTGTCTGTTTGCCTGTCTATCTATCTGTTTATCTATCTTTATAGTTGTGTATCTATAGTATCTATGTAGCTACCTACTTTCCTAACTACTTCCCCACCTACCTATCTATTTGTCTATATATATCCTATCATTGTACCTACCTATCTATTTGTCTGTTTGCCTGTCTATCTATCTGTTTATCTATCTTTATAGTTGTGTATCTATAGTATCTATGTAGCTACCTACTTTCCTAACTACCTCCCCACCTACCTATCTATTTGTCTACATATATCCTATCATTGTATCTACCTATCTATATGTCTGTTTGCCTGTCTATCTATCTGTTTATCTATCTTTATAGTTGTGTATCTATAGTATCTATGTAGCTACCTACTTTCCTAACTACCTCCCCACCTACCTATCTATTTGTCTATATATATCCTATCATTGTATCTACCTATCTATTTGTCTGTTTGCCTGTCTATCTATCTGTTTATCTATCTTTATAGTTGTGTATCTATAGTATCTATGTAGCTACCTACTTTCCTAACTACCTCCCCACCTACCTATCTATTTGTCTATATATATCCTATCATTGTATCTACCTATCTATTTGTCTGTTTGCCTGTCTATCTATCTGTTTATCTATCTTTATAGTTGTGTATCTATAGTATCTATGTAGCTACCTACTTTCCTAACTACCTCCCCACCTACCTATCTATTTGTCTATATATATCCTATCATTGTATCTACCTATCTATTTGTCTGTTTGCCTGTCTATCTATCTGTTTATCTATCTTTATAGTTGTGTATCTATAGTATCTATGTAGCTACCTACTTTCCTAACTACCTCCCCACCTACCTATCTATTTGTCTATATATATCCTATCATTGTATCTACCTTTCTATTTGTCTGTTTGCCTGTCTATCTATCTGTTTATCTATCTTTATAGTTGTGTATCTATAGTATCTATGTAGCTACCTACTTTCCTAACTACCTCCCCACCTACCTATCTATTTGTCTATATATATCCTATCATTGTATCTACCTATATATTTGTCTGTTTGCCTGTCTATCTATCTGTTTATCTATCTTTATAGTTGTGTATCTATAGTATCTATGTAGCTACCTACTTTCCTAACTACCTCCCCACCTACCTATCTATTTGTCTATATATATCCTATCATTGTACCTACCTATCTATTTGTCTGTTTGCCTGTCTATCTATCTGTTTATCTATCTTTATAGTTGTGTATCTATAGTATCTATGTAGCTACCTACTTTCCTAACTACCTCCCCACCTACCTATCTATTTGTCTATATATATCCTATCATTGTATCTACCTATCTATTTGTCTGTTTGCCTGTCTATCTATCTGTTTATCTATCTTTATAGTTGTGTATCTATAGTATCTATGTAGCTACCTACTTTCCTAACTACCTCCCCACCTACCTATCTATTTGTCTATATATATATCCTATCATTGTATCTACCTATCTATTTGTCTGTTTGCCTTTCTATCTATCTGTTTATCTATCTTTATAGTTGTGTATCTATAGTATCTATGTAGCTACCTACTTTCCTAACTACCTCCCCACCTACCTATCTATTTGTCTATATATATCCTATCATTGTATCTACCTTTCTATTTGTCTGTTTGCCTGTCTATCTATCTGTTTATCTATCTTTATAGTTGTGTATCTATAGTATCTATGTAGCTACCTACTTTCCTAACTACCTCCCCACCTACCTATCTATTTGTCTATATATATCCTATCATTGTATCTACCTATCTATTTGTCTGTTTGCCTGTCTATCTATCTGTTTATCTATCTTTATAGTTGTGTATCTATAGTATCTATGTCGCTACCTACTTTCCTAACTACCTCCCCACCTACCTATCTATTTGTCTATATATATCCTATCATTGTATCTACCTATCTATTTGTCTGTTTGCCTGTCTATCTATCTGTTTATCTATCTTTATAGTTGTGTATCTATAGTATCTATGTAGCTACCTACTTTCCTAACTACCTCCCCACCTACCTATCTATTTGTCTATATATATCCTATCATTGTATCTACCTATATATTTGTCTGTTTGCCTGTCTATCTATCTGTTTATCTATCTTTATAGTTGTGTATCTATAGTATCTATGTAGCTACCTACTTTCCTAACTACCTCCCCACCTACCTATCTATTTGTCTATATATATCCTATCATTGTACCTACCTATCTATTTGTCTGTTTGCCTGTCTATCTATCTGTTTATCTATCTTTATAGTTGTGTATCTATAGTATCTATGTAGCTACCTACTTTCCTAACTACTTCCCCACCTACCTATCTATTTGTCTATATATATCCTATCATTGTATCTACCTATCTATTTGTCTGTTTGCCTTTCTATCTATCTGTTTATCTATCTTTATAGTTGTGTATCTATAGTATCTATGTAGCTACCTACTTTCCTAACTACCTCCCCACCTACCTATCTATTTGTCTATATATATCCTATCATTGTATCTACCTATCTATTTGTCTGTTTGCCTGTCTATCTATCTGTTTATCTATCTTTATAGTTGTGTATCTATAGTATCTATGTAGCTACCTACTTTCCTAACTACTTCCCCACCTACCTATCTATTTGTCTATATATATCCTATCATTGTATCTACCTATCTATTTGTCTGTTTGCCTGTCTATCTATCTGTTTATCTATCTTTATAGTTGTGTATGTATAGTATCTATGTAGCTACCTACTTTCCTAACTACTTCCCCACCTACCTATCTATTTGTCTATATATATCCTATCATTGTATCTACCTATCTATTTGTCTGTTTGCCTGTCTATCTATCTGTTTATCTATCTTTATAGTTGTGTATCTATAGTATCTATGTAGCTACCTACTTTCCTAACTACCTCCCCACCTACCTATCTATTTGTCTATATATATCCTATCATTGTATCTACCTATCTATTTGTCTGTTTGCCTGTCTATCTATCTGTTTATCTATCTTTATAGTTGTGTATCTATAGTATCTATGTAGCTACCTACTTTCCTAACTACTTCCCCACCTACCTATCTATTTGTCTATATATATCCTATCATTGTATCTACCTATCTATTTGTCTGTTTGCCTGTCTATCTATCTGTTTATCTATCTTTATAGTTGTGTATCTATAGTATCTATGTAGCTACCTACTTTCCTAACTACCTCCCCACCTACCTATCTATTTGTCTATATATATCCTATCATTGTACCTACCTATCTATTTGTCTGTTTGCCTGTCTATCTATCTGTTTATCTATCTTTATAGTTGTGTATCTATAGTATCTATGTAGCTACCTACTTTCCTAACTACCTCCCCACCTACCTATCTATTTGTCTACATATATCCTATCATTGTATCTACCTATCTATATGTCTGTTTGCCTGTCTATCTATCTGTTTATCTATCTTTATAGTTGTGTATCTATAGTATCTATGTAGCTACCTACTTTCCTAACTACCTCCCCACCTACCTATCTATTTGTCTATATATATCCTATCATTGTATCTACCTATCTATTTGTCTGTTTGCCTGTCTATCTATCTGTTTATCTATCTTTATAGTTGTGTATCTATAGTATCTATGTAGCTACCTACTTTCCTAACTACCTCCCCACCTACCTATCTATTTGTCTATATATATATCCTATCATTGTATCTACCTATCTATTTGTCTGTTTGCCTGTCTATCTATCTGTTTATCTATCTTTATAGTTGTGTATCTATAGTATCTATGTAGCTAACTACTTTCCTAACTACCTCCCCACCTACCTATCTATTTGTCTATATATATCCTATCATTGTATCTACCTATCTATTTGTCTGTTTGCCTGTCTATCTATCTGTTTATCTATCTTTATAGTTGTGTATCTATAGTATCAATGTAGCTACCTACTTTCCTAACTACCTCCCCACCTACCTATCTATTTGTCTATATATATCCTATCATTGTACCTACCTATCTATTTGTTTGTTTGCCTGTCTATCTATCTGTTTATCTATCTTTATAGTTGTGTATCTATAGTATCTATGTAGCTACCTACTTTCCTAACTACCTCCCCACCTACCTATCTATTTGTCTACATATATCCTATCATTGTATCTACCTATCTATATGTCTGTTTGCCTGTCTATCTATCTGTTTATCTATCTTTATAGCTGTGTATCTATAGTATCTATGTAGCTACCTACTTTCCTAACTACCTCCCCACCTACCTATCTATTTGTCTATATATATCCTATCATTGTATCTACCTATCTATTTGTCTGTTTGCCTGTCTATCTATCTGTTTATCTATCTTTATAGTTGTGTATCTATAGTATCTATGTAGCTACCTACTTTCCTAACTACCTCCCCACCTACCTATCTATTTGTCTATATATATCCTATCATTGTATCTACCTATCTATTTGTCTGTTTTCCTGTCTATCTATCTGTTTATCTATCTTTATAGTTGTGTATCTATAGTATCTATGTAGCTACCTACTTTCCTAACTACCTCCCCACCTACCTATCTATTTGTCTATATATATCCTATCATTGTATCTACCTATCTATTTGTCTGTTTGCCTGTCTATCTATCTGTTTATCTATCTTTATAGTTGTGTATCTATAGTATCTATGTAGCTACCTACTTTCCTAACTACCTCCCCACCTACCTACCTATTTGTCTATATATATCCTATCATTGTACCTACCTATCTATTTGTCTGTTTGCCTGTCTATCTATCTGTTTATCTATCTTTATAGATGTGTATCTATAGTATCTATGTAGCTACCTACTTTCCTAACAACCTCCCCACCTACCTATCTATTTGTCTATATATATCCTATCATTGTACCTACCTATCTATTTGTCTGTTTGCCTGTCTATCTATCTGTTTATCTATCTTTATAGTTGTGTATCTATAGTATCTATGTAGCTACCTACTTTCCTAACTACCTCCCCACCTACCTATCTATTTGTCTACATATATCCTATCATTGTATCTACCTATCTATATGTCTGTTTGCCTGTCTATCTATCTGTTTATCTATCTTTATAGCTGTGTATCTATAGTATCTATGTAGCTACCTACTTTCCTAACTACCTCCCCACCTACCTATCTATTTGTCTATATATATCCTATCATTGTATCTACCTATCTATTTGTCTGTTTGCCTGTCTATCTATCTGTTTATCTATCTTTATAGTTGTGTATCTATAGTATCTATGTAGCTACCTACTTTCCTAACTACCTCCCCACCTACCTATCTATTTGTCTATATATATCCTATCATTGTATCTACCTATCTATTTGTCTGTTTTCCTGTCTATCTATCTGTTTATCTATCTTTATAGTTGTGTATCTATAGTATTTATGTAGCTACCTACTTTCCTAACTACCTCCCCACCTACCTATCTATTTGTCTATATATATCCTATCATTGTATCTACCTATCTATTTGTCTGTTTGCCTGTCTATCTATCTGTTTATCTATCTTTATAGTTGTGTATCTATAGTATCTATGTAGCTACCTACTTTCCTAACTACTTCCCCACCTACCTATCTATTTGTCTATATATATCCTATCATTGTATCTACCTATCTATTTGTCTGTTTGCCTGTCTATCTATCTGTTTATCTATCTTTATAGTTGTGTATCTATAGTATCTATGTAGCTACCTACTTTCCTAACTACCTCCCCACCTATCTATCTATTTGTCTATATATATCCTATCATTGTACCTACCTATCTATTTGTCTGTTTGCCTGTCTATCTATCTGTTTATCTATCTTTATAGTTGTGTATCTATAGTATCTATGTAGCTACCTACTTTCCTAACTACCTCCCCACCTACCTATCTATTTGTCTACATATATCCTATCATTGTATCTACCTATCTATTTGTCTGTTTGCCTGTCTATCTATCTGTTTATCTATCTTTATAGTTGTGTATCTATAGTATCTATGTAGCTACCTACTTTCCTAACTACCTCCCCACCTACCTATCTATTTGTCTATATATATCCTATCATTGTATCTACCTATCTATTTGTCTGTTTGCCTGTCTATCTATCTGTTTATCTATCTTTATAGTTGTGTATCTATAGTATCTATGTAGCTACCTACTTTCCTAACTACCTCCCCACCTACCTACCTATTTGTCTATATATATCCTATCATTGTACCTACCTATCTATTTGTCTGTTTGCCTGTCTATCTATCTGTTTATCTATCTTTATAGTTGTGTATCTATAGTATCTATGTAGCTACCTACTTTCCTAACTACTTCCCCACCTACCTATCTATTTGTCTATATATATCCTATCATTGTATCTACTTATCTATTTGTCTGTTTGCCTGTCTATCTATCTGTTTATCTATCTTTATAGTTGTGTATCTATAGTATCTATGTAGCTACCTACTTTCCTAACTTCCTCCCCACCTACCTATCTATTTGTCTATATATATCCTATCATTGTACCTACCTATCTATTTGTCTGTTTGCCTGTCTATCTATCTGTTTATCTATCTTTATAGTTGTGTATCTATAGTATCTATGTAGCTACCTACTTTCCTAACTACCTCCCCACCTACCTATCTATTTGTCTATATATATCCTATCATTGTATCTACCTATCTATTTGTCTGTTTGCCTGTCTATCTATCTGTTTATCTATCTTTATAGTTGTGTATCTATAGTATCTATGTAGCTACCTACTTTCCTAACTACCTCCCCACCTACCTATCTATTTGTCTATATATATCCTATCATTGTATCTACCTATCTATTTGTCTGTTTGCCTGTCTATCTATCTGTTTATCTATCTTTATAGTTGTGTATCTATAGTATCTATGTAGCTACCTACTTTCCTAACTACCTCCCCACCTACCTATCTATTTGTCTATATATATCCTATCATTGTATCTACCTATCTATTTGTCTGTTTGCCTGTCTATCTATCTGTTTATCTATCTTTATAGTTGTGTATCTATAGTATCTATGTAGCTACCTACTTTCCTAACTACCTCCCCACCTACCTATCTATTTGTGTATATATATCCTATCATTGTATCTACCTATCTATTTGTCTGTTTGCCTGTCTATCTATCTGTTTATCTATCTTTATAGTTGTGTATCTATAGTATCTATGTAGCTACCTACTTTCCTAACTACCTCCCCACCTACCTATCTATTTGTCTATATATCCTATCATTGTATCTACCTATCTATTTGTCTGTTTGCCTGTCTATCTATCTGTTTATCTATCTTTATAGTTGTGTATCTATAGTATCTATGTAGCTACCTACTTTCCTAACTACCTCCCCACCTACCTATCTATTTGTCTATATATATCCTATCATTGTATCTACCTATCTACATGTCTGTCTATTTAACTCTCTTTATAATATCTATTTGTCTTTATCTATCTGTCTGTATCTATCTTTGTATGTATATCGATCTATCTACCTACTTATCTATCTATCTATTCATTAATCTTAAATTTTAGAAAATCAGTTTAGATAAATATACGTAATATTTTATCAAAACTATGTGAAAACGTTTTTGGGAAAGTAAATATTGTCTACAGATCAATTTTGTTCTCGTTTAATAATTTTGAAACAGAAATATTTAGGGATACACAATAAAAATAGCATCAACTGATTTAAAGTAAAAACTAATTCGAGACTCCACGCCATTGTTCAGATCTTATACACACAACCACTCCCCGACACACACACACACACACACACTTATATATATATATATATATATATATATATATATATATTAAATATGGTGATATATTTTCTTGTAATATGGTTAATAAATTTAAAATATTTCAAAAACAAGAATACTTTTATTGCATTTATTATTCAAAGCTTTTCGCCGATAAAACAGAACCAGCATCTTCAGGAAAATAATTATCTAACAAAATACTTTTACAAAAATTAAATCATATGTGCTACAAAGAACCATATGTTTATAAGTAATGCACTTATGTACTTTTTTCTATAACATCAATGACTTTATAAATAGTTTGGTGCCTTGATCTCTCTTGAACTATATATATGGGGAGTAGGAAAAAGAGAGAGAGCGAGGGAAAGAGTGACTAACATTAAAGGTAGATCTTCTGCACAAATATCCTAAGAGCTCCTGAATTACTAGGTATAGTTGAAAGGATGGGATGTTTGGAAATTAGGATAGGATCTTGGAAAATTTGATACTCTACTGCTACATTGCTACAAAAGTAAAAATCGGATACTGAGAGTGAAACATAAATTAAAGGAAATAATTCTGCATAAGATATTTCTAATTTTTGCATCCTTGGTAACAAAAACATTTATAAATTTAAAAGACCCCCGAAAAGAATCGAAATCGCCCTTAGTCGGAAGTCGATACCATCTAAAATGATCAATGGTGGCCTTCTACAATAAAGACGATGACATTTGAAGCGGCGAAACGGACGAGATTGGCATTTAAAAGGTTGTAGCAATCATTTCAAACGCGTCTAGTGTTGCAGAAAGCAAATTGCCATTTCGTAGCGCTGCACTGCAGACCGGCCTTGTTTCGATGTGGTGCCACATCTTCAATCGCGTGGGAGACGCCATGAAGAATCTGGTAAAAACTCCAAGGTTGGATGTTAAGAGTGGAAAATGTCACAAACAAGCATTCGTGGTGGATTTACTTTCTGTCCTTGCGGTAGCTCAAAGTGAGACCATTACACTTTGTGCACTGCACGAAGATAAACAAACGACTCTAAAACAAACAGAACAAGATTTCAACTCTAAAGGTGCTGAATACTTTAGGAAATAAACTCACGGGGATATACTTAACTAAATTTTCATATCAATATGGTGTTTTAGTTTTTGTTATTAGTTTATTATAAAACTTCGTCAAAAGTGTCTGTGACACTAAAAATATTACTATTTATTTAATTTAGTAAATTTTTTCTTAGATATTTCATCCATTTACAGTTACTTTATGGTATTCTTAAGACTATAACTTACAACAATAAAACATCGTTCTTACATTACACTAAGGTTAGTACTTGCCTTCTAAACTTTGTAAGGTTTAGTTTTGATAATGCTTTAAAGGAACCGTAAATAAATGAAACGAAGAAAATGTCGAATTAAATAAACCAACCAGTTATTTTTTTGTATTGCGAATTCATGAGGGTCTTGATAACATATCACTACATACAATACGCCACATTAATTTTATTGTTCGTTAAAACATAACTGATTCAGTTTATGGAGTCGGTTTTACAATGTGTGAAGATAACGTAAATGAAACTTATAATTAAGATAAGCGTTTATACTGTAACTAAAACCTAGAAATAGATGTAAAAAACTACAAATTTCTATTAAAAATAATTAAGAGCTTGATGTGAAAAAAACAACCATGATAAACAAAACAATATTGAGGCAATTAGGAATATTAAAGCTTTATAAGTACAAAGATTTTTTTAAGAAAAGCTTTCACAAAAAACTAAGGCTTAATCATTAACATTCTATAAAAGCCCACACGCTCTGCATTCAGTACGGTTGGAAATGTTTTGACTGAAACCTTTCCAAGGCAACATTAAGTAAAGTGGTTTTCTTGGGTACTTTAACCATTACTCACATAACAAATTAAAACCACTCACAGACTTTCCCAATATGTTCAACAATAACAAAAACATATCTCTCTATATCCTGATGCCACCCCTTTCATTTCAACCATACGATAGAAGCTGAAACTTCTTATAATGGAAAGTAAAATTCAGTATTACATTTAATTGATGCAAGTCGTTAAAAAATAACACTCCCCTAATCGTTTTATTGTTAGTAGAATATATTTATTGTATACTTAAACTTATGTTTAACATTAAAAACCCAAAGTAAACAAAACGTAACTTATTAATTATTATTAATATTATTCAATGTTATATATGTAATTTTACGATTTATTATGTTTATAAAATTTACTTTTAAAAAAATAATCAAATGTTACCCCAGTTTAAAATTTCTAGTGTTTAAAACACAAACATTCCAAGTTAAGATAATTACAATTTTATAAATATTAGACATTTTGATAATAATAATAATAATACATAGTTATAAAAACAACTGTTGTAAGAAATAATACGTTATTACAAATTTTAATCAAATATAAAATATTTTAAAATTTTAAAATGAATAAAACATAACCTTTAAATGAAGACAAAACAGCTGTTAATGGTAAATAAGTTTGGCATAACGTCAAGTTTGGCTATAGAAAATGTTTGGAACATTTCGATCATCTAATTTCCCTCTTCTTACACCTCAAAAGGTGATGACTGGACACTGAAAAATTTTCTAAAAATAACCTTTTTCATTAAATTGTAGTGTGCTAAAATAGTTTGTAAATTATAGTCGCCTCTGCTGCTAAGTTGCTTCTGAAAATTTTTCATCAGTTAACGATCTCAATAAATCAACACACTAATTTACAATACCGCTTACCTAATGACGCAAGGCTTGACGTGACCTCGCCATCACGAAGCTTTCGTGCGCCTCAATACTTAACCTACATACATCAGAATATCACGACTCCAGACAGAGCACTCCAGTACATCGAGCTTCCTTGTTCCAAAAGTGGTAGCGTCAAGGAGTGATGCCATTACACAAATCTCGTTAAGAAGTGTTATTCGATACTTACCGCATACAGTAACCCTTTACTGCTGGCAGTTCTGTTTTGGCACATTTGCTGAGAGCTCTACAAAAATATGGTTCGGGATAGTTAATTTGGTCTTACTAATGTAATTTGTTTTGGAGTAATTCGAAGAGGAATCAGTAGCAAAAATAAACTAACTGCAGGTGTCTTTAGTACTTTCCCTTTCATCTTTTTAACTAGATAATTTCATTTGGGTTCGGGAGGTAGGAGTATTTTAACAAAATATGTCCGTAGTTAGGGGGGCCTATCTATTATTTCATTTGTAGCGTTTTGTAGTTTTGTGACTAGAGCAGTCGATTTTTCATTAATTGGAATCTTATGAGATATCTAAACGAGGAAAGATATCTCTATCTCATACATAAAGAGATAAAGAGCGGTAAAGAAAGATATAAGGACTAGGAGACGAATAAAAAACAAAGTCATATAATCTCTCTGAAGAGAAAAGTTACCTTGAATAAATTTAATTTATGAAACAAACTTCTTTATCATTGATTTACTCTCTTAATCCAATAGAAGAGTAAAAATGCAAATTATAAAAATTGAAATAATTATTTTCCCGCTAATTATAACAAAATAATGGAATCAGTCATTCAGTGAGTTCCTACTGTAAACTTCCTCACAATTTCAGGGAGATTATCAAAGACAACAGTTATCGGAAGAAAAGACAATTAAACTAAATGAACTAAGTATAATGGGGTTGTTACACAACTAGAAAGTTTTAAATGGAATGTGCTGTAAGCATTAATGTGAGTGTAATCGAGAAATGAAAATTAAAATGCAATGACAAAGGCATGAAGGTCGTGGTGGATTAAATAAAGAATGTTTGTTTAGATCTTGAGAAAAAGAACCATAAGATTTACATAGTTTGTTTCCAGCTGCAACT
>JBAIZL010000406.1:1567500-1642500 GCA_036971475.1 Prosapia bicincta
GTAATCTGAGCTTCGTCTGTGAGGGTAGTGCAGTGCAAGAAGTAAGCGAGTGCACATTCACTAAAGCCGTCTGTGAGGGTAGTGCAGTGCAAGAAGTAAGCGAGTGCACAGTCACTAAAGCCGTCTGTGAGAATAGTGCAAGGAAGTGATTTTGAACTAGACATCCTCAAAAGATAAATATAAAACATTAGCAATAAAAAATATTTCTTCAGTTTAGTCATAATTTTAGCAGGTATGTGATTGTGGTGATCTGAGCTTCGTCTGTGAGGGTAGTGCAGTGCAAGAAGTAAGCGAGTGCACAGTCACTAAAGCCGTCTGTGAGGGTAGTGCAGTGCAAGAAGTAAGCGAGTGCACAGTCACTAAAGCCGTCTGTGAGGGTAGTTCAGTGCAAGAAGTAAGCGAGTGCACAGTCACTAAAGCCGTCTGTGAGGGTAGTGCAGTGCAAGAAGTAAGCGAGTGCACAGTCACTAAAGCCGTCTGTGAGGGTAGTGCAGTGCAAGAAGTAAGCGAGTGCACAGTCACTAAAGCCGTCTGTGAGAATAGTGCAAGGAAGTGATTTTGAACTAGACATCCTCAAAAGATAAATATAAAACATTAGCAATAAAAAATATTTCTTCAGTTTAGTCATAATTTTAGCAGGTATGTGATTGTGGTGATCTGAGCTTCGTCTGTGAGGGTAGTGCAGTGCAAGAAGTAAGCGAGTGCACAGTCACTAAAGCCGTCTGTGAGGGTAGTGCAGTGCAAGAAGTAAGCGAGTGCACAGTCACTAAAGCCGTCTGTGAGAATAGTGCAAGGAAGTGATTTTGAACTAGACATCCTCAAAAGATAAATATAAAACATTAGCAATAAAAAATATTTCTTCAGTTTAGTCATAATTTTAGCAGGTATGTGATTGTGGCGATCTGAGCTTCGTCTGTGAGGGTAGTGCAGTGCAAGAAGTAAGCGAGTGCACAGTCACTAAAGCCGTCTGTGAGGGTAGTGCAGTGCAAGAAGTAAGCGAATGCACAGTCACTAAAGCCGTCTGTGAGGGTAGTGCAGTGCAAGAAGTAAGCGAGTGCACAGTCACTAAAGCCGTCTGTGAGGGTAGTGCAGTGCAAGAAGTAAGCGAGTGCACAGTCACTAAAGCCGTCTGTGAGGGTAGTGCAGTGCAAGAAGTAAGCGAGTGCACAGTCACTAAAGCCGTCTGTGAGGGTAGTGCAGTGCAAGAAGTAAGCGAGTGCACAGTCACTAAAGCCGTCTGTGAGGGTAGTGCAGTTCAAGAAGTAAGCGAGTGCACAGTCACTAAAGCCGTCTGTGAGGGTAGTGCAGTGCAAGAAGTAAGCGAGTGCACAGTCACTAAAGCCGTCTGTGAGGGTAGTGCAGTGCAAGAAGTAAGCGATTGCACAGTCACTAAAGCCGTCTGTGAGGGTAGTGCAGTGCAAGAAGTAAGTCAGTGCACAGTCACTAAAGCCGTCTGTGAGGGTAGTGCAGTGCAAGAAGTAAGCGAGTGCACAGTCACTAAAGCCGTCTGTGAGGGTAGTGCAGTGCAAGAAGTAAGTGAGTGCAGAGTCACTAAAGCCGTCTGTGAGGGTAGTGCAGTGCAAGAAGTAAGCGAGTGCACAGTCACTAAAGCCGTCTGTGAGGGTAGTGCAGTGCAAGAAGTAAGCGAGTGCACAGTCACTAAAGCCGTCTGTGAGGGTAGTGCAGTGCAAGAAGTAAGTGAGTGCACAGTCACTAAAGCCGTCTGTGAGGGTAGTGCAGTGCAAGAAGTAAGCGAGTGCACAGTCACTAAAGCCGTCTGTGAGGGTAGTGCAGTGCAAGAAGTAAGCGAGTGCACAGTCACTAAAGCCGTCTGTGAGGGTAGTGCAGTGCAAGAAGTAAGCGAGTGCACAGTCACTAAAGCCGTCTGTGAGGGTAGTGCAGTGCAAGAAGTAAGCGAGTGCACAGTCACTAAAGCCGTCTGTGAGGGTAGTGCAGTGCAAGAAGTAAGCGAGTGCACAGTCACTAAAGCCATCTGTGAGAGTAGTGCAGTGCAAGAAGTAAGCGAGTGCACAGTCACTAAAGCCGTTTGTGAGGGTAGTGCAGTGCAAGAAGTAAGCGAGTGCACAGTCACTAAAGCCGTTTGTGAGGGTAGTGCAGTGCAAGAAGTAAGCGAGTGCACAGTCACTAAAGCCGTTTGTGAGGGTAGTGCAGTGCAAGAAGTAAGCGAGTGCACAGTCACTAAAGCCGTCTGTGAGGGTAGTGCAGTGCAAGAAGTAAGCGAGTGCACAGTCACTAAAGCCGTTTGTGAGGGTAGTGCAGTGCAAGAAGTAAGCGAGTGCACAGTCACTAAAGCCGTTTGTGAGGGTAGTGCAGTGCAAGATGTAAGCGAGTGCACAGTCACTAAAGCCGTCTGTGAGGGTAGTGCAGTGCAAGAAGTAAGCGAGTGCACAGTCACTAAAGCCGTTTGTGAGGGTAGTGCAGTGCAAGAAGTAAGCGAGTGCACAGTCACTAAAGCCGTTTGTGAGGGTAGTGCAGTGCAAGAAGTAAGCGAGTGCACAGTCACTAAAGCCGTCTGTGAGGGTAGTGCAGTGCAAGAAGTAAGCGAGTGCACAGTCACTAAAGCCGTTTGTGAGGGTAGTGCAGTGCAAGAAGTAAGCGAGTGCACAGTCACTAAAGCCGTTTGTGAGGGTAGTGCAGTGCAAGAAGTAAGCGAGTGCACAGTCACTAAAGCCGTCTGTGAGGGTAGTGCAGTGCAAGAAGTAAGCGAGTGCACAGTCACTAAAGCCGTTTGTGAGGGTAGTGCAGTGCAAGAAGTAAGCGAGTGCACAGTCACTAAAGCCGTTTGTGAGGGTAGTGCAGTGCAAGAAGTAAGCGAGTGCACAGTCACTAAAGCCGTTTGTGAGGGCAGTGCAGTGCAAGAAGTAAGCGAGTGCACAGTCACTAAAGCCGTCTGTGAGGGTAGTGCAGTGCAAGAAGTAAGCGAGTGCACAGTCACTAAAGCCGTCTGTGAGGGTAGTGCAGTGCAAGAAGTAAGCGAGTGCACAGTCACTAAAGCCGTCTGTGAGGGTAGTGCAGTGCAAGAAGTAAGCGAGTGCACAGTCACTAAAGCCGTCTGTGAGGGTAGTGCAGTGCAAGAAGTAAGCGAGTGCACAGTCACTAAAGCCGTTTGTGAGGGTAGTGCAGTGCAAGAAGTAAGCGAGTGCACAGTCACTAAAGCCGTTTGTGAGGGTAGTGCAGTGCAAGAAGTAAGCGAGTGCACAGTCACTAAAGCCGTTTGTGAGGGTAGTGCAGTGCAAGAAGTAAGCGAGTGCACAGTCACTAAAGCCGTCTGTGAGGGTAGTGCAGTGCAAGAAGTAAGCGAGTGCACAGTCACTAAAGCCGTTTGTGAGGGTAGTGCAGTGCAAGAAGTAAGCGAGTGCACAGTCACTAAAGCCGTCTGTGAGGGTAGTGCAGTGCAAGACGTAAGCGAGTGCACAGCCACTAAAGCCGTCTGTGAGGGTAGTGCAGTGCAAGAAGTAAGCGAGTGCACAGTCACTAAAGCCGTCTGTGAGGGTAGTGCAGTGCAAGAAGTAAGCGAGTGCACAGTCACTAAAGCCGTTTGTGAAACCAATGCAGAAAAAGTGGTTTTTCGAAATGAGAATGAAAACGATTTGACAAAATATTTTTTAAAAATTATGTAAGTATATTTTTAAATACAATTTCTAAGGAGGCTATTTTTACGATTATTAGTTTTTGGTCGTCTACTAGTTAGCCACAAAAATATGAAACGTTTTCACCAAATTGACTGTTTTTAACATAATAAATAAAATTTAATTAAATACAAATATAAGGTATGTAACCCTAAATAAAAGTAAAACAAAGAGATATTAACTCAAATAAAACGTATAACGATGTTATCAAATAACAGGTAGGATTAAGGCTGAAAAGAACAAAGAAAAAACATAATAAATATAAAATATATCTGCAATTAATTTATACAAACTCGAAACAACTTACAAGGATAAGAAAAAGAAATCATAAATACCAACATAAACATTCCAATATTAATTGTTTCTGGTAATTAGCACTTCTTAAGGATAAACGGCATTTTATTACTATGAAATATTTCAATTTAGAAATACTAGAAATTAAATTTAAGATTTATTAAAAAGAAAGTTCTTTTCAACAGAGTTATAAAATGTAAGGACATTTTATAAAACAGTATAATGAAGATGAGTGCTGCGGTTTGACACCTGTATATGACCTTGATAGAGAGAGAAGATCTGTAGGCTATACAGTATTTCATTTGCCCGACCTTGCACATATAAAATTACTTTAATCCAATCCTAATCTACCAGACAAAATCTCTTGTTGAATATTATATTTAGGACACTAATTATCTAATGAAAAAGAATTTGTTGATGTAAAGGTTATTATTGTTAATAGGAAAATTGTTTAAATAATATTACGGGAAATAATATTGAGCCAATTTTGTATTGCAGACTTTAAATTTATAAAGTCTTTGGTAACAAAGTTTGAAGGTTCATAAACGAATTTTGTTTCTTAGAATTATATTCGACAAACGATCAAAATTTCAATTTTAAAGGAATTTTCAGTCCTTACGTTTCTTGTTTTATTATAGAAGCAAATTTTTTTAATTGAAAATAATTTATTTATAGTTGCTTGTTGTAATCATCTTGAATTCACTGATTAAACTATAATTAAACGATACTTAACTAAGTGAATACGTAAGGGTTTACTTGCTGACGTGTTTCGAAACAATCGTTCCTTTTACGAACCAAAGCCTTGAGAGGCTTCATAAAAGGAACGATTGTTTCAAAACGCGTCAGCAAGTAAACCCTTACGTATTCACTTAGTTAAGTATCGTTTAATTATAATTTAATTATGTCTGAATTCCTCTCTCTCTCTCTCTCTCTCTTTCTCCCTCCCTCTCTCTCTTTCTGCCCCCCTCTCTCTCTCTCTCTCTTTCTCTCTCTCTTTCTCTCTTACATGTATATTATACATGTGATATATAATTTATATTATATGAGATTATTAATTTTGATTTTCTAGATGTTATTACTTATAATGCTATAAAACTGAATAGGTTATTTTATAATATTTTAGGAAAATGCTTATTTTTGAACGAAGAGTTAATTGTTGGTTGAGGAGCGGCAATTTTTATTACAGGAAAATATATTCCGGAATAGTTTTTACCGCCGTCTTTTTGTTACTGCCTTTAATAGTTATCGTAATGTTATTATTCTTTTCTCTAAATTTAGGTCTTTTAAATAACTCTGATTGTTCAACTCAAACGAGTCATTAAATCAGTGCGGTTACTTATATAAGTCGCCAAACGTTCTTCTCAAGGTTTGACCTCGAATTCTGTCTCTTGACATTTATTTTTGTTATCTTTTGTTTTGGTTTTCGTTTTATTGTTGTTCTGATTTATTGGGTTGTGGTTCAAGGAAATATAAAAGCTCTTAATTAAAAGAGTAGTGTGGTAAATGGTGATTCGAGACCAGTTAATTTCTTTGGTAATTGAAAACTACACTACTAATAAATCCAGTCGAAACTTCCGGTTTAGTAGTATTTTTTAAATCTATTTTTAGTTTATAGTAAAATTTCCTTAAAATATTTATTGTTAAAATGATTGAAGGGAGAAATTTATGGCAATGAATCTACTTTCACTACTGGGTATCTAGCACTAAAAAAAGGTGTGATATAAATAAAACTGAGTGATAGCACACGTACGAATTTTGTATATTGGCGTGGTTTTCTAATTCACGTTTTATTTATTGGACTTTTACTTTTTCATAAACGTCTTAAACTTACATTTAAAAAAAATGTTTAGGTTTATTTCATTTGTATTGTTATATAAGTGATATTGTCATTAGTAATAATAATGTGTGCACGAGTGTGGGATAAAGGAAGCACTGTTGTGGTGTCCCTGATGGGTCACGATGTTGTGATGTCCCCGATGAGTCACGATGTTGTGGTGTCCCCGACGGGTCACGATGTTGTGGTGTCCCCGATGAGTCACGATGTTGTGGTGTCCCCGACGGGTCACGATGTTGTGGTGTCCCCGATGAGTCACGATGTTGTGGTGTCCCCGACGGGTCACGATGTTGTGGTGTCCCCGATGAGTCACGATGTTGTGGTGTCCCCGATTGGTCACGATGTTGTGGTGTCCCCGACGGGTCACGATGTTGTGGTGTCCCCGATGGGTCACGATAAAACTACAAACTAAACAATATTAATTATCCCACTCGCAAATATTATTAAGGGGATATCCTATGTAAGTTAAATTGTCCAACTTTATCTCCTGAGACAATCTGAAAAAACAAGGGAAAGCCAAAATGAAATGAGCGCTGGAAAGATATGGAGGAACCTGGCGCACACAGTGCTAATACCACATAGCCTACCTAGAGTGGAAGCTGTTTCCAGATTCAGAATGCTTACGGGCCATGACTATCTGCAAGCCCACCTATATAAAATAGGATTAGCAGCCTCAGATATTTGAACTCTGTGTAACTGTCAAAAGATGGATGCCCCACATCTTTTGGAATTACACATCGTTGCAAGATGTGGAAGACCGAAGCTAGCATTGTCTGTACTGGGAGGCTAGGAGGAGAACGGCAGAAATGCCAAGATCTGGCATTGGCTAAAGTAAAGTAGTAGTATGTTTGTCTCCTACTCCCAGACTTAGTAGTCATAATGCCTTTGGCTCAGTCTTACCTTTATTCCTTCTGCACATTCTTACCCGTCAATCTCCTCTTAGTAAAACGTGTTGATACTTCCTTGATTCGGTTAGAGTGTAGGCCTACATTTTTGTGACACTGCTTACATAACCCGCGTAGGCCTTACAACCTAGAAGGAGGAGCGTTATGTCTTTATTGCATGTGAAAGTTTGACGATAAATTTAATTTGTGTTAAATTGCCACAACGAACAATAATTTTCGATAAAAGGTTTAATTCGATGAATTACTTCCAGATAAAATATTTTCTATACATTCTTTTCAAAATATTGTTTCTAGTAATGAAATAATAACAAAAACCAACTCCAATCAATAATATATTCCTCAAACGCGTTTCAACGACAAAGTCATCATCACTAGTGAGTGTAACAACAACCTTAATAAAACTGGAATAGAACTAGGGATTGTTGATCCAGTGACTTTAACGGATCGGTGATTCTAGTGACAGCGCCAGGCTTGGATCAGTGACTTTAGTACCGGTAACAAGAGATACTGAATCAGCTCTGTAAGTGCCAATAACAGGCAGGCATACTACACTGGTGACGAAAGACGGTGCCGGTGACATTATTATTAGGAAGTTACTGCAATACAAACACTGGGGTAATAAATTAAATAATCTTATATGAAATTACAAAATAACAGTTTATTTACAACATAGGGTTTAATTACAAAATACAGTTTATTTACAGTATTGTATCTTTGTATTAACAAAAAGGATTTGTCTGACCTTTTCAAGACTTAACCGAGATCTGTCATTTAAAATGTAACCTCCCTTAGGGAATAGAAGCCCGCAAGAAACGGATGTGGCCAGTCAACAAAAATGTTGTTTCACTAGTTTGCTTAGATTAGGATGGTTATAGTTCTTTGCCCACCATTTCAGTGGATTTTCCCTTCTATCTAGAGTAGGCTCCTCTAAGTAGGGACCCACTTCAACACGGCCCCTGGATGTAAGGTGGACTTTCGGAGCGGTTGACAATATTTTGTTTACACAGCACCATGGTGACAGTTCATCAATTTCAATCCTACTACAACAGCCTAGGTTATAACAGAAGATTATCAGAATTCGGTATTTAACTATGGATAATAAATAAATATGAATAAATTATTTACCTCTAAATTTGACGGCGAATGTAAAAGGTTTGTTGTTGGTTGCAGCAACAGCGGGAGTTTTATCACTGTGTTTCTTCATAGTTATTTTACACGATAATTTTGCCTCACAATATCACACTTCGCGAATTCGCCATTAAGAGGGATAAAGGGATCCGCACCTCCCTTTTATTTCGGAAAGGTAATCTTATTTAAAAATAAACTCATACGGAATTAAGAACAAAATATAGCGTCAACGGCACACTTAACTGTCACTGTCCTGAAATCTGACAGAAATCGCCCACTCACACACGACGTAAATGAGGAAAAATAGTTAAATTAAACCAATGACAGCCTCGTTAAAAAATCAGTAACTATACATTCAGTGACGGTGACAATTTACCCAATCACAACAGGGGAAACACCTTCCCCCTTCAGCCAACGTACTGCACGATCATCGGCGACGTTTGCCTAGCGGTTAGAGTAGATCTAGTAACAATGACAGCCTCGGTAATATATCACTAACTATACATTCGGTGACGGTGACAATTTGCCCAATCACAACAGGGAAACACCTTCCCCCTTCAGTCAACGACACTGCACGATCATCGGCGACGTTTGCCTAGCGGTTAGAGTAGATCTAGTAACAATGACAGCCTCGGTAATATATCACTAACTATACATTCAGTGACGGTGACAATTTGCCCAATCACAACAGGGAAAACACCTTCTCCATTCAGTCAACGATATTGCACGATCGTCGGCGACGTTTGTTTAGCGGTCAGAGTAGATCTAGGGACAATGACATACAAACCAATGACAGCCGCGGTAAAATATCAATAACTTTCCGGCCAACGATGACGATCCATTTTCACTGGAACTGGCTTTTTTCATATTTTGTCACTGGTACCATCAGCGACAAACGAATATTAGTGACAAAGTCACCGTGACAGATATATTTCCGAACTGGGGCAGTTGGAGAGAAGGGATGCTAGGTTGCCAGTTGGAACAATTGTCAATCACAGCTACTAAGTATTCACTAAGTAATTCAGTAGCGTAATTTGATTAGTAAAAACCAATGGTTTTCTCTACAATAGTTTTAAATAGTATAAATATTTCCAAACTTGTCTATAGTAGCACTTACTTATATTTGTTGTGGACGAGCGTTTCGGGAGATGTGTCCCATTGTCAACCCAGACCGTAACTCTGATGTACGTTACGGTATCGATGGTTGATGCTTGGCTTGCTTCTGAAAACTAGTAGCTCACGTGAAGATGGAATCAACAAATATTTAAATAAGTATTTTTAAAGATATTTTTAATAAATTTGAACTTTGGTTATATATTGAAACAATATTATTCTATATTTAAAAACTTTGTTTTAGTTTTATATGTATAAGTAAAAAAACAATCGGAACATTCGCTTCACTTTTCTCCCAATAAAGTGCGAATGGAGATATTGAGAGATTTAACAAATTGTTGAAACACAATACGTGTTACTCTGGGAACCTCAAAATACAATGTCTACTAAAGTTTAAGACACTTATTTTCTTAATGGTTTTCTTTAACATATAATGCAGGCCCATGCCAGAAATTAAGAATCGAGTTAAACTTGGCGATTTTAAATAAAATTTAAAATTATTAACATGTCATATGTGTGCCGATTGTCTGACGATTTATGTAAGGCACGTGTAACGAGGTAGCTCCTTCCTCTTTACAACCCAACCATTACAACGGAAGCAAGGAAGGCCTGATGAAGAATGTTTATGTTCAATATATTATTAGAGAACAAAGCGTGCTATACTGCTAGGAAATCACTCACCATAGTTACACAATGACACAGACTGGAATTCACCTTATAATTGTTGACTAAGTCCGGCTGGCTAGGCAGAATTTTCCCCTGCTTTTCGTCTATGGTGACGAGCTCCCAACCCTCTAGCCACTTTGCTTTCGCAGATTTTAGTTTTATTACAACTAAACTTTTAGTCTTTAAGTCTTTTAATACAACTAAACCATAACGGATTTATTATAACAGTTTCGTGCACGTCAGCGTTCGATCTCAGCTGTACATACACGATACATCACAAAACATTCGGTGAAAATATTTGTTTGGGATGTTGATACACCTGGATTTGCTCATAATCGTTAGTTTGTAGCATTTATGGTTCATGGAAAGGAAACATGGTTTTGTGAAATAAATACTACGGTGGGGAAAATACTTTATCCAATATAAAGCTTCCAAAATATATTTCATAAACATATAATTTTTCAGTAACTGCAGTACTAGGTTTCTCTGACCTACTTAGAAATTACAGAAAAACCTTTGACATTTAACACGATTCGAACTTGCTTGCAGCTACGATCCTACAACGTCCTTGGGGGCGTGTTATATGTAATTAATTCTTTTAAATTATAATTTATTTCTAAAACCTCATATCTTGGTGTTTTAAAAAAATTAAGAGGTTGATAAAGAAAATACTTACAAAGGAGTAAAGACAGATTAATTTTTGTATATAAAATGGTTCTTTAAAAATGTAATAATTTTATTAATAACTTTATATTTTTATATTTTAAAGCCCAAGTGAACATAGTCTTTTGTCTTCTTATATATACATTATTGACTAAAAAGTGTACCTAATTAAATGTTTAACTTATATGCGTTTGGTAAAGGTTAATGGAGCTTTAAACTCCTCTTTTATTTTCAATAATAAAAACCTCATAATAATGACAACAATAAGAGCTTCATAATAGTGGGAATAACAACAGCTTCATAATAATGACAACAATAAGAGCTTCATAATAGTGGCAATAACAACAGCTTCATAATAATGACAACAATAAGAGCTTCATAATAGTGGCAATAACAACAGCTTCATAATAATGACAACAATAAGAGCTTCATAATAGTGGCAATAACAACAGCTTCATAATAATGACAACAATAAGAGCTTCATAATAGTGGCAATAACAACAGCTTCATAATAATGACAACAATAAGAGCTTCATAATAGTGGCAATAACAACAGCTTCATAATAATGACAACAATAAGAGCTTCATAATAGTGGCAATAACAACAGCTTCATAATAATGACAACAATAAGAGCTTCATAATAGTGGCAATAACAACAGCTTCATAATAATGACAACAATAAGAGCTTCATAATAGTGGCAATAACAACAGCTTCATAATAATGACAACAATAAGAGCTTCATAATAGTGGCAATAACAACAGCTTCATAATAATGACAACAATAAGAGCTTCATAATAGTGGCAATAACAACAGCTTCATAATAATGACAACAATAAGAGCTTCATAATAGTGGCAATAACAACAGCTTCATAATAATGACAACAATAAGAGCTTCATAATAGTGGCAATAACAACAGCTTCATAATAATGATAATAATAAAAGTTTCGTTAAAATTATAGTGAAACAGCTTCATTTTGTACAATGATTTTTATAGTTCTGTAACGTAAAATGTTTGAAGAAATTTGTGAATTGAGTACAAAGACAATTTGAAAATTCAGTTCTATTAATAATTTGCTATAAATGACGTGTACAGATATTTCACCAAAAGCAGTTTGTCAAATATATTTAATAGAAAAGTAATTTACCGAAATAAACAATCGTCGAAAAATTATTTTTCAAAAGATACAATTTACGGATAATTAATTGAATCAAAAATTTTCATATACAGTATCTATATGACATGCGGTAGAATATGTAATAATGAAAATAAGAAAAGTGTTAACGGAAATTTATACAAATAAGTCCTGCAGTTATTGGTGGCGAAAAGTCGTAAAAGTTGAGTTTTGGGTAAATATATTGCAGTAGCAAACGTCGATCTAATAACGAAAATAAAGTTGAAGTAATTGTTAGGGAGCAAAAGAATACTCGTTTGGGTCAGATATTATATGTTACTTTCCCATTACACGCTTTTGTCAGTTTAGATTATTTACTTTTAGACATATTATTTTTCCATTATTTGTATTTTTAGAGGATTTTTGTCAACCAATTATATTTTTCAAAGAATGTTTATCAATCTATTGTTTTCTTCAATGGTTTTTTTGATGAGTTGTCTGAAAAATCGGAAACCATGACTTTAGTTGTTTCCTGTAAGAATCCAAGAATGTATAACTATAGACACACTTTAAAGTCAGTACCAACTCTGAACGCTGTTTAAAGATAAATCCAACTGTTAGTGACGTAGCCACATTTGGCCCTACGCTATTTATGGTGACAGAAAAACATGTTAATTAACGCACCACTTGAATGTGTGTTAACTAAGTACGTGGCAATTTAAATAAACAAAATGTGTTTTCTGTTTACTTTTAGGTAGGAAATATGATACGGTTGCCGTTCATTGCACAATTAGGTTTATAAAATATTTGTTTATTCAATTATTTTGTGTGTGTTAATTGAAATAGTAAATTTGTGTAATTGGATTTACAGGTGTGAATAGCTTATAAATATTTTTATTTATTGTGCCGTAAATAACATTGGTTGCTTCCGCTCGGCTACAATATGAGTAAATATATTAGAGGCTCACCTTCAGTGCAAAGAAACATTTAATACTTGTTTAATAATACATTTGCTTCTTTAAAATGAAAAATAATTGTGTCACTACCTTTACAGAAGAGTCACAATGGAAAAGGAAGACAGACAGAGAGAGAGAGAGAGAGAGGAGGGAGAAGGCACTTAATAAATAATCCGTTCCATTTTGATGTCTAGCAAAGATTTCTCAAGGATATTAATCCATTGCCAATAGCTTCAGTTAGTTGGCAACCCCTGTGGGAAAGGAAGACATGTACAAGGCTCATTTTTACTACACCAATGAGTTTGGCCTGGTATATAAAATTTCTGAAACTCCAAATCGTTTCAGCATATCTTGTTTATAGAATTCATATTGTCCCCTCTAGTAAAAATTGCTTGAGGGTTAGTTGCAGAAAATGTTAACATAAATACTTTTGTTCATTGCTAAAGGTAGGTTTGTATATATAGAACGTGCTATATATATATATATGGGGCACCTCGTTGCTGCATGCACACTATTTTCCTTCTACTCAAGCAGACACATTACAGTCTGGACTTGCAGTAATTAGTCAGCATTAATGAGTACGATAACGGGTTCAAGTTGAGTTGACTATACAAGTGAAGGTAGGGGAAGTTTAGTAGGAGCAACTAGGACTAACGTTCCCCTACACGTCACGCTATGTGGCACGCACTATTTTTGCCCATGTTAATTTGTGAAGTTACAAAAAAATGAATCTTACATGAAAACGCTTGAACATATATTGATGTCACATTCCACTGTCAAAATCCGAGTTGACAATCGCAGTCATCACTCGAAACAGCCGCTCATTAAACAATAAAAGTAAGTGCTGCTATAGACAAGCTTCATATATCAAAATATTTTCAAGTGCTATAGTGTAAACTGGTAGCTAAAGTTGAAAGCGCAATCAAATAACAGTAAATCTTGCCAGTACTCCTTCGTTTCCAAGTAAATTGGTAATACTGACAAGTTACAATACTGATAACAAACTATTTACTGCATGACTAATGTAACTACCAAATTCAGCATTATATTGTCTCTACACCAAGTGTAGGGATTTGTTAGAACTAGAGGCATATAGTTCACTAAACTGGTATAATGGTGAGCTTGAGCTGGCTTGATTCAAACTTAAAAACCGAAAACAATAACTTTTGTTCACTACAGTCGATCGGCAGCTTTTGAATATTTTTACAAATTTGTAAATTAGATACATTTACAATGCAAGAAACAGATTACATGTATACGGGGAATTATAATATGAACAATGGAAACATATCTCGTAGTATGATTTGATTTAGATAATGTGTTTAGAACGGCTAGTACACTATATTAGTTCGGAATGAGTAGTACATTGCTTCACCAGAAATGTTTGCTTTAATTCTATAGCTAGTCACAGGTAATCTGGCGCTCCACCTCAAGCGCGAGGGGAAGGTTAGAAGGAGCAAAAGACCGTTCCACAGACATGTATTTAATAATATTTTGTGTTATAATAATATAATAGGTAATATAATATTATATTTACATTACAATAATGTAGATTTGCAAAACCGAAAGGCAGCTATAAATATTATTTTATTTGATTTGTCATATTAACCAGATAATTTGCATAATTGTTTGAAAACACACTTAAATCGGTTTTCTGCAGGACCCCAACGCCTGCAGTACCTTAGTGATGGCCTTTGATGCAACACGCACTACAAAAACGAATGTTTTTGAATAGGGCTCGTACAATCGCCAGCCAGCTTACTATAATAAAGTTGTTCGCCTGAGAGCGATCTTCTATACCCAGCCGGCGTCTACGACTTGAACGAAACATGGACATATTTACGTGTATATTCAACTGCCTTCATACAAAAGAATTTACAAATATACTATTAATCAAAGTTTTTTAAAGGCTTTTTTTAGTTAATATGAACGCTTGTTAGATCGAATAAAAGGTTTCGATAAACGTAAAACAAACAGTATTTCTATTTATATTAATATTGATACAAATTAAATATGAATAATTTTTATATGGAGGAGAATGCGGTTGATATACTAGCCAATTAAATATTTCTTTCAACTACCGCAACGTTTTGGTAGCAACTTATTTGTTGCCCTTATCAGTTCTGAAACTAGGTTATAAAATGTTTTTAAATTACGCCGTAGAAAACTTGTACACGCACTACAATAAATATAAATTTACAGTCTTAGAATTATTCAGCAAAAGCCTCAAGGTAGTGAGAATCACAAATATATACAAATTAAAAATAGCAACAATTAAAAAAAAACAACAATCAAAAGAAACACAATTTTCTTATAAAACAGACAAAAAAAGGAATTAAACCAACAACGAAACAGAAACAAAAAAAAGATAAAAAAAAATGTAAACAAGAAATTATAATACCGGATTAAAATACTAAAACGTGTTTAGGATGTTTTACTTAAATGTCAATACTTCATAGGTGATCTAAAACTGAACTAAATCATTTTAAAGGTTGTTACCATTTTGTTATAATATGTTACCACCAATAATATGTACTACTTCCGAATAATTATTCTTTCTTAAAACAAATATTTACTGACTCGTTTGCCAACAATATTTTTCTTTATAAAGAACTTCATACGAGTGCTTAGATAAGCATTGATGATACATATGATTTCTCTGCTTTTTATTACATCCATTCTTTTCTGCTGTATACAAGGCAATAACTGTTTATTTTAGGTGAACCTCTTATCCCAAACTTTACAAATTCGAAATTCAAGTTCAAACACCACTGTTCCCGAGTTTCTCTGCTGCTTTGGACGCACTAAATTTGACTGCTAAATTATAATTACATTTCGCACACATAAAATTTTAAACACCTTATAGGCCTAAATAGTTTCCGACTTTGTAAGCTGAAACATGAAAACACGAAAAGATTATAATATGAATAATGTTAGGATCACCGATGAAAGAAATATATATCGACAAGTTGGAACGTTTGAACTTTTGGTTGATGTTGTTTTCAAATATGTTTACCGATAAAACTGAGCAATAGTGAAGAGTTGTTGCTAGTTGTTACGAGCCAAGGAAGTAATGTAGAAGCTAGGGTTGAATATTCCCTTCGTTTTATAACAGTACATTTTTTCGGACTCGAGGGACAAAACTAAGACACGCTCAGTTCATACCTGCCACTAAGTATTGGCCTTAGACATAGTAGATTAAACAGGCTATATTTCCTCCTGCGTAGAGAAATGTAATCAAGTTTTAAGGCTGTAATTATTTTGTGAAAGCACCCAAGCCCTGTGACATTTGCCTCAATTACCTTCAGGTTTTTAGAGGTTGATTGACGAGACAATTATTTGGTAAGAGTGGTTAATAAAAAGTTTAAATGTAGTTTCAAAGAGCTAAAACATACGAAAGATTGGTTTAAAAGGGTCCAAATTGTCTATCCAGACAAATGTGTTCTGAGGAGCAACTATTAGATCTGTAGAAACTGGATTGAATCAGCATCGAGATATGACGGTTACAGGTTCATCTGAAGGTGCTTAATATAATAGAGTACACCTCCACGTAGGTCTTGACGTGTACTTCACGCTTCTAAATGTGTATTTTGTCTTAAATATAAACACAGTTTGCCTTAAATAAACTGTTGTTTTCATATTTTTTTTTTTTGCTGTAGAGCAAATAAACATTTTTTTGGAGGAGATTATTTGCTGGGGGAGTTGTAATTTCGAGAGGGGGAATGGAAGTTAATTTATTTCCAAAAGGCAATATTTTAAAATAATTTACCAATGCATGATCTTCTAGGTAGATACGAGTTGACGAAATCAGTTAATTAAATTTATTTTAAATTCAAATACTTTTTAAATTTAAAGAGGTCTGAATGTGCATCAAATTGAATTATATGTAAATAATGATATTTATTTGGAAAATTAGTTTAAAACCTATAAGGTCCAAAACCCATACTCTAAATTTTATTTTCACAAACTATAATTCTATGAAATTTTTGATCTACGAGACTTCCAAATAATTTGTGATGAATATGATATTATGATACAAGAAACAGAACATCTACGATTTGCGTTAAATATTTATACTGGATCTGTACAGTTTATGGTTTCATTCTTTCGTTAAATATATTTTAGTGTGCTATTATGACATTACAAAACCTTGTTATTAAGGAAACACAATTTTTTTTTAAATTAATTTTTAAAAATGAAAATGGATTTGGATTTTTAAAATGTTTTATGTTATTATTTTAATTAAGTCGTATTTTTGTGGAATGGTTTTTTAATTTTCTTGTACCTTAAGAGTTAATAGAAGCTATTTCATGAAGAGGTAATTTACGAAGACTATATTAAAGAAAAATATTAAGAATAAGAAAATGTGTGTCAGAGGCATTACACTCGTACTTAGGTGTTTCATGCTGTCATCAAACCGCCTCCTAATACACAAAACCAGTTATTTACTGCAATTGTAAAGAATTTCAATTAAAGCACCTGTTTTCTTGGTTTAAGCGAAATAACTCCAGGGATCTTTAATAAGTATGACGTTAAAAAGATTTTATTACGTCATTGCAACACGTCTCAAAAATCATTCATTGTACAAAAAGTACATTTAGTGAAAAAAGCGAAAGAAAATTGTTTTAGTTTTCAGTATGATTCGAATGTGATTCTAATATCAAAGGAGACTGCTTTATTATATATATATATATATATATATATATATATATATATATATATATATATATGTATGCAACAAAGAATATAACGATTGTTACTTACAACTGCCTCTTTAACGAACGACTTGTGGAATTACGTAACCTCATTGTTGTCACATTGACTTTTAAAGAATAGGTGTTTGGGGAAAATATGCCAGAGGTAAATTGTGTAGCTGGAAATCCCTGAGGGAGATTACTCTTAAATCATAAAGTGAGGTTTCATAAATGGTGCGTTAAAATTACACTTAAGTTAGAAGTGAGATTTCACAAAAAAGGTACAGTGTGGGTACACACTAATAATACAGTGAGATAATACCATTTACTAATGCTTCATTAGTTGATTCCATCTTTAAGTGAGCTACTAGTTCTATCTAAAAACACTTGTAAGTATGTCACACTTGCCTGTAGTAGCACTTACTTTTATAATTGTTAGGACGACCGTTTAGTTACAATCTGAGTGGACAATAGGACACATACCCCGAAACGGCCGTCCTCAACGATTATAAAAGTAAGTGCTACTACAGGCAGGTGTAGTAAAATATTTACATATGTTTTTAGTTACTCTTTCTTGTTTTGTAGAACGTCTGTCAATGCCGGTGAAAATTCCAGTGTCTCTTATTTACTATTTGCAAACAATCCAATTTTATTTCAGAAAAACCCACTCTGAGCTTGCTTATATATTGGTTATCCTACAGCTGTCTCTATAGGTTTTCCTGACGCTCATGGCGCATAGGCTTCAGGTAGTCTACAAAATCTAGCAAGACTTAAAACTAACAATGTTTAAGGATAGAAAGTTTCTTTGATATCCTAGTTGAAGTATTTCCC
Source organism: Prosapia bicincta (assembly GCA_036971475.1). Taxonomy (NCBI): domain Eukaryota; kingdom Metazoa; phylum Arthropoda; class Insecta; order Hemiptera; family Cercopidae; genus Prosapia; species Prosapia bicincta. The sequence continues at coordinate 1,585,351 of JBAIZL010000406.1, forward strand.
ATTCCATAATATCATCTCTGCTAATGGAAATTATTTGTAGTTTTGAATACTCGCCATCTATTTTCCTTGTAAAGTTACTGTTAGTAGTTTAGTGTAAATGCTTTTGAAGATCTAGGAAAGGGTTTTAATACTGATAGACTATGAATTATATAATTCCCCTTGAACTGATTTATATAGTAAATTTAAATTTGTACATAGCCAACTTAACCCCTTAACATTTTCACTCCTTTACATTTAGAGAAAGTGAAATAAATAATTCATAAAGTTATTAGAGAATAATAAAATATATTACTTATATTTTAAGTATTATATCCGAAATTGAGTTGAGTTCAAAATATTTTACAGAAATACTATAAACAGAATAAATCTTGAAATCAAATAGCATTATAAATGTTTGCTATAAATGAATCCATTAGAGGAACAGTAGGCTTTTTATCACACGTGCCGCGCCGTTGGCCAAGGACAACACGTGGTTTATCTGTGTACTGCATTGTTACAGTTTAGCGAGATTTTAAAGTTAAAGGGTTTCAATAAACCGAACTTGATCTGAAATACTCTCGTTTACTTCCCATTAGATGGGGAAAACCTCAGAAAGAATGGCGAAAAGGTTTATGTTTTGTTAGGACAATGTGCGGTGGGTTTTGAGTTTATTTTTTATCGACCAAAAATTACTAAACAGTTTTGAAAATGTTTGTGTTCTATATACTTATTTACATATTTCTGTGTAGGATACGGTTATGTAAATATTAAAATTAATATAACGAAATTAAAGTCCTTGAAACTTATGTTTGTTGTATTTTTGCGACCGGTTCGGTGGCCTGAATCCTAAATTAGAAACATATAAGAAGTTCAATTGTTTTTTATGAAAATTTTAATTATTAAGTAAAAAATAATATTTGTAAAATTTATAGTTTAAAATTAGGTCTACATGGTACTGTAGTAAAATAAATAGTTTTACCATGCCTTAGTAAAGTAAATGCCTTCTGAATTTTGAGCACAAAAATCATTGAATAAATGATTGAAATTTATAACTTTTAAAATTTACTACATCACCTAATTTATTAAATAATTCATAACTTTCTGTTCAAGTCTTTAGCGCAAGCTATTGACGTCTCTATGTACATTTTCTCTCTGCCGTCAATTATGAAATATTTTGTGGAAAAGAAATATTATTTTGTTTTCTACTTATCTTATTTTTATTATTTCTCCCGTCTTCCATTGCTTGTAGCAAGTGTCTTTTTTAATCAATAAATTTAACAATTTTTACCATATTTTAAAAAATTTTAACGTTTCACCGACCTTTTCCATTAGTATTAAATTTTATCCGCCAATTTAACAATCCGCCAATTCATTGCTATATTGACATCTATTTTGTTTTTAACCACTTTATTTTATTTTATTATAACGATACAGGTCCGTTACACATTTATACTACAGAGTTGCATAATATAATTTTGCCCCTCACACAACACATATCTACCTATAATAATTATTGAAAAAAAAGAAAATGTTTTTATAAATATGCCTTATTAATATTTGAAAAGCATTTTGATAACTATTTATAGTGTAGTGTTAGATTTTGGGCCCTAATTTAAAAAATACAGAATTTTCATCTGTGACCAAAATTTTAACAATATATTGAAATTTAACACATTTTTTGTTTTCCTCGTATTGTAGGTTTTAAATAAATAGACAATTTGGTTCTCCATTTTAATGGTAAAACTGTAATAGCTCCATATTTTAAAATGACTCTGTTCCGTTTTATATTAGGAATGTAATACTTTCATATGTTTAGACTTGCGTGAGAAAGTTATTCTTGGCTTGAACGCATTAAGTTATTAAAGACGTCACTTTGCTGGAGACTCAAGTGGCCGACTAAGTATGATGACCAGTATTAATACTTAGATTAGAAAGTGGTCATGAAAGTTGATAGTGACCTATAAAATCACCAAACGAAGTATAACTCAAGGTAAAATAATTGTTTTTATTCGATGAGAAGTTATACAAATTTCGTCAACGTATGCCTAAACTCTACCCGTCTCGAATAGGGTACGAATGTTTCCTACACAGTTTTTTTTTAAAGAGTTTTTTACAAAATTGTGAGTTTTTATTCTATATATTGCTGTTAAATGTTTTTTTTTCTAGAATAACAATTATTAAATTTAAACTTTATTAAAAGTTAATTTAATTAGGCTTAAAGCTTATTTATGAATAAAACAAAAAAAAATGTATATACAAATTAGTAATTTCAAAACCAGATGGAATTACTCTCATTTTAATTAAAATTTACTTAAAAATAATCTTTCAAAGCTTACACAATCTTGTAATTGCCCCATGTCTTTGTAATAACTACTCTAAGAGGTGAAAAAATTATTTGAATCATAGAGTTTTGTCAGATTGAGTGACCTTTTCCTTTTAGTTATAGTGTGAAACAGAGCTTAAATTTTTAGCCTTTATTCTGTACAAAGACTTGTACGTTAACTAAAACACGACTCAGTTGATTAAAACATGCAATCGTCTAATTATATTCCATCGTTTCTACACATCTTGAGCACAACGTTCAGCTACGTCACTTTTGAGAAAATTTATTTAGGTTTTCGATCCTAAAAACACAAACGGGAATGTCACCTCCTGGGTTTGTTTTACTAACTGCTATTATTTTCTTCAGAAATATTTTTAAAACTATAATAGATTAGATAATTTAAAGATTTAAACCATAACTTCTCGTTGCGCGGTAGCAAAATGTAGCAAATTCATTTTATTGTGGAGTGGAATATATAAATTGGTTCTCTAGCATTTCCGCCATGGCAGAAGGTAGTATAGGTTTAATTAGGGTGGGCGTGTTCAAAGAACGTCATAAACTTTACCATAGACGTTGTGTGAGTATGTTTATGTAAGATTGTTATTGCTTTACGCGGAATATTTTGTGTTTTAGAATTTACAGTTCTTTGTCAATTTATTCAAAGAATTTTAATGTTTTGGATTTTCTCAAAGGAGGTTAAGCTAGGTACCAGCTGCAACCCATTACCTATAGCTTTACAACAGCCGTATTTAACCTAAGCCTAACGTTTTCGCAGACTTCTATCTATGAGGGAAGGAATCTTTTAAAGGCAGGAATGTTATAATTTTACATAACGTCGGCTGGATTTTTGGATAGTTTTTTAAAGCGAACATTTGTGAATGATTAAACTAATTTTTCTACTCATTAATAAGTTAATTAACATTTTCCTTAATACAATTATTCGATATGTCAAATGTAATATATAAAATCGTATTAGTGTAATTTTAAATACTAGCTAAAACATAATGTTTTTAGTCAATTTTTAGCTAAAAACGCGTCAGCAATGTAGTCAATAGTTTTTTAAATAATCACTTACGTTTTACTCAATGAAATGAAGACGATTAAAACAGCCAACTTTTAATTTAAAAATAAATTTCTAAATATTAGGCTACTTTTTTTAATGCATAACCTTTTGAATAAAAATGTAGTTTAAATAAGTAATGCAAAAGTTTCAGTTTTTCAAGATAGACCGTTTGAAGCTTGACTTTATTATGTAGTAAATATGGATATAAGACTAATACTTACAATTGGCAACTTCAGTCTCGGCTTCACAATATTTTAAAAATCTTTTTCGTATTCGAATCTTTTTTAAGAACTTGGGTTACATTACACGAAAGAGATTCTACATAAAAACAAAAAAGAATCTAAATATCCTTTTATTATGAATTAACCATTACGCAATGTGTCCTTTTCTACTTGTAAGAGAAACAAATAATTATTAAAGTTGGTAGAAAATTCTGTCTTATTTAGTTATATTTCGAATATCTATAAAAATATCACAAAATTTTATTTAACTTTTTTTAGTTAATTTTCACACGAAAAGAATGTGAGCAAATTAGGGAATTGACTAAAAAGAAGACTATAATGGTAGGTTAAGAACAAAGTTTATTCTATTAGACATCCAGAAAATGTGCGACAGTAATTGTAATCAATTTTACAAAAAGGAAAAGTTAATTCACTCGTTGTAAGTGAGCGTACTTAAGCCTGTAGCAATTACCTGCTATCGATATCTCGAAGTCCCTTCACCAGATATGTTACATAAAATCGATATTAAGTGACTAAAACGGTTTTTGTAACTCGATCGAAGATTGGCTGCAGTCCAAAGCGGTCCGTTAGTCCACATGACCTTCGTAACAGTGGCAAGGACGTAATGTTGATCAAATAACACAGATAAAGGATTGGCCCCAACATGGCCACTTGGCGATTCCCGTTGCATAAACCGTTTTAAAACTCAATTCCATTTGAGTTAAAAAATCATCACCTTGATATACATTGATATTCATTTCGTTTCTAAGGTGAGTAATTTCTGATTCGAAGGAAAGTAGTAGATCACCTATAATTTTCTAGAATAGGAAATTTTGTATTTTAGGTAAATTAAATAAACCTAACTGAAAAAAGATAGCTTAAAGAACAGAGATGGAGTATTTAAGAATAATACAGATATAAAAAATTATTTGTGTCTGAATAAATTTGTTGGTTTTCAATTTAAATTCACAAGCATTTCACACCAATAATTATTTCTGAAATGGTAAATTTGCAGTTCATAAATATCGGATTGAGATGAATATTTAAATTTTTTAGGTTAGTTTAATTATAATTTTCAAAGAACACGGTTTTTAAATCTTGTAAGTAAAATAATTTATGAAATCATACTGTAATCATTATTAGGGGTAAATAGTTCGGTGTAAGTAATTCTAAGCAACAATAAATTCAAAAAAAGTGCTGTTGAGGCATAGCGAAACAAAAAAGTTTGGCCAACGTGAATATTTTATATATTGAGTAGTATCATAGTCTGTAATTACAGCTAACACAATGGTTTTAAAAAAAGCGTCATTTCAATTAGTTAAATTCTTCACGAACACTAAAAATCAGCGTTTATGTACAAATTGGACAATTTCTCTACATTTGTTGCAACTATAATGATTTATATTGTTATGTTGGCAACGCTTGTGTCTGGGTGAAAGTTGGCACTGAAACCATTGGGAAAGTGCAGTGCGCATGCGCAAAGTTGTTTTGACCAGACAGCTTAAAATTATCAAGATTACTGGATTAGCTTTACGGAGTGTATTATATTATATAAAACTCGGCCGCGAAACTTTCTTTACACGCCCACGTGACCATCAAGTCCGACTTGACCAAATGGTGGTCCAGTCCACAAATACTACTAACAATACACCCAATAGGAGATTTCAGGCACAACAAAATATATACTGCGTAAAAAGTGACATAAATTATATGTTGAAACATAACCTGACTTTAGAGAGAAGATCCTGTACACACTATACACTATACACACTGTACCACTAACAACATAGCTATACATCCGCACATTGCTATATTACTGTAATAAAATATACACACAAAGTATCTGGTTAGGATGGATTTGGTAATACAAAAATTAGAACGTGAACTTTATGAACACAAAATGTAGCATTTTTAAAGTGAAACAGGTTCTATTGCTAGACACAAGGGATTAAACATTTAGTTTATAAAGTGTTTAAGTTTCAAAATAGTACTGTATCATATTGTCAGACATACGTGAATAAATATACAGGTTTTATAAATACTGATTAAAGCATCAGATAAATTATGCGTTGGAAACATTTCCTCACTTTAGAGACATGATCGTGTAACACAGAGTTCTTCAAGTAAAACCACCCTATACAACACTACATTTTTATATTCTTGTCTTAAAATATAGCTTGTATACTTATACTTGCAACAATTAAAATATTATACTTATACCTTAAATATAGCAATATTATATAATTGTAGGCTACATACTAAAATTTAGCTATATATAGTTTTGTGCGTATTCAAATGTTTTCCTATTTGAAAGTTATCGTTTATCAAGGTACATTGTTTCTATACAAAAAAAAAATGTCCTCAACGGATACTTTGTAGGTAGGCCTAAATTGTAAAATAGGTGTGTGTTAATATAGTAATAGAGTAAAAAAAACATACTTTTTACCTCCTTGTGTGTTCCTACATCGAGATTACGTTTCCTGTTTTAATATTTAGGCACAATTTATGTTTTAGACAATTGAAACCACTTTTTTATTATTTCAAACCTATTTTTGAGAAACTTATGTGAAGAGTAAACAATCGAAGTAGACCCTCATTTGGTGAAGAATTACAAAAATGTTTCAAATAGAAAAAACACGCTAGGAAAGATATTAACTTTGGCGAACTTTATTAAAACTTTATATGCATTCAACTTCAATTTATTTTTCCCTTGAATGGTTGTTCTAAATCTGAGGTACAAGATGCATAATCTTACTCCAAAGGGGCAGTGTAGGCTCTAATGTTTGAAATAGACGGAACTAACTCTCATAAAACCCGAAAGCTATCTGTGGAAAGCGATCGAAGGTATGTATATTGTAAAGAAAGAATTTGATTAATTGTTCTGTGCCGGACTTTGTTATGGTCTATTTAAGATGTTTTTCTTTACTGTTTTTTCAATATTTTCTCAATTCATTTCCCAAAATATTATCACTCTTACTAATAATGATTTTTGTACAAAATGTCAGTATTAAATGAGGTATGGGCAAAAATGTGCTTACAAAAAGACTTAAAAATTCAAATTTGCTTATAAAAACTCCTATATAGCTCGAAAAAATGTTTTTTATAAAATATATTTACACTCAATTAATTCCAGTTTGTTTCGTTTACAGGAGACAATTTGGGCTTTAAATAGAATTTTGGAGGTTACATAATTTTATTATTTACATTGTTATAAATATTAGTATTTTTTGTCAAAAATATTTAATTTAACTGAGTTTTGAGGAATAAGTGAAAAAACACGAGGGAAAAGCTTTCAGTTTTGATAACATAGAACAAAATTTTGGAAACTTTTCTATACTATGTAAATACATTTTCAGCTGTTTGTAATTGCGTCATCTTCCAACGGAAAGGTTTTTTCAATTGAAATATTACTATACTGTTTTTCTTATAGTAATAAATTGCGAAACATTATTTAATAGTTGTTGCTTTTACGTTCAACAAAAGATTTTCCAAGTATAAGTGTTTTACACGTCTCCTATTAAGTCCTTTAAGTTGGGTAGTTTCCAAAAATTCAGAGCACTCATAACATTATTGTTTATTTTAAAATAAAATTAAGACAAAATTCAATTTTGAAAATCTTGTAGCATTAAAGTTACTCGAATTCAATATTCCTACATCATTAAACTTTAAGGTTGTGGGAAAAGTTAGATCTTCTCACTTTTTCTTATCAGTATTTACGATTGTAAATGCAACGTTAATTTCACGAGATACGATTTCTATTATGTTAATGCAATCTCGTAATATAGTAGGCCTATATATTATTATTACTAAGTTTTGCATTTGAATATTATAAAGCCGTTACACAGAATCTGATAAAATAATTGCATATAAAAATTGTACATTTAAGAAAGAATTGAATCTGAACAAAATCCAATCCATATTTGCACATTTTTGCAAATAAATATTTAAAAAATATATTAACTTATGGGATTATAGAAACAATACCTAGTTATTCACCAGGTGATAAACAAGGTTGAGACAACGGTTTCGGAATGCTGTCACGTCGTCTTCAGACGCCCTTGTCAAGTACATGATATTTAAAAGTCTTATATGGCTTGTCTATAAATAAAAAGGAATTTTACAAAGTTACGAGGTGTTTTACATCTATTTTGAGTTATAAACGTACGTTCCTGTTTTTTTACAAATTGAATCTAGTTATCCAGGTAAAAAGTTGTTGGTATACTAAAATCGATATTTTTCTTTTAAAGAATATTGGTATAATTGAAAATGTAAAAATTGAAGTAGCATTGAATGAGCTTCAAACAGTTGTATTTATAAGCTTAGCCTGTACAATATTAAAAATAATTAAATATATATATATATAAACAATAAAAATATTTCAAACATAAGAATAGTCATGAAATCATATCACCATATTTAATATATATAATTTTTCTTTTTTTTCTTAGAAAAATTTGTTCAAACACTGAATAACAAATACATTTATATTATATATACAAATTTGTTTATAAGATGATGCTTACACTCACAACAATTTTAATGTTGAATAAAAGTAACGGTTGCTTCGCGTGTCAAGTATATTTTGTTTATTAAGAATTCGGCAATGTCTCGACAACTATATTGTTGACCTCATTCAGGCCTAATGTTCGTTAGACAGAATTCATTATTGATGTCTAAAAAATTCAAATACAAATTCAATATGAAATTAAAATACCTGTTATAAATTACACATATAGTCAAATTGTTTTATTAAAATCACATGAACTTGACGGCCCATGAGAAATAAAATCTATAAAACTATTAATTAAGATGTTTCAAAAACATTCATAAAGTCTTATCAACGAACTTCTTGAAATATAAACACATGCAATGTTCCAATTATTTAAAATTACATATCTTAATAAAGTAAAACACAACATAAACATGACTAATTTAGCAATAGCAATGAACAATACACAAAACCATACAAGATTACAAATCAGACATAGATGAACCGAAAACTAATATAGGTCATCTTTCACAATGTCTTAACTGTATGTATATAAATATATATCTGTAAAGTGACTTGTCTATAATTTGATAACATAAAAAAATCATTATTAGAAATCCGTTGTATCCACATTACTAGAAAAAACTTCCAGAGTTTTTATGCTTTATACGTAAAGGGTTATATATACTGGCTAATTTATTATCCTCAATTTTGATAGAATGTTTTTGCATTTTCATATGGAGCATTTCAGAAAATACTCGTTTACTCCAATTGGTTTCCTTATCTAATCATAAAATTTTGGAAATTAAAAGAGTGATTATGTTGATTGATGTGATTGTAAAAAAACAGTGGGGATATAATGATTTTCTGTTTTACCCTTTTCCATGTTCTAGAAGACGAACGTTTGGTATCTTCAACATACGAAGCATGACATTGTGACCTTATATACAACATCCTTATCACAACTAACCTTATATACAACATCCTTATCACAACTAACCTTATATACAACATCCTTATCACAACTAACCTTATATACAACACCCTTATCACAACTAACCTTATATACAACATCCTTATCACAACTAACCCTATGTACAACATCCTTATCACAACTAACCTTATGTACAACATCCTTATCACAACTAACCTTATATACAACATCCTTATCACAACTAACCCTATGTACAACATCCTTATCACAACTAACCTTATATACAACATACTTATCACAACTAACCTTATATACAACATCCTTATCACAACTAACCTTATATACAACATCCTTATCACAACTAACCCTATGTACAACATCCTTATCACAACTAACCTTATATACAACATCCTTATCACAACTAACCCTATGTACAACATCCTTATCACAACTAACCTTATATACAACATCCTTATCACAACTAACCTTATATACAACATCCTTATCACAACTAACCCTATGTACAACATCCTTATCACAACTAACCTTATATACAACATCCTTATCACAACTAACCTTATATACAACATCCTTATCACAACTAACCTTATATACAACATCCTTATCACAACTAACCTTATATACAACATCCTTATCACAACTAACCTTATGTACAACATCCTTATCACAACTAACCTTATGTACAACATCCTTATCACAACTAACCTTATATACAACATCCTTATCACAACTAACCTAATGTACAACATCCTTATCACAACTAACCTTATATACAACATCCTTATCACAACTAACCTTATGTACAACATCCTTATCACAACTAACCTTATGTACAACATCCTTATCACAACTAACCTTATATACAACATCCTTATCACAACTAACCTTATGTACAACTTCCTTATCACAACTAACCTTATATACAACATCCTTATCACAACTAACCTTATGTACAACATCCTTATCACAACTAACCTTATATACAACTAACCTTATATACAACATCCTTATCACAGCTAACCTTATATACAACATCCTTATCACAACTAGCCCTATGTACAACATCCTTATCACAACTAACCTTATATACAACATCCTTATCACAACTAACCTTATATACAACATCCTTATCACAACTAACCTTATATACAACATCCTTATCACAACTAACCTTATATACAACATCCTTATCACAACTAACCTTATATACAACATCCTTATCACAACTAACCCTATGTACAACATCCTTATCACAATTAACCTTATATACAACATCCTTATCACAACTAACCTAATGTACAACATCCTTATCACAACTAACCTTATATACAACATCCTTATCACAACTAACCTTATGTACAACATCCTTATCACAACTAACCTTATGTACAACATCCTTATCACAACTAACCTTATATACAACATCCTTATCACAACTAACCTTATATACAACATCCTTATCACAACTAACCTTATATACAACATCCTTATCACAACTAACCTTATATACAACATCCTTATCACAACTAACCTTATGTACAACATCCTTATCACAACTAACCTTATGTACAACATCCTTATCACAACTAACCTTATGTACAACATCCTTATCACAACTAACCTTATATACAACATCCTTATCACAACTAACCTTATGTACAACATCCTTATCACAACTAACCTTATATACAACATCCTTATCACAACTAACCTTACGTACAACATCCTTATCACAACTAACCTTATATACAACATCCTTATCACAACTAACCTTATATACAACATCCTTATCACAACTAACCCTATGTACAACATCCTTATCACAACTAACCTTATATACAACATCCTTATCACAACTAACCTTATATACAACATCCTTATCACAACTAACCTTATATACAACATCCTTATCACAACTAACCTTATATACAACATCCTTATCACAACTAACCTTATATACAACATCCTTATCACAACTAACCTTATGTACAACATCCTTATCACAACTAACCTTATGTACAACATCCTTATCACAACTAACCTTATGTACAACATCCTTATCACAACTAACCTTATGTACAACATCCTTATCACAACTAACCTTATATACAACATCCTTATCACAACTAACCTAATGTACAACATCCTTATCACAACTAACCTTATATACAACATCCTTATCACAACTAACCTTATGTACAACATCCTTATCACAACTAACCTTATGTACAACATCCTTATCACAACTAACCTTATATACAACATCCTTATCACAACTAACCTTATATACAACATCCTTATCACAACTAACCTTATATACAACATCCTTATCACAACTAACCTTATATACAACATCCTTATCACAACTAACCTTATATACAACATCCTTATCACAACTAACCTTATATACAACATCCTTATCACAACTAACCTTATGTACAACATCCTTATCACAACTAACCTTATATACAACATCCTTATCACAACTAACCTTATATACAACATCCTTATCACAACTAACCTTATATACAACATCCTTATCACAACTAACCTTATATACAACATCCTTATCACAACTAACCTTATGTACAACATCCTTATCACAACTAACCTTATATACAACATCCTTATCACAACTAACCTTATATACAACATCCTTATCACAACTAACCTTATATACAACATCCTTATCACAACTAACCCTATATACAACATCCTTATCACAACTAACCTTATATACAACATCCTTATCACAACTAACCTAATGTACAACATCCTTATCACAACTAACCTTATATACAATATCCTTATCACAACTAACCTTATATACAACATCCTTATCACAACTAACCTTATATACAACATTATTCTTTTAAACACAAGAATAAATAGGCTACGACTCACAATTGTAATTGTGTAGCATCACTGAAGATGGTGACATATTGTCATTGAAACGCATTAGATAATAAAGTTTTTATAGTCGTGAGTCGTAGCCTATTTATTCTTCTGTTTATAACCTTCACTCACAAGCCTGCTCGGATATTGTTTATAACATTATTCTTATTCAAAATATCAGTCTTATCTTTACTTTTGTTTAAATCTATTGTATTTTTATTAAGAAAAATCAAATTTGCTTACAGCTTCCAGATGACACGAGTGTAACTGTAGATATCAGTCCGTTGCATTAACTGAAACTATATAAAAGTAATTTGTCTGCATTTGTTTATTCATTTGAAACCTACTTAATTGGAGTCTAAAATAAAACCGAATGAATCAAGTTCTAAAATGATTATGACTTGTTAAAACGTGTTTGTTTGATTGGACCATAAAAAGCCTACCATGAATGCAGCACTTCGCCCTGACCTTCTTGCAACTTAGTTCATTATGATTTTAATTGGTAGTTACAAGGCTATCAGCCAGTACGGCGCTCTTATCTATGAATGGTTAGGAAAGGTTGCGAAAATGGGTGAGATTATGGAATGTCATATAAGTGTGGGAGACAGAATATAGGTGAGATTATGGAATGTCATATAAGTGTGGGAGACAGAATATAGGTGAGATTATGGAATGTCATATAAGTGTGGGAGACAGAATATAGGTGAGGTTATGGAATGTCATATAAGTGTGGGAGACAGAATATAGGTGAGATTATGGAATGTCATATAAGTGTGGGAGACAGAATATAGGTGAGATTATGGAATGTCATATAAGTGTGGGAGACAGAATATAGGTGAGATTATGGAATGTCATATAAGTGTGGGAGACAGAATATAGGTGAGATTATGGAATGTCATATAAGTGTGGGAGACAGAATATAGGTGAGATTATGGAATGTCATATAAGTGTGGGAGACAGAATATAGGTGAGATTATGGAATGTCATATAAGTGTGGGAGACAGAATATAGGTGAGATTATGGAATGTCATATAAGTGTGGGAGACAGAATATAGGTGAGATTATGGAATGTCATATAAGTGTGGGAGACAGAATATAGGTGAGATTATGGAATGTCATATAAGTGTGGGAGACAGAATATAGGTGAGATTATGGAATGCCATTTAAGTGTGGGAGACAGAATATAGGTGAGATTATAGCATTACCTGTGTAGGATTGAGGATCTGGAGTATATCCACTCTCCAACGGAATTATAAAGACACGTGCACCTGTTGTATCTCCTTGTAAGTAGAAGAATAAGCAAGAGCAGGTAGAATTATATTGGGCCAAGGAAGAGGTAGGTCATAATAATCTCTTAATACTGGGAGTCGAGAATATACATGGGTTCTTTCTTGTTCTCAACTCGCTACTCGGAAAGACTTGGTTTGCCAATATTATGTAGCTGAAAGCAACAAGATCTTGCTTCAGAATTAAATTCTTACTTATTTACTAATGATTTATATTTGTTCATTTTATAGTACCCTACAAGAGTCTTGTTTGTGTTTTTAGCATGCTTCGTAACTATGTGTGTTTCTCCATTATCGAGCGTTCTGTTTTATTCGCCTTTACTTTAAGTTACCTGTATTTTAAATGATCTTTATAACGTATTTCATTCAAAGATCTTTGAGAAGCTTTTTTCTAGGAGCAAGGCCACTTCTACAAGAACTATTTTCTGATTCGCCATTCACACTTTTATATTCTTCCCCTAAATATAAGAAAACAAAACTATTGATACTTAAATCTGCTCTTGCGCATTATGTAGGTCTATTACAAGTTGTAAATATATAGATTAACACTTTTGTTAAAAAGAAATATAACATTTCAATATTGCACAAGTTTAAAAAAACATGAAAACTCGGCCATTTAAGGACTAGTTGGCAGAAATAAAAATTAAAATGTATAACGTAGTTAATAGGTATATATATATAAAGAAGTAAGACAAATTACAAATACAAGAATAATTATGGAATTTACAATTCAAAGCTTTTCGTTGGCAAACAGTACCAACATCATCAGGAATATTAAACAATTAAAATCATTCATATTGCGATATATATATATATATATATATATATATATATATATATATATATATATATATATATATGGTAATAAAATTACTCATAAATTACGAGTAGCATAATTGTTTTATAGATACAGGTTGTTCGGTAAGGCGTAAAAATCACCAGGTCATACAGCTTATCTAGCAAAGTCGGACAACTGAGACATGTTTCGTCAACAGTCCTACTGGGGGGAGGGGGGGGGGTTCTCGCGAGCTACAAGTCCCACATACTATCTGTTTGGCGTGTATTGAAAAAAGGCTTGCATTTTAAACCGTAAAAAATGAAGATGTTACTTGAAATAAAAGACAGTGATATGATTGGCCGAAACAACTTCCGTGCGGATATAGTAAAGCAAATAGATGTGGTTGAACATTTCTTGGACATTATCTTTAGTGACGTTTCAATGAAGTGTCACGGTAGAAAAAAAAATAGACTTTCAAAGCTGTAAAGTTCTTTTTCGAATGACTCTGTACAACGTATATTGAAATAGGCAATTAGCAAAATGTTTTTCAGGTAAATTTAAATAAAGTATTACAAGTGAAAGACTTTTAACACCTTTACCGTCTGAAATTTCTAAATATTTTGAACTAAAATAGATATGAAATATACTACTTATGATAAAAATGAGTATTCTTATCACAAATTTTTTTTGTAAACAATAACAGCTTTTTTAACAGAGAAAGTTTGCAATTTTGTTAATACCCAAAAAGCCTTCTGTATTACTTGCTAGGGATAAAAATGAAAGTCGACAGTAAACTAGTCCGCTAGATGTATTTACCATACTTGTAGTTGCTGCTGTGATCGCTAGATAGCACAACTGGTGCAAGTGTCAGCATTTTGCAAAATTAATATTTCTGTACACAGCTGTTTTAGAAACGAAGTATGACGAGGGCTGCGTAATAAACACCATAAGCGATGAAATATCTTGATTATACTGAACGTACAGATAGCCTTTGTAATACAAGTATATTTATAGTTTATTTTATTAAACTATGTCTATTAAAAATGACTATTGTAATAAATTTCGAGATCGTCTTTATAGCTAGTAACGCAGCTACAAATGTTTTCTAGAGGAAGGTTAGGTTTTGGTATTGGCAACTCAGGAAGTTTATTCATTCACTAAACCAAATTTTTGAAAATTAAATGACATAACACTCAATTAGACATAAGTAATGCCTTAATATTAGAGACAAGTTGAAAAAATAAGGAACAAAATGATTGCTTAATTTACTTGAGTTTCTAATTTAAATATCAGACTACTCAATTAACATTACATTTAAGCCCGTTTAGTTATTTAGACGTAATTTATTCAAGAACTCTGGTTAAAGATTTGCAAGATATAATGTCTTAAAGGAAACTTTGAACAAACGAGTGAACCAGAGAATGACTTGCCCTTTGTCACAGTCAATGTCTTTGATATAAGCCATAGACGGCCTATTTAGGCGTTCGTCTTCCAACTAAGACGTTCGAGTGAACCAGAGAATGACTTGCCCTTTGTCACAGTCAATGTCTTTGATATAAGCCATAGACGGCCTATTTAGGCGTTCGTCTGCCAAATAAGACGTTCGAGTGAACCAGAGAATGACTTTGCCCTTTGTCACAGTCAATGCCTTTGATATAAGCCATATACGGCCTATTTAGGCGTTCGTCTTCCAACTAAGACGTTCGAGTGAACCAGAGAATGACTTTGCCCTTTGTCACAGTCAATGTCTTTGATATACGCCATATACGGCCTATTTAGGCGTTCGTCTTCCAACTAAGACGTTCGAGTGAACCAGGGAATGACTTTGCCCTTTGTCACAGTCAATGTCTTTGATATAAGCCATTGACGGCCTATTTAGGCGTTCGTCTTCCAACTAAGACGTTCGAGTGAACCAGGGAATGACTTTGCCCTTTGTCACAGTCAATGTCTTTGATATAAGCCATAGACGGCCTATTTAGGCGTTCGTCTTCCAACTAAGACGTTCGAGTGAACCAGGGAATGACTTTGCCCTTTGTCACAGTCAATGTCTTTGATATAAGCCATTGACGGCCTATTTAGGCGTTCGTCTTCCAACTAAGACGTTCGAGTGAACCAGAGAATGACTTTGCCCTTTGTCACAGTCAATGTCTTTGATATAAGCCATAGACGGCCTATTTAGGCGTTCGTCTTCCAACTAAGACGTTCGAGTGAACCAGAGAATGACTTTGCCCTTTGTCACAGTCAATGTCTTTGATATAAGCCATAGACGGCCTATTTAGGCGTTCGTCTTCCAACTAAACGAAGATGGATACGCTGTCATTTTCAAACTAAGTTCGTGGATTTAAGACTACAACAGAAATAGTATATAGGCCATATGGATTTATTAACAGGGCTACGTTTACGCCAAACTCGTTTCGTATGACAATACTATGTCTAATATTTGAACGTCCTCGTGAGAGTTTTGTAATTAATATGCAATTTGTAACGAAACTGACCAATTTAAAGAAATTTTAACAGCCTATGTAAAATTAAAGAGATTTTTTACACATTTTGAGGTTAGGTTAACCTCTTCAGGGACGTTTTTTAGTGAATGTTTTAAAAACTCATAATAATTTTGTTTTATGGTGGCTTTATGTCTAAAATGACCTTTTTTATTTTTTTCAACTCTCTTAACATTATTTTGTAAATTATTAATAAATTTGTTAATAAACTCAAATGAGTAGACAACGCACATGTAGGCCTGTTGTATTTCAGAACGTTACCCACTTTTGCTTCATGGTCACAGATGAGTACATTAACTTTTGCTTTACATCAGATTTTTTCCTTTTGATAAAATTAAACTTATTGCAGTAAATTTAAATACTTTATGACATTTAAGTTTAACAGTAATATAGATATAAAATATTACTATTATTAATTTAAAAAATTTAACCAATCTATTTTATAAGGCTTTTGTAAAGTAGTCATCAAAATAAATTAAGTACAAGTAAATAAAAGAAGCTTTATTTTACATCAATATAACTGATTTAATGAAAATAAACCAAAAAATACAATTGTATACAAACTGAAATATTTGAATGTTCTTATTTGCTGTAGTTATATGAAGAAAAACGAGTAACAAACCTAACGCTCAAAACTCACAACACAACAACCGTTTCAGGAAATGGTAGTGATAAAACAAAAAATCAACATAAACAACTGTACTTAGTTACATACATAAACACGTTGCAAATATAATTTCAGAAAATATACGTATGAAACAATTTATTTATATCTACATAAGTTCAATGTAGGATAAGTCAAAGGCTTCTGTCATGGAAGTCCACCATACCACAGAAACTTCACGTGAACCTTGTGGCCTTTGCAGTTTTTCTATCGGCTTCTCCCTGGAACGCTTTTTGACGGAAAGTGCTCTTCGCCATCGAATTGTACATGCCTGTTACACCTGGTCAACATCTTTTTTTAATGGTGGTGTAACAGTGGGTGGTCGACCAACCCTTTTCTTTTTCAGAGAGGTCTGAATCAATTAATTAGATGTGGCTGCCTTAAAATCCAAGAATGGCGTGTTAGATGACATTTTTTGTTTTTGAACAACCCACGCATTGACCATAGCTACGTTGAGAAAATTTTAAAAAATCCAAAGATAAAATCTTTTACTTTTCATAGCATGAGGTTAGTGAACAATCATCCTGCCACTAAGGTCCACTCTTCCCATGAATCGGTTGTATATGGCCACACAGTGAGGCCTATCCACCATGATGTACTTTCTTTCTACTTTGTCCCACCTCTGTACTTTATCTTTAGGCTCGTCACCAGCAAATTTTGAACTTACATAAGCAACTCCTATGTCCTTCCACTCTATTATGGTAATATTGTTTTCAGAAGTAGCAACATTAATCTTTCTAGCTCCTGGTACTTGAAAATCATCATCTGGTAGATGCTTAAATAAATGTGATTGAAACCCAGGAAGACTGTTATTCTGATCTTCATCTTTGTCCTCTTCTAAATCATTACCGATTTCTAGTCTGAAGAATTTGGGTCATATATTAATGTTAAAAATGTGTTCTATTATGTTGTGTTTATTTGCTAAGTTCAAATATCTATCTTTTTTCAAAAAAAAAAACACTGCTTCTAGCTACTGTTAATAAAAAATAAAATGCATTTGTATTGCAAGCATTAATTTATTGGTTTCAAGCCATAAAACTTCATGTAATTTGTAAAAAATAAAAAATACAATACACGAAATAAACTCATATTTAGTATGCCACATTTGAGCCACTAACGCTTGTGGGTACATTAAAAAAATGCAACTTGGCCACTTTTGAGCAATGTACACATATGAGTACAATAAGCATAGTACCACATTTGACTTGTACTCAAATGAGTACGGATATTAAATTAATGATTATGTTTTTATTTGGTAATATATTGATTATTATTAGTTATTATTTCAAAGTATACAGTTTAAGGTATCAAAAACAAAAATTATTAAGTGTATACCTACATTACAAATGCATTTCACAAGACTTGAAATTCACACAATCCACTCACTTCACCACAACAACCGGACACACAGCTGACTAATAGCCTAGTGGAGGGAAAACAAGTTAATGCTACAATATTTGAGAAGTTTATATACTCAAATAATGTCTTTCAGCAGGTGTGAATGGTCATGGAATATAAAATAAAATTACTTAAAGTTAATGTCCCCACACGTGCCTTGCTCCTTGAAGAGGTTAAACCCTAACTCTAATTGGTTTTACCCGATTATCAACTTAAACTGCTGGCTACTTGAGTAAGGCTGGTTATTCGTAATATATGGATCAGATCTTACAGCTAAACAGAGCTCTGTTGTGTAATTTTACGTACAACTTGAACAGCTTCCACGAAACCTTTCTTCCTCCTTAAAAATGTTTTAATTGTCTTCTATTTATAAAATCTAATTTATTATTATTTTTTGCTTCAAGGCAAACACTGCGCTATGGCATATTTATTGTATGTATCACTAAACTGTGAACACAACTCTTGGACATTGATACTTTCCGGAAGTAAACTGTCCTGTTCCAGTGCTTTGTCTGACAGTCGCCGCATTGTGGTAAATGTTTACATCGTTTTATTTGTTTCGTGGTTACGGATCTAAGTTGACTTGATTTATAGTTATGAAACAAGTTATTTGTCATGAAATGCTTGTCTAAATACTATTTTTATCTTTAAATTAAAAGAAGTAAATCAGCAAGGTTTTAAGCCCTTTTGGACTAATAAATATGTGTAAGAAAAAATCTCGCTAAGAGGTCAGTAATTGGGACAGAACGGATAAACTAGTTTGTCTCAAGGACCGACATTCCTACGTTCCATCTATATCACGTCACAACTATCGGCTTTTGTCACAAACTAATACAATAAATTCATGACAATAAGTTTTAATTTGTTTTGATTTTAAAACTGAATAGTTTTAAAAATAATTTTTCAACTCATTTTTAAAACGCACTAAAAATATAAAATAATTTTTTCTGGACATCATTACGCAGGCCTACTAGTTATCTTTATAACCCCATACTGATTCACAATCCTTTACAAATGTACTTAATCATTTGTAAATGTTAATAAATATGAAAAAACCTGTAAAGTTTAAAAAAGTGGGGCCCCGTAAGTAAATAAGTAAATATTTATATGAATAATTATGGTAATTTTAACGACAGCTAATTTTAGCACAATCTATTGCCAGCGCCCCACGTTTTTGTTTTAAATTTTCGAAGAATGTGCATATTTATTAAAATTCACAAAAATATTTAGATGAATCTGCATCGGATTATGAAACTGTATGGAAGTTCTACGCATACTGATCCATGTTTTACAGGGGATACGTAACTAATTTGTAAGTACGTCTAAGAAAAATCGTCTTAAAAATATGTTATTGAAAAAATTATTTATTATTTGCTTTGTAGTCCTTGATTTTTTAAAAATTTGTATGTGACTGCATTGTCATCAAGACAAAGATAATTCAATATTATTGCATTGCCGTCCAGTCCTGCGCTGTGTACCGATAATAAAGTATCTAGCTCATTGAAAGTTAGTTTAAATTGCAAAATTTATATTGGACAGATAGACAACAAGATGAGTTGATAAACACGTTTGTGTCTTCTTGTTTATGTCTTTTGCTTTTACACAAAAAAAAGTTAGGCTATGCTGGTGCTTTAGTGTGTAGAAAGCCTGGCTACAACTTGAAAGTTCTGGATTCGCTTCTAGGTAGCGCCAAAGAGTTTCTCAATGTCTCTTTAGCCCCCCGGTTAATAATGACCGACGCCAGGATAATAATGCGTAGAGGAATAGTATGCCATTGCCTTAGAACGTCTGTCAGTGTGCTCCAAGAAAGACAGAGCTATGCTGGTGCTTTAGTGTGTAGAAAGCCTGGCTACAACTTGAAAGTTCTGGATTCGCTTCTAGGTAGCGCCAAAGAGTTTCTCAATGTCTCTTTAGCCCCCCGGTTAATAATGACCGACGCCAGGATAATAATGTGTAGAGGAATAGTATGCCATTGCCTTAGAACGTCTGTCAGTGTGCTTCAAGAAAGACAGAGCTATGCTGGTGCTTTAGTGTGTAGAAAGCCTGGCTACAACTTGAAAGTTCTGGATTCGCTTCTAGGTAGCGCCAAAGAGTTTCTCAATGTCTCTTTAGCCCCCCGGTTAATAATGACCGACGCCAGGATAATAATGCGTAGAGGAATAATATGCCATTGCCTTAGAACGTCTGTCAGTGTGCTCCAAGAAAGACAGAGCTATGCTGGTGCTTTAGTGTGTAGAAAGCCTGGCTACAACTTGAAAGTTCTGGATTCGCTTCTAGGTAGCGCCAAAGAGTTTCTCAATGTCTCTTTAGCCCCCCGGTTAATAATGACCGACGCCAGGATAATAATGCGTAGAGGAATAGTATGCCATTGCCTTAGAACGTCTGTCAGTGTGCTTCAAGAAAGACAGAGCTATGCTGGTGCTTTAGTGTGTAGAAAGCCTGGCTACAACTTGAAAGTTCTGGATTCGCTTCTAGGTAGCGCCAAAGAGTTTCTCAATGTCTCTTTAGCCCCCCGGTTAATAATGACCGACGCCAGGATAATAATGCGTAGAGGAATAATATGCCATTGCCTTAGAACGTCTGTCAGTGTGCTCCAAGAAAGACAGAGCTATGCTGGTGCTTTAGTGTGTAGAAAGCCTGGCTACAACTTGAAAGTTCTGGATTCGCTTCTAGGTAGCGCCAAAGAGTTTCTCAATGCCTCTTTAGCCCCCCGGTTAATAATGACCGACGCCAGGATAATAATGCGTAGAGGAATAGTATGCCATTGCCTTAGAACGTCTGTCAGTGTGCTTCAAGAAAGACAGAGCTATGCTGGTGCTTTAGTGTGTAGAAAGCCTGGCTACAACTTGAAAGTTCTGGATTCGCTTCTAGGTAGCGCCAAAGAGTTTCTCAATGTCTCTTTAGCCCCCCGGTTAATAATGACCGACGCCAGGATAATAATGCGTAGAGGAATAGTATGCCATTGCCTTAGAACGTCTGTCAGTGTGCTTCAAGAAAGACAGAGCTATGCTGGTGCTTTAGTGTGTAGAAAGCCTGGCTACAACTTGAAAGTTCTGGATTCGCTTCTAGGTAGCGCCAAAGAGTTTCTCAATGTCTCTTTAGCCCCCCGGTTAATAATGACCGACGCCAGGATAATAATGCGTAGAGGAATAATATGCCATTGCCTTAGAACGTCTGTCAGTGTGCTCCAAGAAAGACAGAGCTATGCTGGTGCTTTAGTGTGTAGAAAGCCTGGCTACAACTTGAAAGTTCTGGATTCGCTTCTAGGTAGCGCCAAAGAGTTTCTCAATGTCTCTTTAGCCCCCCGGTTAATAATGACCGACGCCAGGATAATAATGCGTAGAGGAATAATATGCCATTGCCTTAGAACGTCTGTCAGTGTGCTCCAAGAAAGACAGAGCTATGCTGGTGCTTTAGTGTGTAGAAAGCCTGGCTACAACTTGAAAGTTCTGGATTCGCTTCTAGGTAGCGCCAAAGAGTTTCTCAATGTCTCTTTAGCCCCCCGGTTAATAATGACCGACGCCAGGATAATAATGCGTAGAGGAATAGTATGCCATTGCCTTAGAACGTCTGTCAGTGTGCTTCAAGAAAGACAGAGCTATGCTGGTGCTTTAGTGTGTAGAAAGCCTGGCTACAACTTGAAAGTTCTGGATTCGCTTCTAGGTAGCGCCAAAGAGTTTCTCAATGTCTCTTTAGCCCCCCGGTTAATAATGACCGACGCCAGGATAATAATGCGTAGAGGAATAATATGCCATTGCCTTAGAACGTCTGTCAGTGTGCTCCAAGAAAGACAGAGCTATGCTGGTGCTTTAGTGTGTAGAAAGCCTGGCTACAACTTGAAAGTTCTGGATTCGCTTCTAGGTAGCGCCAAAGAGTTTCTCAATGCCTCTTTAGCCCCCCGGTTAATAATGACCGACGCCAGGATAATAATGCGTAGAGGAATAGTATGCCATTGCCTTAGAACGTCTGTCAGTGTGCTTCAAGAAAGACAGAGCTATGCTGGTGCTTTAGTGTGTAGAAAGCCTGGCTACAACTTGAAAGTTCTGGATTCGCTTCTAGGTAGCGCCAAAGAGTTTCTCAATGTCTCTTTAGCCCCCCGGTTAATAATGACCGACGCCAGGATAATAATGCGTAGAGGAATAGTATGCCATTGCCTTAGAACGTCTGTCAGTGTGCTTCAAGAAAGACAGAGCTATGCTGGTGCTTTAGTGTGTAGAAAGCCTGGCTACAACTTGAAAGTTCTGGATTCGCTTCTAGGTAGCGCCAAAGAGTTTCTCAATGTCTCTTTAGCCCCCCGGTTAATAATGACCGACGCCAGGATAATAATGCGTAGAGGAATAATATGCCATTGCCTTAGAACGTCTGTCAGTGTGCTCCAAGAAAGACAGAGCTATGCTGGTGCTTTAGTGTGTAGAAAGCCTGGCTACAACTTGAAAGTTCTGGATTCGCTTCTAGGTAGCGCCAAAGAGTTTCTCAATGTCTCTTTAGCCCCCCGGTTAATAATGACCGACGCCAGGATAATAATGCGTAGAGGAATAGTATGCCATTGCCTTAGAACGTCTGTCAGTGTGCTTCAAGAAAGACAGAGCTATGCTGGTGCTTTAGTGTGTAGAAAGCCTGGCTACAACTTGAAAGTTCTGGATTCGCTTCTAGGTAGCGCCAAAGAGTTTCTCAATGTCTCTTTAGCCCCCCGGTTAATAATGACCGACGCCAGGATAATAATGCGTAGAGGAATAGTATGCCATTGCCTTAGAACGTCTGTCAGTGTGCTTCAAGAAAGACAGAGCTATGCTGGTGCTTTAGTGTGTAGAAAGCCTGGCTACAACTTGAAAGTTCTGGATTCGCTTCTAGGTAGCGCCAAAGAGTTTCTCAATGTCTCTTTAGCCCCCCGGTTAATAATGACCGACGCCAGGATAATAATGCGTAGAGGAATAATATGCCATTGCCTTAGAACGTCTGTCAGTGTGCTCCAAGAAAGACAGAGCTATGCTGGTGCTTTAGTGTGTAGAAAGCCTGGCTACAACTTGAAAGTTCTGGATTCGCTTCTAGGTAGCGCCAAAGAGTTTCTCAATGTCTCTTTAGCCCCCCGGTTAATAATGACCGACGCCAGGATAATAATGCGTAGAGGAATAATATGCCATTGCCTTAGAACGTCTGTCAGTGTGCTCCAAGAAAGACAGAGCTATGCTGGTGCTTTAGTGTGTAGAAAGCCTGGCTACAACTTGAAAGTTCTGGATTCGCTTCTAGGTAGCGCCAAAGAGTTTCTCAATGTCTCTTTAGCCCCCCGGTTAATAATGACCGACGCCAGGATAATAATGCGTAGAGGAATAGTATGCCATTGCCTTAGAACGTCTGTCAGTGTGCTTCAAGAAAGACAGAGCTATGCTGGTGCTTTAGTGTGTAGAAAGCCTGGCTACAACTTGAAAGTTCTGGATTCGCTTCTAGGTAGCGCCAAAGAGTTTCTCAATGTCTCTTTAGCCCCCCGGTTAATAATGACCGACGCCAGGATAATAATGCGTAGAGGAATAATATGCCATTGCCTTAGAACGTCTGTCAGTGTGCTCCAAGAAAGACAGAGCTATGCTGGTGCTTTAGTGTGTAGAAAGCCTGGCTACAACTTGAAAGTTCTGGATTCGCTTCTAGGTAGCGCCAAAGAGTTTCTCAATGTCTCTTTAGCCCCCCGGTTAATAATGACCGACGCCAGGATAATAATGCGTAGAGGAATAGTATGCCATTGCCTTAGAACGTCTGTCAGTGTGCTTCAAGAAAGACAGAGCTATGCTGGTGCTTTAGTGTGTAGAAAGCCTGGCTACAACTTGAAAGTTCTGGATTCGCTTCTAGGTAGCGCCAAAGAGTTTCTCAATGTCTCTTTAGCCCCCCGGTTAATAATGACCGACGCCAGGATAATAATGCGTAGAGGAATAGTATGCCATTGCCTTAGAACGTCTGTCAGTGTGCTTCAAGAAAGACAGAGCTATGCTGGTGCTTTAGTGTGTAGAAAGCCTGGCTACAACTTGAAAGTTCTGGATTCGCTTCTAGGTAGCGCCAAAGAGTTTCTCAATGTCTCTTTAGCCCCCCGGTTAATAATGACCGACGCCAGGATAATAATGCGTAGAGGAATAGTATGCCATTGCCTTAGAACGTCTGTCAGTGTGCTTCAAGAAAGACAGAGCTATGCTGGTGCTTTAGTGTGTAGAAAGCCTGGCTACAACTTGAAAGTTCTGGATTCGCTTCTAGGTAGCGCCAAAGAGTTTCTCAATGTCTCTTTAGCCCCCCGGTTAATAATGACCGACGCCAGGATAATAATGCGTAGAGGAATAGTATGCCATTGACTTAGAACGTCTGTCAGTATGCTCCAAGAAAGACAGAGCTATGCTGG
The DNA here is from genome assembly GCA_036971475.1 of Prosapia bicincta. Lineage (NCBI taxonomy): Eukaryota > Metazoa > Arthropoda > Insecta > Hemiptera > Cercopidae > Prosapia > Prosapia bicincta. The sequence goes on from JBAIZL010000406.1 coordinate 1,610,282, forward strand.
TGCTTTAGTGTGTAGAAAGCCTGGCTACAACTTGAAAGTTCTGGATTCGCTTCTAGGTAGCGCCAAAGAGTTTCTCAATGTCTCTTTAGCCCCCCCGGTTAATAATGACCGACGCCAGGATAATAATGCGCAGAGGAATAGTATGCCATTGCCTTAGAACGTCTGTCAGTGTGCTCCAAGAAAGACAGAGCTATGCTGGTGCTTTAGTGTGTAGAAAGCCTGGCTACATCTTGAAAGTTCTGGATTCGCTTCTAGGTAGCGCCAAAGAGTTTCTCAATGTCTCTTTAGCCCCCCGGTTAATAATGACCGACGCCAGGATAATAATGCGTAGAGGAATAGTATGCCATTGCCTTAGAACGTCTGTCAGTGTGCTTCAAGAAAGACAGGGCTATGCTGTTTATCCAGAACCATGCCAAAAAAGAGTAGTTATAAGTTAATACTGTACATTTTGCGATCTTCCAGGACTTTTTCTGCCTGTGTAACTAGTGATATCGATTTTTAACTCGGTCATAAACCATCATTTTAGACTTTTGTTTTAAAAACCTGCATCAATATTCTATATACTTGCGTATCAATATTTGCAATACCTAATCGATTTTCAATGATACGCTAAGTGCCCATTATTTCTAATAAAAACCCTATAGTTTAGGGCTGCATACATTTTTATTCATTTCTTTATTATTTTGGGAAAGGCTACTTTTTTCCTCTCTTGTGTTCAATGAATTCGTTTATTGTCTTCCACCTTATTCGAAATCTTTTTCAGCGGATATTGCAGAAAGAAACTCTCTTACAGCTTAACAATTTTTGTATTTCTTAATAATATTTAGAAATATTTTTGTCGTTTTCTTTATAAAGTTTTCTTGTATATCTTCTCTTATGATAACTTTATAATTGAAACCTATACCTATTTATTATCCAAAAGTCTTAAGCTTTGAAATCATAAAATTGACATTGAAGTAAAGTTTAAGAAACAAAATTATCACACAAATCACAACATTACAAAGAGTAAATTACAGAAACACTGCTCGAACGTCAGTTGGAATGGATGACTTTAGGGATGTTGGAATGGATGGTCTCAGGGGATGTTGGAATGGACGGTCTCAGGGGATGTTGGAATGGCTGGTCTCAGGGGATGTTGGAATGAACGGTCTCAAGGGATGTTGGAATGGATGGTCTCAGGGGATGTTGGAATGGATGGTCTCAGGGGATGTTGGAATGGACTGTCTCAGGGGACGTTAGAATGGCTGGTCTCAGGGGATGACCTTAGGGGAGGTTGGAATGGATGACATCAGGGGATGTTGGAATGGATGGTCTCAGGTGGTGTTGGAATGAACGGTCTCAGAAGATGGTGGAATGAACGGTGTCAGGGGATGTTGGAATGGACGGTCTTAGAAGATGGTGAAATGGACGGTGTCAGAATATGGTGGAATGGTCGGTCTCAGGGGATTGTGGCATAAACGACCTCAGGGCATTTCCACATCAGAAATAAACATTATTTTCAGAAGTGATTAAATTTGTATCACTAATAGTGGGTCCGGCTCGAAACGTAGAGAAACTCGGATAACGCCCATAAAAAGGTTAAACTTTATTAAAGTATTTCCGTTTCTATAAATACTGTAGAATATAATTAAAGGGTAATTCGTTCAGAGGAGGTAATATTTTTATATAACTTTCAATGGGTAAAACTATACCTGATTTACTTATGAACATCACATCAGTACCGCAACCACATCTCCATAGAGGGGGGGGGGTGTTATTGTCATTCAGGAGGGACTGGAAGCTAATTTACACCCAAAGGTAAAATATTGGATACTAAATGACATTTTATTCGTTCCAATGCTTAAATATAAAGAAAAATTGAGAAATTAAATGAATTAAATGTTTTAATTCTAAACAGATTCCAAATTTAAAGTGCTTAAATTGTTTAAAGGGCTAAAAACTTAATTGAATTAAATGCACAGGCCGAAGTTTATTTAGGAATTAATGTTAAACGTTTGCCAAATCACAAGGTTTTTATTACCTACACAGTTTGAAGATTTTTACGGAATATTCATAAACGCTGTAAGGTTACTGTAAATTCGTTTTACAGAGATGCTCTCTTGGGGTTAATTACTTATGAGAGTTTGAAATTACTGTAAAATTTGTAACAAAACTGTCCAATTTACAATAATATGTTTAGCGGACCATAGATTAAATAGAAAATGTGTGATCTTTCTAAGAAGGTTAACCTCCAAGTCTCTTCTCGGCTTCCTTGTTTCATTGCAATGTATAACCAGTTCGCCACGTGCATTATCCTTGTGAAGTACTGAGTATTAGAAAACTTTCTAGAATCGTTTTTGCAACACCCATACACTTCACAGTGAATCATCTCCACAGAGTTACAGCTCCCTCCTCACCGTCAAATGTTACAGTTTGTTGGTTTTTGTCCTGACCGTTAACAGCGTGACTTATAGGTAACACTTCTAGCAGGATACGCCCAAGGATAGTGTCCTTGACATTTATATACCAACAGTGTTGCCAATTTTACAACTGGTTTTCATGAGGTTAGTGTCTGTGAAAGGTTTCGGTGGACAAAATGAAACAGGAATGGTTACAAAAAAACGCACATCTACTGTCGGTCTGTGGAGGGAATCAATTCGAAGTGGTTAACGGTCTCTAAGGAAGTTCTTTTTATATATACCTAATCAAACGGATTAGGCTAACGTAACAAGTCAACCAATGTACAAATGTCGAATTATAAAATTTCTAGAAATGTGCAGACCACATATTACTTGATAAGCTACAGTAACTTGATTTTGCCTTAGACTTTCTCTATTTTTTTTACTATTCGCAAATTAATAGGAAATAAATAGTTAATTTCATATTTATATTGTTTTTCCAGCAATTATTATTATGAAATGACCATCTAGTCCAGCCTCAATATTAATGTTGCTAAAAGGTATCATTTGGTAAAAATTGAAAACTTTTACTTTACCCAAACCTATATAAAAAAACCTATTTTAGTACCATATTTAACGTTTCAGGACTTGAGAATGAATTTTGTGTTTAATTTATGGTTTTCGATTGAGAACTGTAGAAAGTGAATCAGAATTACAAGAAAGGATAGAGCCAGACACGAGGAGATTAGGAGAGGAAGGAAAGAGGAGGATGCAATGCTAAACTACATAGATGAGAATAGTATGACCATGTAAGGATCAAATAGAGGGATAGAATGGTGTTAGGATCATGGAAGGAGGAAGGTGAGGCCATATAGTAGGTGCAGGAAGAAGAAGACCGAAAGAACATAAGACAATGGTGGATACGGTTAACAGAGGACAGGTAAAGTCAACTGTATAAACATTTTCTACATAAAGCGGTGATAGAGCATTTAAATAGCCCAAAGATTCGGGTCTAGACCCAGTTGCGCCGTTGAATGTTTGTGAGGTTTTCAGCTTCCCAGCTAAGTCTGTAAAGATTAGTGCCTAGGGTCAAACGTAGAATAAACAGTGAGTGGATATTGAAGAAAGGCCACACTACATCTCTTTAGTTGCGTGTGGTCTAAGCAAGTCAGCTATATCTTGTATCTCTGAAAAACCATGTTAATGATATAAATAATGATAAAAGAATTAAATTATAGTAGCTATCGAATTAAATAATATCAAATAGCATTAGGTAGTAAAAACTAATTAGAAATTATAGAATTAAAGAAAATAAATGAAATGATTACGGGAAGTTGTGAGCGAGTGTCACGGTTCGCGTGCCTGGTAAATTAGTAGTAGACTGCTTTAGTTGGCGCAAAAATATTTGGTCCTATGTGTGATGTAAATTTAACCTCTATGAGCTGGTACAAAACAGGATTTAAAACGATGTCACTTGAAGTTTACTCCTAAATTTGTATTACCAATCAATATAACACTTTAAAATACATCGAATAAGAGGTTATACCTGTTAATTTAATCACGTTCTAGGCAGCAGGTAGAGACCTCTCTTCACCACGTTCCAAAGGTCTTGTTTATGTGACGGCATTTACTCTCTATGTTCTTAGCAAACATCCTTACCCTACGCATCTCCTTCCTTCTATGGATATGCCCCTACGGTGCCAACTCTTCAGAATCTACTAATATGGAAAGGTATATCCATATCTTAGCCGCACCTATGTTAACACTTTTCCTATCCTTCATAAAGAATAATAGTCACACTGGGTAGCCGCCTTAAAATTACAACAATTAATAAAGTTGACACGACATTGAGATCTATGTTTTATAAACCGACTCACTGTTCCTTTTTAATGAGACTATATTTCGTAATAATAAAGATTTTTTTTACATTTTGTTAATTATTTACTACAAAGATGCTTATCACATGGTAAATGACGTCACGCACCAAGCACCAGACACAATAAACGGGTCGAATAGTACTGCTTTCCTCAGCTGGCTCATTGTACAGCTGTTAATTATTAACATAATGTGTCTGACTAAAGCAACCGTTTCGGTGGCAAGTAGTAACTTGATTTCTTTACACTTCACTCGCCTACTCGGGGAAGGTTGGCGACCAGAGCGCCGCATAGCCGCGAAGTCTGTAATATTTATTTGTTATAATTAATACAATACCCAGAACAGATTTATTCATGAGTACTCTTAGACCACCAGAGTCAGTGCACGAGAGCCTGGCCATGACAAAATTATATATTAAATGAAAAGGTAATTAATTGTTTTGAAATTTAGTCTAATAATACACACACACACACACACACACACACACACACACACACACACACACACACACACACAAATATAAATATATATTAGTAGATACACAACTACAAATTATTTGTTAAATGGAAATAAGTGTTAATAAATAGTTCGAAAAAATTAGCGATTTAAGAACTATTATACTTTTCTAATTAGGATTTTGTCAGAATTAAAGCTGGTTACATATCAATGTTAATACATAAGCCGGCTAGATATTTATTATTTTGCTGTCCACTTTGTGTATGTTATTATAAAAGCTAGAACTAATGAGCTAAATGCGATAGGCACATTGTTCAGTGATCCAGGCTCAAAGTGGTCAGAGCGCTACTCCATCGCTGGTATTGCCAGGCTCTGGTTTTGGTTAAGTATTTTTATTTATTTAATTTGTAAAAGGTTTATATATATTTAACTAAAGGATACAAGAGAAGTAATTTGCAATTTGTTATACAATTTTTAATTTATAATCATGAAATTTTTCAAGTTTGAAATTTTAATTAGGAAAATGTTTTTCTATGAAATTCAAATATTGAAAACTAGGCTAGAATTAAAAGGTTATACTCGAAGCGAAGCTCTATACAAATATACCGAATCTCGTTATGCGGGAAAATTGACTGGATATAACCGTTTGAAATTTATTTGATTGCTTTGTCAAATTGAAGAGGGTAATTTACAATGAGTGACTGTGTTTACTGAGCAGAAATAAAGAAAAACTATATTTCCATGTCTTTTAAATTGATAAACAATTCAAAACTAAATTTATCAAATACATTTTCATGTATTTGATAAATTTAGTTTTGAATTGTTTAGAGTATTGAAATTTCAAGCCTTCATTAACTTTTGGTTTTAGGGACTGTAAGTAAGAAAATAGAGAAATAAACAACATATTTTTAGAATAGATAGTTATTTACAAAACTCGCAAGTATCCTTAAATTTTAATGAAAATTACATTTGTTAAACACATTGTGGAAAGTTTAACTTAACGAATTTCAAGAATATATTTATATTTGTTTTAATATGAAATAATATGCAAATGACGCATGTACAGTCTCTAACTTTCCTTGTAACAGTTACATTCATGATATTAGACGCAGTATAAAGATTTGTTTTCTTAAAAAGCATTCGTAAAATTTATCGACAGTCACAAAAATTGCGACTGTAATACAGCCTAAAGCTCGTTAAGGCCTGTACGAATTCTACAAATTGAAAAAGGACACACAAATTATTTTATTTTAAAGTTAAAAACTACGCTATTTTAAACCAGTAAAAGGTAAAATTAAAAATATTTTCCACCATTTCATTAACTTTTGTACTTTTTTAATAGTAGAATACTAACAAATAGAATTATCTTTAAAGTTAAACATTTTTTTAAAATAATAAACTATAACTAATGGCCCATGCTGAAACTAAGACGTTCTACAATTTCCTTTCTTACGTAAAGTACCTTATAAAAATACAACTGGAGTATATTTATATATATATTGGAGTAGCTGTATACAACTGGAGTAAAAACATTGTTGATTATTTTGCAGTATCTCGAAATAGAATATCTATTACACTATTATTATGTATACGAATTATTATCAATTGTCTTATTGCGCCTGATGTATAGGATACACGCAATACACTACTATACCCCGGTCAGTGAAACGAATTGTAGGCGGTAGTAATCAAAATCTTAAATCTTAAATTAATGTTTTTTTTTAAATTATGCAATTTTTATTTACGAAAATAATTTTATAATTATGTACTTATTTTCTCTGTAAAATTCGAACTATGTGATTGAACTTATACGAAGTACATGAGTTTAATCAAATTATTTATAAATATTTCGACCTGATAACTAAAGATCATAGTAAAATTTAAAAAATGTTATTAGTTAGTTATTGAAAAAAATTAAAAACGGCCAAGTCACACATTGAGAATCACAGTAATTACCATTGAATTTCTGGTGAGTAATTAATATTAAAGTGCCTGCTGCAAAGGTATGTATTGTAATAGCGGGTGTTTAATATTTCTACAATTTGTATTAGCTTTGAATTGTGAAGTGAAATTCTTTATTACCACGGGATTCTGCTTAAACGTTAAATGTATAATTTGTTTTTGTATGTAAACTGCTAAATATATGGTTGACGTTCTGTTCAATATAAGAGCTCGTGAGCAAATGCTCTCATTTAATATAAACTGTAATCCAAGCAATATAAACTGTAATCCAAGCAATATAAACTGTAATCCAAGCAATATAAACTGTAATCCAAGCAATATAAACTGTAATCCAAGCAATATAAACTGTAATCCAAGCAATATAAACAAAAGTGGAAGTAATGGCTCATTTCATTTTACCAAAACACTAGAGTTTTCACACTCATTATGACTGGGTTGTTCTCCCTCACCCTAATCTGCTCTGTCAACATTTGCAAAGCTTAAAAGGCCGATCTAGTTACGTATTACATCTTTCAGACTTAGACAAGTTCGCCCTTGCGTAGGCTAAAACAGCTGATCTATTCTGTTTTATTTTGACTTCTTTTTTACCACACGTCGACTTCTTTCAATTTCCAACTCACAACTCTAATAGCAGTACCCATGTTTGACATTTCCAACGGGAGCCAAAATATTTTTTGTCTTAAGATATATCATGAGTGCCTATCTATTAGTCGTGTCACGTTCTGCATTCTTTACTGTTTTAATACATTGACATGTAATTACTTCAGATTAAACACTTATTTAACCCACTTCCGTTTCTGGTTAACACTTCCACAGATGTCAATATGACGTTGAATTGCCTACGCAGCGCCTGGTTTTGCTGTTCCAGACTGCAGGGTGTATACATGTTCGAACACAAATACGTTTATTGTATAAATATATTTTATGAGATAGTGAACACTTACAGTAAACACGTTTAAAATACTCATTAATTTAAATAAAATTACAGTAACAAAATTAATTAACTTAAATTGCCTAGAATTTATTCTTTATAAATTTTCCAGCTTGTTTTTTATAAAAAACACCATTTAATTGTCTCTTAAAAAATGCCTAATATATTTTTACAATTTCATTGCTCAATGTTTGCGCAGGTTACCAGAGAATGAGGTCTTTAGAAGTTCTCTCAGGATCTGAGAGCAGCTGTCGGACCCCGGAAATGTGGGCGGACGAGGATGAGGATGTAGAAGTAGACGATGCCGTGTCTGACATATCTTACGAGAAATCGGTCAGTGGGAAAATGGCCAGCCAAGGTGAGGGTGAATTGCAATATTAGTTAAACAATAAAGAATAACAGTAATTATTTTCTTACGCTAAAGTGTTCAACATAATTTAGTTTATATTCTAAATTTTGGTATCGAAATAATGATAAATTAGTAGAGAAGGCTACAGTTGAGACGGGGCGCTTGGGCGGGAGCTAATAGGAAAGCCGGATTTGTTACCCCCACCACTTTCCAAGATGGCGGCGCCCATATGGCGGGGCCCATATGGCGGGAACAAGATGGGGTCTCGCTCTAGTGTCAGTAGAACTCGCCCCAGACTAGCGCGCACCCACCCCTAACTCGGCCGCTACGTAACCTAGGACTATAGGGGTAGTTTTGGATGATGCTCAAGGTCATCCCGGCCCTGACCCTAGACCAAGGGGTGGTTTCGACCACGTTCAGGGGGGTAGGGGGTAGTTTTTCGAAAAAAAAAAAAAAAAATCGGCCGCTACGTAACCTAGGACTATAGGGGTAGTTTCGGATGATGCGGGCGGACGCCACGACCCCGATCCAGGCCATAGGGGCGGTTTTGACCACGTTTAGAAGGGTGGGGGGTAGTTTTTCGAAAAAAAAATAAATTCCAGCCAACTAACCTAAGCTAGCCAAAATGGATCTAACCCAGCCTAACATACGTGTTGGGGGTGACCTCGGCCACGTTCAGGACCATACGCGGGGGATGCTCCGGGGGGTGGAGTGGGGGTGGGGGGTAGTTTTCGAAAAAATTTTGGAAAATCGTGTCTTGACCGATAGGGTGAGTTTAGAGTCTATTACGGGCTGCTGAGGGGTAGTTTTACCTAGGGGTAGTTTTTACAAAAAATATGAAATTGCCGAAAATCGGACGGTTGGATCAACAGACAGTACGGGATACGTGCAGAGGCCCTTTTGGACCGTCGAGGGGGCTGTTTCACCAAGGGGTAGTTTGTACAAAAATACGAAATTGCCAAAAATCGACCGGTTGGATCAAATGACCGTATATGGTAATGTTAAAGTCTATTATGGAACATTGCGGGGGCGGGTTCACCTGTTTTTAGATTGCCAAAAATGATCGGTGACCTAGGTAAAAGTCACCCAGGCATTAGTTAAAGCCACCAAGGTAGAGCCAATATGGAGCACGCTCTCGGTTAAAGCCAAACCGAGCCCAGCCACCCGGCAGCTAGGCCTTAGGTAAAGCTAACACGGAGCTAGCCCTCGGGTAAAGCCATCACGAGGCCGATCCTTAGGTAAAGTAATCCTGGAATAGCTCCGGTGGTGGGGGTAACTTTTGGAAAGATCTAACGGTTATCTGATGACGTATCAGCGCTTGAGCGAGTCTAGGCAAGTAGTAGGCATACCCTAACTAGAGTGTTCTACCCTAAATAAATTGGCTGATGCAGGGCAAGGGGCAAACCCGCAGAGTTAACACACTATCTTGGAGGTAGACCCACCCAAACCTCAGGCATAGCATCCCTGCAGCGGGGATTTAGCCAACCCAAGGCAGGCCCTTAAGTAAAGCCCCCTGAAGAAAAGGCTTAAGGTAAAGCTACCTTGGAGCCTCGCCTCAGGTAAAGCCTCTTTGGAGGTAGACTTTAAGTAAAGCTACCCAAGAGTCTGGCCAGGATGGTTGCTATATCAATTACAACCTATCGACCAAGACAAACACCTCCACCAAGTCCTAGGCAAGGCCATCCAGGTGTCAGACCATAGGTAAAGTAACCGAGGAGTCGGGCCTGAGGGAAAGCCAGCCAGGCCCTAGGTAAAGCTACCATTAAGGCAGACCATCGGTAAAGTAACCCAGGACATAGAATAGTCTATACGGAGCATGGCCTCAGGTAAAAGCCATCCCGAAGACAGCCGATAGGTAAAGTAACCTCGGAATCTTACATTAAGTGAGGGTGGTTATCAAATGAAATTACCAAAAATGATCGGCTACATCAAACGACCAACGACCTACATAAAGTTCAAATAGTCAACAAGTTGAATCGACCAATCACAACGCAGGGGCCCGGTAGGCCTACGTAAACGGTCAATGTAAGACGAGAAGGCCTATATAACGTGTTAAACCAATATATATGACAGCCCACATAATGTGTTAAACAAATATGCAGGCCTACATACATACTATGCTAGGCCGACATACTATGTCGGTAAATCACCGGCCAAAGCCTATATGAACTGAGATAGTTTCACCTCATATATCAGGCAGAACCACGGGCAGGCAACCGTATAATATGGGGAGTACTATAAGGTATAGCTAAACCAATATATACGATAGCCCACATAATGTGTTAAACAAATACGCAAGCTTACATACATACTATGCTAGGCCTACATACATGAATCCCTAAATGCGCCTACTATGTCGGTAAATCACTGGCCACAGCCTATATGAACTGAGATAGTTTCACCTCATATATCAGGTAGAACCTGGCAATCGTATAATATGGGAAGTACTATAAGGTACATCTACCAATGCATAACCTATCAAGCCCATGACGGTCAACAAATATTACAATATAATTAAAAAAAAGTTACGCAACCTATATATACATACAGTGCCAAGCCAACATTCAGGCATATATACTTTGTTAAACCAGCATGCAATATACTCTAAATAGCCATAACGGTGTTAAACCAATATGCAGGTTAACCCATATACATCCCGTTACCCACATAGGCCTATATAATATGTTAAGCCAGGATGAATGATAGCTTATATAGTGTGTTAAACAAATATGCTTGTAAACCTACATAAATAATATGCTAAGCCTACATACTGTGCTAAACAGATATGCGTGTAAACCTACATAAATACTATGCTAACCAGCATGGATGCTATCCTACATAAGCTTATATACTATGTTAAACCGGCATGCAATATACTCTAAATAGCCATATATACGCTGTTAAACAAATATGCGTGTAAACCCACATAAATACGCCAAGCCAATATCCGTGCTATCATAGATAGGCGTATATACTATGTTAGGCCTACATACTGCGTTAAACAAACATGTGTGTAAGCCGACAAGGGCCTACAAATTATATCCAATGCATAGTTTAGCTAAAGGGCTATCACACACTATCCTAAAAGCGGCCCGCAAATTACCACATAATACCTGATACATAGCTTGGCTAATCATTAACACATAGTATGACCCAACACATAATATCCGGTGCATAGCCTCGCTAAATAAGCATAAACCCCCCAAAATTGGCTTATCAATTATGTATGGTCTAGATATAGTCACACATGTCATTTCAAAAGTCAGCTGGAAAGAAACACTAGCCTGGTATATACTATGTTAAACCAGCATGCAATATACTCTAAATAGCCATATATACACTGTTAAACAAATATGCGTGTAAACCCACATAAATACGCCAAGCCAATATCCATGCTATCATAGATAGGCGTATATACTATGTTAGGCCTACATACTGCGTTAAACAAACATGTGTGTAAGCCTGCATACATATTATGCTAAGCCGACAAGGGCCTACAAATTATATCCAATGCATAGTTTAGCTAATGGTTATCACACAGTAGCCTGACTACAACTTGCCCACATAATACCTGATACATAGCTAGACTAATCATTAACAAATAGTATCCGATGCATAGCCCGACGATGGGTTAACATATAGTATCCGATAAGTAGCTTGAGTATGCCCCCACATATAATATCCGGTACACAGCCTCGCTAATGGTTAGCACATAGTAGCCGATGCTGAGCCTGGCTATGGAATATCACATATTATCTGATGTGTAGCCTGACTAATGGTTAACACAGCCAATGCATAGCTACGCTAATGATTAACATAAAGTATCCAATGCATGGCTTGGGTAATGTATATAGTTAGCCTACATTCTCTGCTATCTATGTAAACCCACATACTATGCTAAGCCGGTTATCCATAGACACAAATCTATGGTGATGCAAGAGTAACCAGCACCCTGACAACAGATACCTAGCATGATCATAGCCTACATTGCCTGATAACAGATACCTAGCCTGACAATAGCCTACATAGCTAGACAAAAGATACATAACTAGACAATAGATACCTAGCCTGACAACAGACACCAATCCTGGAATCAAATACATAGCCGGACAAACGATGCATAGCCCGACAAGGGCTAGCACATAGTATCCGAGGTATAGAATGACTAACGGTTAACACATGGCATCCAAAGCATAACTAAGCTAGTGAATAACTAATGGTTAGTTTGACTATGGTTAACACACACACACAGTGTCCGATGCATAGCTTAGCTAATGGATAACACATAGTAACCTATGCCTAGCCTGACTAGGGCTAACACATAGTACCCGATGAATGGCTCGACTAAGGCCAACACACAGTATCCGATGCACAACTTAGGATCGAATATGACGTCATCCAGGGCGGAGATGGCGGCTATGTTGATACCGTGATGGCCAGTGTAGGCTAGATCAAATAACCAAACAACTGTCTTACGCGTCGTTTAACCGACCAACATACACGAAGTTCAAACGAACAACATGTTACGCCTAGTTCAAATAGGCTACGGCCGGTGAAGGCTAGATCAGCTAATCAACGCTAATCAACCAACATCCACACCTGGTTCAAATGGGCCTATGGTTAGTGAAGGCACTGGCAAAAGCCCTAGGTCTTAGACATAGCTACCAACGCATACCAAAATAGCTATGCAGAAACCGTCAAGGCCTTTACACATATTGTCCAGGTATGTTCTACATCAAACCGAGACTTTAGACACCATCTCTGTAAAACAGCTAACAAATTATACTCTACCACAATAGGTATGTCAAAACTGTTACCGGCTCATAATCTAAGACAGTGGTTACGTAACGCCCTTTATCAATTTAAGACCTTAAGAGATATCTTCGTAAAGACAGCTACCAATCCATACTATATCACAATAGTTACGTTAGAGCTACCGCTGCTCACCCTACCATAATAGCCACGTACAGACGGTTAATATTGTATAACCTATCACAAGACTTATGTAAAACCAGCTAGGCATAACCTGTCACACAATAACTGCGCAAAGGCAGCTAACAAGGCCTACCCCATTAAAATAGCTACGAAAAGATAATATCCAATACATACCCTATCATATTAGCTATGTAAAGACAATAAATGCGCAAAGGCAGCTAACAATGCCCACCCCATTAAAATAGCTACGAAAAGATAACAACCAATACATAACTTATCATATTAGCTATGTAAAGACAGCTAAAGATGCATAGCCTAACTCAGTAATGATTGCTATTAAATAATGAACCATTACACTAGCCACGTAAAAACAGTTATCGATCCGTGACCAAGATAATACTTACGTAAGATCTATATCAGTGCTAAGACAATAGCTCCGTAAGGAAAACCTACCACTTCATGAACTACGACAACAGCAAGGTGTGGACGGCTACCAATACATTACTTATTACAGCTACCAACACATAACTCGTCACACTAGCTAAGTAAATAGCGCTACGACTGAATAGCCTATCACACAGGCTAATTGAGGGTCACTAACTAAACCATCACAATATCTCTGTACATGGCAGATGGCGTGATGATCCTCATCTTTATTGCACACCTAACAGTAGGTTAGGTTAGAAGCACTCTGGCTAGCTTAGGTTAGTGGGTTGAAAATAATTTTTTCTAAAAACTACCCCTCTAGACGTGGTTGAACCCTCCCCCAAGGCTACGATCAAGGTCACATCGACCGCCTGCATCATCCAAAACCACCCCTAACTTCTACAACCACAGGTCAGCGATGCCCATGATGGAGATACGACCAACCTTTGAAAGTTAGGGGTGGTTTTGGATGATGCAGGCGGTCGATGTGACCTTGATCGTAGCCTTGGGGGAGGGTTCAACCACGTCTAGAGGGGTAGTTTTTAGAAAAAATTATTTTCAACCCACTAACCTAAGCTAGCCAGAGTGCTTCTAACCTAACCTACTGTTGGGTGTTCACCCACGTCTAGAGGGGTAGTTTTTAGAAAAAATTATTTTCAACCCACTAACCTAAGCTAGCCAGAGTGCTTCTAACCTAACCTACTGTTAGGTGTGCAATAAAGATGAGGATCATCACGCCATCTGCCATGTACAGAGATATTGTGATGGTTTAGTTAGTGACCCTCAATTAGCCTGTGTGATAGGCTATTCAGTCGTAGCGCTATTTACTTAGCTAGTGTGACGAGTTATGTGTTGGTAGCTGTAATAAGTAATGTATTGGTAGCCGTCCACACCTTGCTGTTGTCGTAGTTCATGAAGTGGTAGGTTTTCCTTACGGAGCTATTGTCTTAGCACTGATATAGATCTTACGTAAGTATTATCTTGGTCACGGATCGATAACTGTTTTTACGTGGCTAGTGTAATGGTTCATTATTTAATAGCAATCATTACTGAGTTAGGCTATGCATCTTTAGCTGTCTTTACATAGCTAATATGATAAGTTATGTATTGGTTGTTATCTTTTCGTAGCTATTTTAATGGGGTGGGCATTGTTAGCTGCCTTTGCGCATTTATTGTCTTTACATAGCTAATATGATAGGGTATGTATTGGATATTATCTTTTCGTAGCTATTTTAATGGGGTAGGCCTTGTTAGCTGCCTTTGCGCAGTTATTGTGTGACAGGTTATGCCTAGCTGGTTTTACATAAGTCTTGTGATAGGTTATACAATACTAACCGTCTGTACGTGGCTATTATGGTAGGGTGAGCAGCGGTAGCTCTAACGTAACTATTGTGATATAGTATGGATTGGTAGCTGTCTTTACGAAGATATCTCTTAAGGTCTTAAATTGATAAAGGGCGTTACGTAACCACTGTCTTAGATTATGAGCCGGTAACAGTTTTGACATACCTATTGTGGTAGAGTATAATTTGTTAGCTGTTTTACAGAGATGGTGTCTAAAGTCTCGGTTTGATGTAGAACATACCTGGACAATATGTGTAAAGGCCTTGACGGTTTCTGCATAGCTATTTTGGTATGCGTTGGTAGCTATGTCTAAGACCTAGGGCTTTTGCCAGTGCCTTCACTAACCATAGGCCCATTTGAACCAGGTGTGGATGTTGGTTGATTAGCGTTGATTAGCTGATCTAGCCTTCACCGGCCGTAGCCTATTTGAACTAGGCGTAACATGTTGTTCGTTTGAACTTCGTGTATGTTGGTCGGTTAAACGACGCGTAAGACAGTTGTTTGGTTATTTGATCTAGCCTACACTGGCCATCACGGTATCAACATAGCCGCCATCTCCGCCCTGGATGACGTCATATTCGATCCTAAGTTGTGCATCGGATACTGTGTGTTGGCCTTAGTCGAGCCATTCATCGGGTACTATGTGTTAGCCCTAGTCAGGCTAGGCATAGGTTACTATGTGTTATCCATTAGCTAAGCTATGCATCGGACACTGTGTGTGTGTGTTAACCATAGTCAAACTAACCATTAGTTATTCACTAGCTTAGTTATGCTTTGGATGCCATGTGTTAACCGTTAGTCATTCTATACCTCGGATACTATGTGCTAGCCCTTGTCGGGCTATGCATCGTTTGTCCGGCTATGTATTTGATTCCAGGATTGGTGTCTGTTGTCAGGCTAGGTATCTATTGTCTAGTTATGTATCTTTTGTCTAGCTATGTAGGCTATTGTCAGGCTAGGTATCTGTTATCAGGCAATGTAGGCTATGATCATGCTAGGTATCTGTTGTCAGGGTGCTGGTTACTCTTGCATCACCATAGATTTGTGTCTATGGATAACCGGCTTAGCATAGTATGTGGGTTTACATAGATAGCAGAGAATGTAGGCTAACTATATACATTACCCAAGCCATGCATTGGATACTTTATGTTAATCATTAGCCTAGCTATGCATTGGCTGTGTTAACCATTAGTCAGGCTACACATCAGATAATATGTGATATTCCATAGCCAGGCTCAGCATCGGCTACTATGTGCTAACCATTAGCGAGGCTGTGTACCGGATATTATATGTGGGGGCATACTCAAGCTACTTATCGGATACTATATGTTAACCCATCGTCGGGCTATGCATCGGATACTATTTGTTAATGATTAGTCTAGCTATGTATCAGGTATTATGTGGGCAAGTTGTAGTCAGGCTACTGTGTGATAACCATTAGCTAAACTATGCATTGGATATAATTTGTAGGCCCTTGTCGGCTTAGCATAATATGTATGCAGGCTTACACACATGTTTGTTTAACGCAGTATGTAGGCCTAACATAGTATATACGCCTATCTATGATAGCATGGATATTGGCTTGGCGTATTTATGTGGGTTTACACGCATATTTGTTTAACAGTGTATATATGGCTATTTAGAGTATATTGCATGCTGGTTTAACATAGTATATACCAGGCTAGTGTTTCTTTCCAGCTGACTTTTGAAATGACATGTGTGACTATATCTAGACCATACATAATTGATAAGCCAATTTTGGGGGGTTTATGCTTATTTAGCGAGGCTATGCACCGGATATTATGTGTTGGGTCATACTATGTGTTAATGATTAGCCAAGCTATGTATCAGGTATTATGTGGTAATTTGCGGGCCGCTTTTAGGATAGTGTGTGATAGCCCTTTAGCTAAACTATGCATTGGATATAATTTGTAGGCCCTTGTCGGCTTACACACATGTTTGTTTAACGCAGTATGTAGGCCTAACATAGTATATACGCCTATCTATGATAGCACGGATATTGGCTTGGCGTATTTATGTGGGTTTACACGCATATTTGTTTAACAGCGTATATATGGCTATTTAGAGTATATTGCATGCCGGTTTAACATAGTATATAAGCTTATGTAGGATAGCATCCATGCTGGTTAGCATAGTATTTATGTAGGTTTACACGCATATCTGTTTAGCACAGTATGTAGGCTTAGCATATTATTTATGTAGGTTTACAAGCATATTTGTTTAACACACTATATAAGCTATCATTCATCCTGGCTTAACATATTATATAGGCCTATGTGGGTAACGGGATGTATATGGGTTAACCTGCATATTGGTTTAACACCGTTATGGCTATTTAGAGTATATTGCATGCTGGTTTAACAAAGTATATATGCCTGAATGTTGGCTTGGCACTGTATGTATATATAGGTTGCGTAACTTTTTTTTAATTATATTGTAATATTTGTTGACCGTCATGGGCTTGATAGGTTATGCATTGGTAGATGTACCTTATAGTACTTCCCATATTATACGATTGCCAGGTTCTACCTGATATATGAGGTGAAACTATCTCAGTTCATATAGGCTGTGGCCAGTGATTTACCGACATAGTAGGCGCATTTAGGGATTCATGTATGTAGGCCTAGCATAGTATGTATGTAAGCTTGCGTATTTGTTTAACACATTATGTGGGCTATCGTATATATTGGTTTAGCTATACCTTATAGTACTCCCCATATTATACGGTTGCCTGCCCGTGGTTCTGCCTGATATATGAGGTGAAACTATCTCAGTTCATATAGGCTTTGGCCGGTGATTTACCGACATAGTATGTCGGCCTAGCATAGTATGTATGTAGGCCTGCATATTTGTTTAACACATTATGTGGGCTGTCATATATATTGGTTTAACACGTTATATAGGCCTTCTCGTCTTACATTGACCGTTTACGTAGGCCTACCGGGCCCCTGCGTTGTGATTGGTCGATTCAACTTGTTGACTATTTGAACTTTATGTAGGTCGTTGGTCGTTTGATGTAGCCGATCATTTTTGGTAATTTCATTTGATAACCACCCTCACTTAATGTAAGATTCCGAGGTTACTTTACCTATCGGCTGTCTTCGGGATGGCTTTTACCTGAGGCCATGCTCCGTATAGACTATTCTATGTCCTGGGTTACTTTACCGATGGTCTGCCTCAATGGTAGCTTTACCTAGGGCCTGGCTGGCTTTCCCTCAGGCCCGACTCCTCGGTTACTTTACCTATGGTCTGACACCTGGATGGCCTTGCCTAGGACTTGGTGGAGGTGTTTGTCTTGGTCGATAGGTTGTAATTGATATAGCAACCATCCTGGCCAGACTCTTGGGTAGCTTTACTTAAAGTCTACCTCCAAAGAGGCTTTACCTGAGGCGAGGCTCCAAGGTAGCTTTACCTTAAGCCTTTTCTTCAGGGGGCTTTACTTAAGGGCCTGCCTTGGGTTGGCTAAATCCCCGCTGCAGGGATGCTATGCCTGAGGTTTGGGTGGGTCTACCTCCAAGATAGTGTGTTAACTCTGCGGGTTTGCCCCTTGCCCTGCATCAGCCAATTTATTTAGGGTAGAACACTCTAGTTAGGGTATGCCTACTACTTGCCTAGACTCGCTCAAGCGCTGATACGTCATCAGATAACCGTTAGATCTTTCCAAAAGTTACCCCCACCACCGGAGCTATTCCAGGATTACTTTACCTAAGGATCGGCCTCGTGATGGCTTTACCCGAGGGCTAGCTCCGTGTTAGCTTTACCTAAGGCCTAGCTGCCGGGTGGCTGGGCTCGGTTTGGCTTTAACCGAGAGCGTGCTCCATATTGGCTCTACCTTGGTGGCTTTAACTAATGCCTGGGTGACTTTTACCTAGGTCACCGATCATTTTTGGCAATCTAAAAACAGGTGAACCCGCCCCCCGCAATGTTCCATAATAGACTTTAACATTACCATATACGGTCATTTGATCCAACCGGTCGATTTTTGGCAATTTCGTATTTTTGTACAAACTACCCCTTGGTGAAACAGCCCCCTCGACGGTCCAAAAGGGCCTCTGCACGTATCCCGTACTGTCTGTTGATCCAACCGTCCGATTTTCGGCAATTTCATATTTTTTGTAAAAACTACCCCTAGGTAAAACTACCCCTCAGCAGCCCGTAATAGACTCTAAACTCACCCTATCGGTCAAGACACGATTTTCCAAAATTTTTTCGAAAACTACCCCCCACCCCCACTCCACCCCCCGGAGCATCCCCCGCGTATGGTCCTGAACGTGGCCGAGGTCACCCCCAACACGTATGTTAGGCTGGGTTAGATCCATTTTGGCTAGCTTAGGTTAGTTGGCTGGAATTTATTTTTTTTTCGAAAAACTACCCCCCACCCTTCTAAACGTGGTCAAAACCGCCCCTATGGCCTGGATCGGGGTCGTGGCGTCCGCCCGCATCATCCGAAACTACCCCTATAGTCCTAGGTTACGTAGCGGCCGATTTTTTTTTTTTTTTTTTCGAAAAACTACCCCCTACCCCCCTGAACGTGGTCGAAACCACCCCTTGGTCTAGGGTCAGGGCCGGGATGACCTTGAGCATCATCCAAAACTACCCCTATAGTCCTAGGTTACGTAGCGGCCGAGTTAGGGGTGGGTGCGCGCCAGTCTGGGGCGAGATCTACTAGTGTCCTAACCTAAGAAAAGGTGTTGTATGTTTAGAGTGTATTTTGGTTAGATGTGGGGGTGGGTTCGTTTGTTTTTTATAATATATGAAATTGCCAAAAAATGATCGGTTAGATCAAATGACCAATGTTTCAACTAAACAACAGTGAAACACTGTCTTATGCTAAGTTTAACCGACCAACTTGCACACATATCAATCGACCAACAATTACGTTTATTCCAGATAACCAAGAGTCTTTGCGAAAATTGACCAATCACATTGCAGGGGCTCGGTTGTGCTGTCAAACCCAAGTCACTTAGATGGCATGTAACCTATCCCTAAGTGTGTTGTGTGTTAGGGGTGAGATTTGTGGGTCACGGGGATAGACGTCATAGAGTTCAAACCTAACTCACCCTTAAGTGTGTGTTGTGTTTGGAGTGTATGATGGATATATGCGGGGTGGGTCCGGTGGAGGGGGGTAGTTTATAATAATATTATATGAAAGCATCAAAAAATGATAGGTTAGATCAAATGACCAACATTTCAACTAAACAACAGTGAAACACTGTCTTACGCTAAGTTTAACTGACCAATTTACATTCATTTCGATCCACCAACAATTACGTTAAATTCAAATAGTCAACAGTCTGTGCGGGGAATCGACCTATCACATTGCAGGGGCTCGGTAGGCTTACGCAACACAATGCAAACGGTCGCAGTAAGGTGTGTAGGCTTATTACTATGTTAAGCCAACATGCATTATAGCCCTATATAGTGTGTTAAACAAATATGCATGTAAGCCTACAAACATACTATGCTAAGCCGACATACATGAATCCCTACATGGGCTACTATAAGGCCTACTATGTCGGTAAACCACTGGCCAAAGACTTTATGATCTGAGCCTTACACACATTTACACCTCTTCTAGGTATTTTTCTATCAGGTAGAGCCTCAGGCAGGCAACCGTATAGTTCATATGGGAAGTACTATATGGTATAGCTACAAATGCATGCCACCATAGCTATGTAAAGGCAGTTACCAATGCATAACCTATCACCCCCACGTAGGTGACGTCAACAAATATTACAATATAATTTAAAAGTCACGCAAAGTATATACATACAGTATTAAGCCAACATTCATGTTAACCTATATAGGCTTATATACTATGTTAAGCCAGCATGCAATATACTCTAAATGGCCCTATATACTGTGTTAAACCAATATGCAGGTTAACCTATATACATCCTGTATTAGGCAAATATCCCCGTTACCCACATAGGCCTATATACTATGTTAAACCAGCATGAATGATAGCTTATATAGTGTGTTAAACAAATATGCGTGTAAACCTACATAAATACTATGCTAAGCCTACATACTGTGTTAAACAAATATGCGTGTAAACCTACATAAATATTATGCTAAGCTAACATGCATGCTATTCTACATAGGCTTATATACTATGTTAAGCCAACATACGTGATAGCCCTATATAGTGTGTTAAACAAATAAGCGTGTAAACCAAATAAATACTATGCTAGGCCAACATGCATGCAATCATACATAGGCGTATATACTATGTTAAGCCTACATACATGATAGCCTACATACATGATACCCTACATACTGTGTTAAACAAATATGTGTGTAAGCCTGCATACATATTATGCTAAGCCGACATACATGATGCCCTACAGGGGCCTACAAATTATAATATAACACATTATATCCAATCCATAGTTTAGCTAATGGCTATCACGCAGTATCCGACAAGTAGCCTAACTACAAGTTTACACATAGTATCCGATGCATAGCCTGGCTAATCATTAACACATAGTATCAGATGAGTAGCTCGCCTACAAATTACCACATAATACCCGATAAATAGCCTAGCTAATCATTAACTGGTATCCGATGGATAGCTTGACGATGGGTTAACATATAGTATCCGATGCATAGCTAGGCTAATAGTTAGCTTGACTATGGGCTAACATATAATATCCGATGTGTAGCTTGACAGGGGTTAACACATAATATCCAATGCATAGCTTGACTAGTGGTTAACACATAATATCCAATGCATAGCTTGATTAGGGGTTAACACATCGTATCCGATGAGAAGTTTGAATACAAGTTAACACATAATATACAATGCATAGCCTGGCTAATGACCAACATATAGTATCCGATGCATAGCTAGACTAATGGTTAGCGTGACTACGGGTTAACACATTATATCCGATGTGTAGCTTGACTAACGGTTAACACATAATATCTAATGCATAGCTTGACTAGGGTTTAACACATAGTACCAGATGAGTAGAATGACTATGGGTTAACACATAATATCCGATGTGTAGCTTGACTAATGGTTAACACATAATATCCAATGCATAGCTTGACTAGGGTTTAACACATAGTACCCGATGAGTAGAATGACTACAAGTTAACACATAATATAAAGTGCATAGCTAGGCTAATGGTTAACACATAGTAGCCGCTGTGTAGCTTTACTACAAGTTAACACATAATATCCAATATGCATTGGTTTAACAAACAGTATCCAAATCATAGCTTGACTATGGGTTATCACAAAGTATCCGACGGGTAGGTTGATTACAAATTAACACATAATATCCATTGCATAGTTTGGCTAACGGTTATCACATAGTATCTGATGCGTAGCTGGGCTAATGGTTAACACATAGTAGCTGATGCATAGATTGAATAGTGGTTATCACATAGTATCTGATGCGTAGTTGGGCTAATGGTAACACATAGTACCCGATGCATAGCTTGACTAGGGCTAACACATAGTATCCGATGCATAGATTGAATAGTGGTTATCACATAGTATCCGATGAGTAGGTTGACTACAAGTTAACACATAATATCCAATGTATACCTTGGCGAAAGGTTAACACATAGCATCTAATAAGTAGATTGACTACAAGTTAACACAAAACATCCAATGCATAGACTGACATGTTAAACCATAGTTTAACACATAGTATAAGATGAGTAGATTGACTACAAGTTAACACAAAACATCCAATGCATAGACTGACATGTTAAACCATAGTTTAACACATAGTATAAGATGAGTAGATTGACTACAAGTTAACACATAATATCCGATGAATAGATTGACTACAAGGTAATACATATTATCCGATGTGTAGCTTAGCTAATGGTTAACACATAGTACCTGTTGCATAGCTAGGCTAATGGCTAACACATAGTACCCGATCCATAGCTTGACTAGGGCAAACTAATAGTATCCGAGGCATAGATTGACTAATGGTTAACTCATGGTATCCAAAGGATAGCTTGACCATGGTTTAACACATAGTATCCGATGAGTAGATTGACTAATGGTTAACACATAATATCCATTGCATAGCTTGACTACAAGGTAACACATAATATCCGATGCGTAGCTTAGCTAATGGTAACACATAGTATCTGATGCAAAGCTAGGCTAATGTGTAACACATAGTAGCCAATGCATAACTTGACTAGGGCTAACTCATAGTATCCGATACATAGATTGACTATGGGTTATCACATAGTATCCGATGCGAGGCTTGAATACAAGTTAACACATTATATCCAATGCGAAGCTAGGGTAATGTTCAACATATAGTTAGCCTACACTCTGTGTTAAGCCAATATGTATACTAAGCCGACATACATGATTCTCTAGCTGCGTACTTGCAAGTGGCTTCCCAAACTTGATATTCAATCGCTGTAAATACTATACCACTCAACAAACAGTTTAATCATCAGGTACTAGACACAGATTTACGGCAACGCAAGAGTAACCTTAAGTGTAACCCACACCCTGACAACTCATACCTAGCCTGACAACCGATACATAACCTGACAACAGATACATAGCTCGACAACAGATACATAGCCTGACAACAGAACCTAACCTGACAACACATACCTACTCTGACAACGGATACATACCCTGACAACAGATACCTAACCTGACAACAAATAAATAGCCTGACAACAAACACATAGCCTGACAACGGATACATAGCCTGACAACAGATACATAGCTAGACAACCGATACATAGCTAAACAACAGATACCTAGCCTGACAACAGATACCTAACCCGGAATCAAATACATAGCCTGACAACAAATACATAGCCTTTCAACAAATACATAGCCCGACAACAGAGCTAGATCAAATGACCAACGTTTCAACTAAACATCATTGATAAAACTGTATTACGCGAAGTTTAACCGACCAACATACACGAAGTTCAGACGAACAACATTTACACCAAGTTCAAATAGGCTATGGTTGGTGAAGGCTAGATCAAATGATCAACGTTTCAGCTAATCAAAGTTGAAAAACCCACGCTAATCAACCAATATTTACACCTAGTTCAAATGGGTTATGGTGGGTGAAGGCACTGGCAAAAGCCTTTATGATCTGAGCTTTAGATCTTAGACGATATTGACGGCTACCAACGCATACCAAAATAGCTATGTAGAAACTGTTATCCGCTGGTCAAAGCCTTTACACATATTGTCTTCTATTCTAGGTATGTTGTATCAATTACAGCATACTGACTAAGACAAATACCTCCATCAATTCTTAGGTTAACCCACCCGGAATTCCGGCCTTAGGTATAGTCACCCTAGAGTCATGCTTGAGGCCGGGCATCAGGCCTCGGGTATAGCCTCTCCGGAGTGAGACCTTAGGTAAAGCTACCTTGGCGTCAGCCCTTAGGTAAAGCAACCCCTGAGTCAGCCCTAGGTAAAGCCGACCTGGAGTGGTAAAACAGCTACTAATCCATAACCTATCACTATAGTATACATCCTGTATTAAGCCATTATTTATGTTACCCTGCATACTGTTTCAAGCCAATAAGCGTGTAAACCTACATTCCTCCTGAAATAAGACAATATGCATGTTACCCTACATAGCCCTACATACTGTGTTAAGCCGATATGCACTCATCCCTACATAGGCCTACATACTGAGTTAAGCCGGGATAAATGTAAAGCTACATTCCTCCCGAAATAAGACAATATGCATGTTACCCTACATAGGCCTACATACTATGTTAAGAAAATATGAATGTTAACCTACATTTCTCCTGAAATAAGAGAATATGCACGTTACCCTACATAGCCCTACATACTGAGTTAAGAAAATATGTATGCGTTACCACCTGTATAGGATTAACTGTTACCTGTATTGGTTTGCCACCTATACTTATTTTAACATTAGGTCATCTACAGGGCAATCACAGGGCAGGGCCTTAGGTGTTAGGGCAGTTACATACTAGTCCCATGTCGTATTATCATGTTCTGTCGCTAGTCGTGAGTTTCCCACTACAAAAATTTATTTTTTACCCCCTAAGTGGAGTATCGCGGCTTCCCATCTAAAGTAGCATACTCTGGTACAGAAAAGGATCATCAAGACATCTAGCATGCCTATGGTAGCACGTCCAGCATACTATGGTAAAGAAGAAGATCATCAGGGCATCTGCCATGTCTAGGGTAGACCTTCCAGTATACTATGGTACAGAGTACATCATAAATAAGTATTTTATGATGTACAGAGTAACAATTTTGTGGAAAACAATACAAATATTTCATCACTACTAACTAATTTACTTTATGAATTTCATCATCCCAGTACCATATACTTTATATACTTAATATTACACAAGTAGTTATATATACATTTATTATACGATAATGTACTTATTTTATACTTATACACATAAGTATACACAAGTACACATAAGAACACACTAATATCTCATATCGTCCAAACTCATTTGGAATTAAAATATTCGCTCTCTCTTTCTCTCTGTCTGTCTGTTTCTCTCTCTCTCTCTCTCTTTAAATATATATATATATATATATATATATATATATATATATATACATATATATATATATATTTGTAGATTTGCAACACTGTTTTCTTGTATACACTTATCACTTTCACTTATGTACTTAAACAAGAATCTTACTTGGTATTTATGCGAGTACTTTCAGAGACTGGTTATTGTCTCCATCTTCGGGCATACTCATATATATATATATATATATATATATATATATATATATATATATATAAATATCGCAATATGTATTCTTGTGTATTAATAAAGAACTAAGTCAAAATACAAATACAAGAATTATAATTGAATTTACAATTGTAAATTCAATTATAATTCTTGTATTTGTATTTTGACTTAGTTCTTTATATATATATATATATATAGTTACATTAAACATATATAATGTAAATTTAAATATAAATTATTTTTGAAGAATAGATTATCTTTATTTCAGATTGCTCAGACAGTTCAGGCAGCGAAGGAGGCCCTTCGTCCTCCAGAAAGTCTTCCACATCCAAAAGAAAATGTTTGCTTGGGCCTGGAGGATCGAACCATAACAGACGACGGAAGACGGGTCTATCAGCCAGAGACAGGAACTTGAGACGGCTGGAGAGCAACGAACGCGAAAGGATGAGGATGCACTCCTTGAACGATGCTTTTGAGGTGGGAATGGTGTATAATCCTAATGCAATGTTAAAGCTACTCTTAGAATAGACTAACCTAAATCCATGTTCAGTCCTAATCAGCGGTGGCAGTGTGTAATTACCACAAGACGATTGAACGGAGAGTATAATTGTCCATTAATATATTCTCTTACCTCGTTTACTTCATAATAACTCGTATGATTTATATTTACGGCAATTTGAATAAATTATAACAAAAATGTAACATATAGTTTATAAAATTACAAATGTAAAAGTGGCCCATTTATTGTTTATCATTTTATGCTACTTATAAATTGTATGAACTTATATTTACACCCATGAACACACATAATAACTATTTCTCCCATATATAATAATAATGACTTCATTATATACCACTGACATTAAGGAGAGATGGTATATAGCTGCCATACCTGGGCCATAGTGTATACAAGGCCAACATATCCCTTAACTGTCTATTATTACCCTAGGTTTGACTTTGTGGTTGTTGACAGTTTGAAGTAACATTTTCCTGAAAAACAACTCAGAATGTTGGTGGGGTTCAACAGGAATCGAACCCACGACGTTTACGTAGTCAAGTGTCCAACACATTAGACCACTCAGACGACTGCTTTATTCTTTATTCATGCCTCAATACGAGAATACCTCAATGTAAAAAATCATTTTCTACTTTTTTATATAAAAAAAATATTTTATGATGCAATATTTGTACATTCATAAAGTTTTTTTTTGTAATTAAAGTTATTTTCGATACTTTTGGCTTTAATAATAAAAATAATTTAAAATACTTTTTTTGATATTCCCATGTATTTAATATTAATTTAGGTTCACAATAAAAAATCAGCTCCTTTAAACCATTGTCTTGTGTAGATAATATATTTAATTCGGCATAGTTCCTAGCAACAGTTAACTGCAGAAAATATCTCTTAGATCCCTTTGTGAGAGTGATCGTCATACAAAAAATAAATATTTATTTCATAAAAAAATATTCCAATAACAAAACATCTGTCGAATTTTAATAGTTAACATATATTTAAAAAAGTTGTACTCTTAATGTCTTATATAAAAATTTGTAATTCTCCTTCTAATCAAATAACAGTTGAAATTTTGTTTGAAAAGATGTTTAACTAATTGTAAAAAGAGTTACATGAGAGAGAGATGATTACTTATAAACTCTTTTTAAAAAATAAAAGTAACTTCAAAATTGTATATGTATATATACATACACGCAAAAGTTTTCTTTCTCCAAATTTACTCGATAAATACAGAGTGCTAAAATATTTAATATTTTACGAATCGTATTTTGTGTTTTGTCTGACTTCTAAATACATTTAAAAAAAAAGAGATAGGGCTACGAGTTTGCTGTAGTTATACAACAAATAAATATTTAAGGCAAAATAATTTGCGAATGAATATTTTGACATGTGTTTTTCTTCATGAAGCAAAATTTATCGTTATTTAAAAGATTTTCAATATATACGATATGAAATTTAATTTTATTTGATGATATATATTTCAGCAACTTAGAGAAGTGATTCCACATGTGAAGATGGAAAGGAAACTATCTAAAATTGAAACCTTGACTCTTGCCAAAAACTACATCATGGCTCTTACCAATGTGATTTGTGAAATGCGCGGCGATGAGAAGCCTTACACGTAAGTTGGGTCAGGTTAGGTTAAAGCTTCGTAAAGTTTAGATTAAGGCTTAGTGAAGGTTAGGTTGAAATGAATTAAATGTTTGATGTAGAAAAATGTGCATTGGAACAAGTAGAGAGGTAAGATCGTTGTAGCAAGATTTCAGATAAAACTAGTTACTCTGAAACGTCGATCTTTTAATTACAACGTTCGAAACATGGGATCAAAGGAAGTAAACTTAAGGCATGCCTGAAAAATACTGAGCCCCTTATAAACGAATAGTTTTAAATGACCTTAAATAACAATCTATCTCTAAAATTAAAGATTTTTTTAGACGGTTGAATATCCGTCTAAAAATATTCGGTTGCTTATAGAGCAAGTCTATTTAATTCGGACAACGTTTTGTCTACTCGTTGTTGCCCATTTCAACCCTGTTGTGGTATAAAAAACAAGTTATATAAAAACAATTTTTCAAGTAAATTCCTACTGAGGTTAACAAAGAAAAACATTGTTTTAGTCACCCTAGAGCACTTTTTATGATATTGTGTGGTAACCATGGCAACGGTTTAAGGTTAAGGTAATAATGGAGGTTTCAACGATGAGGGATTCATACACGTCTTTGAGTAATATTTCTACCAAGTTGGCGCAATGCAAAGCCGTCCTAGACTCTGCATTAACATCAATTGTCATTCACTATATGTTAAAAAAATGTATTTGAACTTAATTAAATAGACAAAAACGTATTATATTGACGAATCAAAATTTGTGCAAAATCGTAGAGTGTGAGCTAATAGAATGAATTTAATAAAGTGCTATTTGAACTCTTAATGTAAAGACTTTTTTTCATAGCACGACAGGATTGAGAAGGGTAAGAAATTAGTTGCCGAAACGTTGCACTAATTAAATAAACTTGGCTCGATATTCAACAGTTTTATCATTTATCTCCAGAGCTCGAATGAACACGAATCTATCTTTAAATTAGTTTAGTTAGTAATTAAAGTAGTTAATAATTAGAAATGTAATTGAAACATTCTCCTACGTCTTCCGATGCCCAGTTTCTAATCCTCTCGCTAGGGTTTCACCCAATTTTATGACTTTCATTTCTCGATATATAGACTCTCTTCAATTAAGCAGAGGTCGTCCTTATTTGCTTCTACCTTGAGAGGTTCCCGTTAGGATTTGTTCAGGAAACCAATCTCTAGCTGTCTTTTTGTATTTTTCCTTTATCTGCTATACTTCATAGCTGTAGGTGATTATACGTTTGTCAATTTTGATACATATGTATATATTTATTTTCTTCCCTGGTTGTTTCTTTCTTCTATCATCTTGTCTTCCAGTTTTTGTAATGACCATGCCTATGTACTTATAAGTACAATGTGTCATGCCTGTATATGTGTCAAAATGTTGAATCTCCCATCTTCCAAATGTCAGGTCTTCTTTCGCACATATATTTTGTTTTCCTTATATTTCTTACCAGTCCCTATTTTCCATAATCATCTATTAATTCTGTCATAAATTCAATATCGACGTAAGTTCTTGTGCTATGGTAAATTTGTTTCTGTTACAGATTTTTAGATGTCGATTGTGGTAGCAGTGGCGGCGATGACGTCGAACAGAATAACAACTCGCTCTATCAGGAAAACCTAGAACCAAATGAACACGACCAAACATAGCGCAGACATTTGCGCATCTTGTACAGACATTAAGTGATATAAGTTTACCGTATTCCTAAAGTCGACACGATTTGCTTCATTAGCTTTAAGTTTATAAGTATAGAGGTGTTAAGGTAAAGATGGAGTAGAATTCTTTGGGGAATATTACTGAATCTGACTTGTGTATGTTTGAAAAAACATTATCTAACGGTGTAAAAAATACAAGATAAAATCTTACCAACCAAATTTTTAATAAAAATTACCATTCTACTTAAATGTAGGTTTGGAATAATACACCAATTAAAAGTTTTTAGTTTATTAAAGGAAAAGTTTTTTTTAAAAAAATATTCAGCTTCACCATTATTTAATGGTGTCTTTATTTTAAAAACGTAAATAAATTACAAGCTGGATTTGACACTGAGAACCGGTTTTTTAGTTTACCGACTGAAAATGATCAAGGGATGTTAGGCATTCAGTAATTTTATCACAGATGTTTTTAAATCGATTCATCGACTGTCACGTCAGATTTTTTGTTTTAATGCATCTGCTCTTTTGACAATTCGATCAGCTGTTTTCAATACTTATAGCTGCAGTTGCATTGTTGTTTTAAAAGGTCTGTCAACGCTTAAACAGTGGATCATTGAGAGAATGGACCATCTGTGTTTCACCCATAAGTTACATTTCATTAGATTTAGCTTTTGTTTATAATATAAGCTTACGTAACATAACCGTCCAATTAGACTTAGCGAAATCTCGATAAAAAGCATCGAGTAAATATTGTTTTATAAATAGATATACTTTGTGTTTTTAGCATAGGGTTGTAATTTTAAGAACTGAAAGATTTTTAAAAAAACCATCAACGGTTTGTAAACTTTTAAAGTTCCCATTAGAGTTAAGTCATTCCGTCATCGTAAATTAGAAGTAGAACACTCGACATCTTTTACATCTGTGACTAATGTTATTTATTTTTAAGGATTGGAAGTTTTCTGTGACAAACTAGTCATTTTTTGTAAAAAAAAAATTTTAAAAGTCTATGTTAAATATCGTGGGTTGTAAAAATGCTGCCTGTATTATAGATCAGTGAATTGTAACTAAGATACTTTTTAAGTAATCCATGCTAGCTGTATTGTAGAAAATATTATTTTGATATAGACAATTATAATACTCTAAAATATTGCTATATATTTTATACTGCTGTCTATGTGTGTCTGAGTGAAGTGATAATGTTGAAGCTAGTCGTACTATTTGAAAAACTATTGGAAAAAAGCTGTTTCTTAACAGAATAAAATATCTGAAGGCTGTACAAGTGTTTACAAAGAATGCAATGTCAATTAATTATAAAAGTTTGATGTTAAATGATTCTTAAGTGACTTGAAAGCGTGATAATGTTTACAGGCACCTTCTATTTATTAGTTCCCTATGGCAACTTAAAATTTACATATTTCAGCAATAGTATTTAAAAAAAACATAAAAAATGTCTGCTTCATACTATTTGAAAACCTTTATTTTAATAATGGATACAGTAAAAATCGTCATAAATTGAGCTTCAAAATATCTAAATAATGAGCTCCCGCTGCTTAAAACATATAATTTTAACATGCCTCAAATTTTATTTAATCGAATCCAGTTCTCAAGTACCTTCTGCACATTTCGCTTTGCTCAGACAATTACTGATAAGCCATACTAAAACCTTACGCATTTGTACATAACATGTAAGGCACAAGAGAAATTAACTGAAAGTTTCTCTAAAGGGCTTTAGTGCTCAAACAGGTGGTGACAATTTCTAAATTTATAGTTTTAAATGTCTGTGGCTTTAAGAAAACATATATGTATATACAGTCACAATTTGCTGTAATGAGTTAAGTTTATAGGCCTAGAGTCAAAATAAACTCATTCTCTTTATTGTTATTGTTTAACCGAACAGCTGGATGTTGCTAATTGAATATAAGTGAAGTTAAAATATAAGCAATAGAAAATATAGTATAGGATGTAAAAAACTGTTATACTCTATTTATCTTCTACGGCTTCAACAATAAATATAAAACTGTCACTTACTAGATTTTATCAGCTGTTTCTGTCACTTGCATTAGCCATTACTTTTATTTATTCCAACGACGCGACGGATTTTTTTTCATCACAGTAAAACACACCTTATTTTACGTGTTCATAAAAGGTGGTATTTAATATTTTGTAAAAATGCACATTGAGATAAATTTTAAATACATATTGGCATTAATAATCATAACCTTACCATTACTACCATCAAACACACTTACCATGACATTCGTTAGTCTTTAGCTTTCACGGTGATACGAATCTTTGATTTCTGTTACCATAGAAAATATATTTTTGTATTCATAGGTTATTATGTACTTTAAAGGTAAAAATAAATATATGGGCCTTTGAAGATTTGTTTTTTATTTACTATCCCATATTTTATAGGATTATTGTTCATAAGAGTTTCATTGTTTTTTTAAACATTTACCATTATAATTCGGACCGAAATTACTTTGATTGCTTTTACTGATTGATTTTAGAATATTTTTTTAAAAAATTTAGATTTTTTTCAATAAGTTATCAATAAGTTGATGTCCAGTATAATTGAAATAAAATGACTGGAAAAATGTTGGTTATAAAACTTTAGTTAGCTCCACTGCCTTCTGTATTAGTACTTCTGCTTTAATAATCTTATCTTTTGTAATGTTTGTTTAGTGGAAAACGAATCTTCATAAAGCGTGGCATTGAAACTGTAACTATTGCGAACTTAATCTGATTTCCCTGTTAATTGTCGTGGCCAATGGTTTCTTTATTAAATAATCGCCCAAGGAAACTTAAATAATTCATTAACCTACTGGGATTAAATTTCGTAATAATTATGAATAAGTTTTAGAATCATTTAAAATGACTAGTAGTTGGCGAGAGAAACTCTATCGACGTGTAAAAGCCGATGATGTCTCTCAAATGCTGTTATAAACAATATGAAGACGTTCAAGTGGAAAAATAACATCGTCTTCCGAGTGGTAATTTCTCCTTCCTTTACAAACAACATAAGAT